>JBCLNQ010000034.1:0-424462 GCA_039119965.1 Talaromyces sp. DC2
TAAACACAAATCCAACAACGTCGACCTGGACCCCAACTCCTCATCCCGGCTGCTATTTCTGGTCCCCGATCGTTCATCGTTAGACTTTAACCCCTGTACGTAGTGACATACCGTAGTGACATTGAAGCTTGAGCACCTAGCCACGTAGTGCTCCACAATAACGAGATATCAATGTCGATCAGGCAACGCCGAGGTGAATGCTGCGGCGATCATTTTTAAATTAAAAATATTCCGTAAATAGCGCTGCCTACTCCGTACTCTGTACAGAGGGTCGAGGCAGCTATTTGGCACGTTTTGTCACGATACCATAATTTATGATTAACAATTTAAGTGTTCTCACTGCGTACTCTCACGGCGTGTTAAGGAATCTCTAGAAAAAAGTGATATCTAGAAAAATATTTAAAAAAATCCATCTTTCTATAAGCACTTTTGAAATCCACTCAAACCTGACCCTGCCTTTCTACTCTACCATGGTCTAGCACGACATAGAAATCGGCATCGTTAATTGCCTCCAGTCGATGCGCTATTGTTATAACCGTGCTCTCCTTCATTTCTTCTCTTATGATCTTTTGAATCTCCAATGATGTCTCGTGATCGATCGACGCAGTCGCTTCGTCCAGAATAACAATCGGACTTCGTCGTAACGCCGCACGAGTTAGCCCTATTAATTGGCGTTGGCCCTGGCTAAGATTTCGCCCACCGGCCTCAATTTGGAAATCCAAGTCCCAGCCATGGCGAGAGCAGATTCGTTCCAGTGCTTCCGCACATTCGTGGTCCGAGTACTCGTTTGTAGGGTCGAGGTTCAATCTGATACTTCCGGGGAAGAGGATAGGGTCCTGCGCAACAAAAGTGATGCGCGTTCGGAGTGCTTGTTTGCTGACTTTGGATATATCAATGTTGTCAATGAGGATTTCACCACATTCTGGCCGTATCACGCCTAAGAGACTGAGGGCCAACGTTGATTTTCCGCTGCCAGTGCGGCCAATCACCGCAGCAGTAGATCCGCCGGGAATCTCCACGGAAACTTTAGACAGCGAGGGCTCTAGGTGTGGTGCGTAGCGAATAGTAACGTCATCAAAGATAATAGGAGTGCCGAAGCGCGGCCAATATGCCGGTGGATCGATCTCCCCCTCGGGCTCAATCTCAATGTGTCGAAGCTCGTCCACACGTTCAACAGAGACAAAGTCCATTTGCAATTGACCGTAGTACTTGCACAGAGCGTGCGTCGAGTCGACGAAGGAGCTGGCCGAGACAAGCATGAAAGCGACCAGACCCGCTGATATGTCGGTATACAATGCTAATGCAGTAAGACAGAACGTAGAGACCCCAGACAACGCCTCAAACCGATACATCAACCAGCTTTGTAAAGACCAGTAGAAATGGTCCATCCCTTGGAATTTGTCCACCACCTGGATAACCCGGTTCTGAAACCGTACTTCGGCATGAAACGCGCGGACAGTGGTAAGACCATGCAAAAGTTCACCGAAATTGGACAACAGCGGACTCAAAGAGACCATTTCCAAACGTCGAAGACTTTGTGAAAGTGGTAGAAACTGCAAGAAAATAAAAACAAAAGCGCCGGTAAGGAGAAGAGCAAAGACCAAAAATGTCGGTGTCACCGATGCAATCACAACGATAGCTGATGTCCAGGTGATCATCTGAAAAGCAATTACTTGAAATTGATTGCTGATATTTCCGTCAACTGCGCCAATATCGGAAGTCAAACGATTCATAAGTCGTCCCACTGGAGTAACATCAAAGAACCTAAATGTGGCAAGGCTAACACGCTCCATGACTTGCTTGAACATTGTTTTTCCCGCGCAATAAATAATCACCAACATCATTAGTTGAGCAGCAAGCATAGCCAGAGCTTGGAATGTAGCTATGCCGAGATATAGAACTAGCCAGGGACGAACATTATCTGCGGGGTGAGGCAGGTGCAGACGATTAAACGGCCAATTCTGAGTGTTCGAACTGCTGTGGTTGAAGTTCACTCCTGCCACTGGTGTATTCATCCAGTGCTCCGACATTTGCTTTCTCATACTCGTATACGCTATCATGACCAGAGACCCATTGTATGCCTCGCCCCATTCTTTGAGAAACCACGATTGCACCACAGCTGTCAGGCGATAGACCGCGAGGACTGTGACAAGAATGCTCCACCACTTGAGCTTTCCTGCCTTGATGTACGAGCAGTACACACGAGTTTGAACGCCCCAGTCGGCACGATGCTCCTCTTCAATAAACTTGTCTGGAACTGCGGAAGAGACCTCTTCTTCGGCGTTTTCCTGTGCTGTCTCGTCTATTTGAGATTCGTCATCGGCGACGTGAATTGACGACATAGCCTGCTTATCATAGCACTTAACATGGCCATCTGCAATTTCAACTACTTGGTCTGCGTATGGCTGCACCAAGGCCGTGCGGTGTGTAACAAGAACCACAATGCGATCTTGCATCAACGGTCCAAGGAAGCATTTACGCACGATATATTCGGCGGTATTGTGGTCAAGTGCAGATAAAGGGTCATCAAGGAACAAAATTCTAGCTGCGCTATAAACAGCTCTTGCAAGAGCCACCCTTGCCTTTTGACCACCAGAAAGACCTATGCCATTTTCTCTTCGAGCCTGTTAGAATAATTAAATTTTCAGAAAAGTATTGGAACTATTAACTTACCCTATGAAAGACAAGTCACCATGCGCAAAGTTGGCCAGATCAGGAACCAGTGCACATGCATCCAACGCTCGTTTATATCGTTGCTCATCGTAGGGCGATGAAAAAATAATATTGTCACGAATACTCATGCTTTGCAGCCAAGGAGTTTGCGCGCAATATCCGACCATTTCATTCGGAATATGGCACTCGCCCTTTAATTTATCAAGCTCTCCAAGGAAGGCTTGCAGTAGTGCTGTCTTGCCAGCTCCGACAACACCGCAGATGACTGTCAACCCTTTACTGGCCGTAAGAGTCACATCAGATAGAACAGGCGACAGCTTCCCCGGCCAGGCAAACGAACAAGAATCTAACCTGATTGGAGTTGAGTCTGGTGTGGTATCTGCTTTTCCAGTTTCTTTGTCTGGCTCTGCCATGAAATCCTCAATTCTACCCATGGCGATAGAGGCGTTAATAAGAGTAGTGATCAGAGTAGGAATATCACGAAGTCGTTCTTCCAGCATGGTGAACAACTGCAGTGCGGGGAAAATAACATCTATACTCAGCGGATGCCCAGCTAACATGGTATAACCATATAGAGCCACCACAGGGAAAACGCCACTTGAAAAGACGTTGACAAATCTAATGGCAATATTCCATAGACTCGTGATAATGCGAAGATTCAGTTCTTTGTCGCGCGCTTCCATGACCTGACGAAGCCAATGGCTTTGCCATCCATACCAGCGAAGATGGCGAAGGGCCTCCACGAATTGTGAGGAAATTTGCAACCGCACATCGGTTGCAGTTCGACGAATTCGTTCCCAGCGCAGGAGAGCTCGGGTTATAAATCCGTTGATTACTTGAGCAATGATGACTGTCAACACACCCAAAAAGCACGATGGGCCGAACAATTTCCAAACAAGGGCAATAGAGATCACGAGACCTAATGGTTTATCGATGAGAGTATCGATTTCCCAAAAACGCTGAGCTACTTCATAGACGTCTCCACGCAGCAGGTTGAAAATTCTCCCCATGGATGCAGTCTGTTTCGCCTCTTTCTTTTGAGGTTTGCTTCCTCGCCATGGAATCAATCCACATAGCTTTCGGCTTCTCTTAACAGGCTCATCCAGATGATCATCTTCCTGGGTCACATCTTCAACATCTTCTTTGCTCTGCATTTTTTGCCCGAATGTATTCTTCCGAGATAAGGCTTTCTCGTATACCATCATCACCATCTCTCCTCGGCTGCGCTCGTAGCATCTTCGACCGTACGAGAGATTCAGAACCTGGCTTTGAGCAAAAACCAGTCGCAGTGCGAGCATTATCGCTGCATAGGTCAAAGCTACCTTCTTGTCAACATTTTCAATTGACATGACCTTGAGGAGCTGCTGTAGAAGCAACGGTGTTGAAAAGTCTATGTTTGTAATCAGTCTAGTATGCCGTTATGGTAGGGCGTACTACATACTGCATATCATTTGCAAAATGGCAATACTTCCAATGATAAATACATCAGCGCCATTCGCTTGCAGTAGGCGACCCAAGACAGACCCCTGCAGCTGACGGAAGAGTTCGTGGAGTCTTCGATGTTGGAATTCATATCCCAGTAACCATACATCATCTTCGTTTATTTTTCTTTTGCGTCCTACTGAAATAAGAGGCCACATCCAGGAGATAGTGAAATATTGCCAAAGAAGCAAGTCATCTTCTGGGCTGCGTAAACGGTCCGATGGTTGTTGACCCACCATACCAATTCCTTTTTTTGACAAGGTGGGGTTTCGGGTGGGCATAATAAGAATGACAATAATTGATATCAATGTTGCACAAATTGTTGCACCATGCGCAATCTGTCCAACCAGACCGGCAGCGGATTGGGCATTGGCAATGGGAAACTCCGCCAATAATGCCGAGATATAATAAACTATCAAAAAACTCGGGGCTTGTACTGGCCTCTTGACTGCTATCAGAACCGCAACGAGGCCCTACTAGCATGAGCACTGGAGTTCGATTTTTTACTTTCCTAAGAAAGAAACAAAACTTACCCAAGCAACCGTCAGCGCTATAAACCCAAAGTACAGCGGCGATGTTAAGAGGCGAGCAAGCTCAGCGCCAAACACTACTAGTGCTATCACAAAAAGGAAGATAGCCTTGCTCATGGGCCACCTTTGTGTAGCCGTTGGAAATTCAGCAGGCTCTGTCTCCTCTACCACGAATGATCGAGTCCATGTTGGACGCCATCGGTACAAATACGGATGGTTCAGGATATATTTTAGTCCGGCGACAGCAACTACCAGCACTGGGATAGACGCCACAAATGGAAGAGTGCATCTCGAAAAGCTGGCTGTCTCCGAGTCCTGTTCGCAAGTTGTTATGTTAGCCTCCCGGGTCCAGCTACGTGCGAAATCGGAACCATACCCAGAATGGGCTGCAACTTAGTTGCAAATCATCCCTCTGCATAGCGACTAAAATCAATTGACATGGCCAGGATACAAGGAATATTTTTAGCCGGACCCAAGCATGAGTCATCTAAGATCGATTGATGTTGGAGAAAGCTTTAACAACAATGCGCGGTGTGGGGTACTGCCGCTTGTCACCGCCCTTCAGCCTGGAGCCTCGAATAACTGATGTATTTAACACTGACTCATTACGTGGGAACTAGGCGGATGGCTTCCTTGTGATCTGGACATAGAGCTAGGATTTTGAATGTCCAGGCGAGGCGAGAGTGAGTGAACGTTGTACGATCAAAACGCCCGTATCGCGTTTCCAAGTACTCTGCCGTCATCACAGATACACAGATACAATAGTTCTAGTTCGGCTATTAGATTGATGGAAATTATGTCCTTTTAGTCAATATATACAAATTATATCAATTGATAATGTTGTCATTTTGTTCGACCCTTTTTACTTCCCTGGACTTCCAAGCACGCACTGGAAGTTGTGTGCCGTCACATCCTCCAACGCATTCTTGACCAGATTCCATACATTCAAATCATATGCCTCGCCAATATGTCCAACTGGGTCAAGAGAGCAATAGTCTTGGACGTATTCGTTGCGCACGTTAGTTTCGTTGACCGGCGAGGTCGAAGTTGGTGTGACGAGCTCGTCGTATTTGGAAATAATAATAGTCGCCGAGTTGCCTGGCTGGACGATGGGCTTGCCGTCATTGATATGCCCAATAGCCCAGCCACCGTCGGTCAGATCGTTGCAGGCATCGCATCCAAAGAGATCGAGCACTTTTTGCACCAGTCCGTCAATGCCGAGATCTTGTGCCAGTGTGATCAAATTTGCGAAATTCGTCCCGCGAGTCGGCGGTGCAATGCTAACGATTCGCTGTACGATATCCGAGATGCCCGGCTGGAATTTAGGCACATATAACGACAAAAAGGCGCCCTCTGAGTGTCCGACAATATCAATCTTTTTGTTGGGGATGTTGCTGCTCACGTTGGCGATGAAATCGGCGACTTCGACGGCACTCTCGTTGATGGGTAAAAAGCCGCCTACCAGAGGGAAATTAGGGTATGAGCCGTATGTTGCGCGATAGACGCAAAAGCCCTCCTTCTTGAGCCAGTCGCCGAGGAAGTTGATGTCTTCGTAGAAGGTCGCTCCCAGCCCGTGTAGTGTCACGACGGGGTTATGTGTAGATGTGCAGGAATAGTCGTTGGCTGGATCAGGCACGAGAACTGCCTTGGTAGTGGATGCTGCAAGAACAGCTGACAAGAGGAGAGAACGCATTTTAAGTTCGATAGTAAACAGATTGTGGTGATATTAATGTACAGGAGAAAAGTTTACGGGGGGATGATCGTGTAGATTCGGGAAATGTATTCAACGAGCGGCAAAGGGCTATATGTCCCTTTTATGAAAAAAGGTGCAACGCGGCTAGAAGGAGAGACACTATAGAAATTTGATGCATCATCCTGAAAAGCAGCTCTTGACCAGGCCCCTTTACACTAAAATTTTAGCGTTGGTCGATGACTTCGAATTGGGGAAGTGAACCAGAGTCCGACAGCTCGTCATCTGTGATTTGATTTGTGCCCTGTAAAATGACCTGTGCGCCAGCCTCGGAGAAAAAATTGCAACGAACCGCTGTGGCTACGCGCCAACGACAGACTACTTAAGCAGCTAGGGGGCTAGCAGGCCCCGCAGCAACCAATTCAGCGATTCCCGGGATGATCTGATCTGAGTAACATGCATTATTGAATATTAGCATTAGGGGCGACGCATGACGGCTGTCATCGCTTGTCAAATGGCGAGCTATTGTCTGATCCTGCATCCATCAATCACCTTGTAAAGCTAATCCCTGATTGGCCCTGCTTGGCGCTTTACTGCAATCGATATATGATAAGAGTCTTCGCGAGGAACAACACTAGTGCCACATACGAGACAGTGCTACGGTTTGAGTCTTACGGCAAGTGATTGATCTCTTTCAAGTTCGAACAGTCAACTCTAGATGACTAAAATCACCTTCACAATAGTCGTGGCTTCGTCGGATATCAACTCATACTAATCGTCATGTTCATTATCATTATTATGGAGAGAGAATATAAACCCCCCCCCAAAATTCAATGCGGAGAGCCAGAAACACGAGCGCTCAACTCGGGCATCGCACTTCCCCATAAACGCAGGGCATGGCGCTTTTCAACAAGCTCAAACACCTGAACCAAAAACTCGCGCTCGGGGCCCCCAGCGGGGAACGCTTCCCATGCCACTCGCACAGGGAAAGCAAGCCGGTTAATCATGTTCCCAGGCGCCCGACGGATATAGTACTCCAGACTACGCCCAATGTCACATGCCAGCTGGTACTTCTCCACCAGTGAGACAGCCCCTTCTGGTCTATCGTCGATTGTCGATAGGATTAGCCTGTTGGAGCAGTAAAGGCACATGCTTTGTACGAGCCTGAGGTCAGGGTAAACAAGCGGTGGTGGTTCGATTATCTGCATGGTACGGAGGTCGTAGCAACGGAACACGGGAAAAGGGTCTGTGCCTTGCGGTTCAGATGATGCTACTGGACCACCACCGGGGTAACAGTCGACATGATCGATTTTCCATTGCAGCAATTGAGACGTCAATTCTGCCACCGAATTCCAAATCTTTGCCTGTTTCACGCGAAGCTCGCCTTTCCCGAGATGTTGAGTTTCCTGGGCAGCCATAAGCTCGTCATGTTGCCCCAGGAGTCCCGGGATCTCAACCACAAGGTCAAGCAAATAGTGTAGCAAGTCTTTTGCTGTCGTTCCTTCAGACCAAGGAACGGTTTTCCATGCCTCTTCGGCCATAAAGCTCGGCTTGCGCTCAACAAGGTCAACACCAACCTTAAAAAAAAATTAGTAAACTCAGCATCTCTCAGTTGTGTTAGAATATTCTTAAAATAACGACCTTACCCAGTATGGCCGAAGCTCGCAAAAGAATAGGTGTTCAACTCCATGTACATGGTTTTCGGGTCCTCGGTGCTGAATTAATCGAGCCGCCCCTTTCACATGGGCAACAACGGCATCAGTTGATGTTCGTTCGATGCTTTCAAAAGCTAGTAATAAGGTAACTGTGATGAGAGTGGCCTCTGACCGACTCCGTTCAGGATCTAAAAGGGCATCCTGTAACGACCGCAAAACCATTGGATACAGTTTCATGCCGGCAGCTTCAATACGAGGATCTTGCGTACTTCGGCCAAAAAAGGTAAGTGAAACAGCATTAAAGGCATTTGATATCATGGGTGAGAACATTCGAATATCGGCTGCCGCTCGGATGGCGCCTGCACGCCCAGAGCGGATATCAACCTCTGGACTGAAGGCATCAACAAACCGTTGGACGAACACGTCTACCATTGGTTTTGTTGAATTGAATCGAGAAAGCGGGCCACACCAGTCTTCATCAATACTAATGCTACTGGCACTGCTGCTTCCGCTACTGCTGCTGCTGATGCTGTGCGAATCGCCAGACACTGATGAGTTCCACTTATTAAACGAGAATTCTTCATCTTCGCCATTAGAACCCCACGGAGAAGTAGAACGTATAACAAGCCGCTTTTCAGAACTGGCGGTCAAGTAAGTCTCTTCTATAGAAATTGTCAGAAATTGAACATGGGTAATCTTTTTATAGTCCAAGTGGAGGCTAGCAAGAACTTTGACGGCTTACCGTTGTCCCCTGAGGGTATTCTTGATCGGTCTGCACGAATATTTCCAACGAGACCATCAACAATGTCGGCTGGAGCTGAACGAATAGCATCAAAGAGCTTTTCCAGCTGAGCTAGTTTCCGAGCTCGAGATCCATGTTCCCCTATATTACAGATAGAATTAATATCTGTGCGTCCTCGATATGTTTCGAAGGAAAGGATTATTATTTTGTATCGCACCTTGTGAATTTATTCGTGTACGCAACTCTTTGATCTCATTACGCAGATTCCGGATCTCCTCGGCTTGTGAAATTGGTTGTGTTTCCTCTTCCCCGGGTACTGAATCGTACACGCACTTTGACGGATGACCATGGGCACAACAAGCATGGCATGGCTTGACTCGATCGCACTAAGTCGGTCAGTAAGTGCATGGATGTCATAAACGCGTTGCATATTATAGTGCATAGAATAGCAATTAAATACTTGGATGTGGCATCTCCTTCGTTTTTGCAAACGAAAACACAAACAAATAAATGAGGGGATTGAAGTGGAATACCATACCTTGACTTTGCGAAGACGACAAACTCGACATGACCGCGATTGTCGGCTGGGAGGCTTCTTGGTCTTGGGTTCGTCGCTGTAGCCAGAATCCGACATGGCGGCCATCAGCCACAGGTGCGCCCCGCGCCTTGAGCCCTATTCGTCGCAGTGGCCAAGATATGCCAATGGTTATAGAGAACTCTGTGGCTGTGAAGGCTATGTGTGTTATTTTGGCGGCATTGTTGGGTGGCCCGCGAACGACAATGCAGGAATTGACAAGGCGAGATGAGAGATCTCGGAGGTGATCGCTCAACGACCGGAGCATCCCAGGAAGGATGATCTGGGCCCTCTTTTCAGAGGGGAAGAGCTTGTGCGTCCATTCCACTTCCAGTTTAACGGCAGTTGATCAGGCTCAGCTAGCCTCAGTTGGCCGATCGCTACATGCCCCGCAACGGTTTTCGCTAGTCGCTAGACGGTGCAACAGTGGACAGAATACTGAGAAAACGAGTGGTTTTTGCAATGCATCATCGCAGTCTCTAGTGCTGCACGGCTCACGGCTCGCCTCCTACTCAACCCGCCCAGCTAATGGCAGCACGGAATCAAGGGCGGGAAATCATCGGCCCATTGTCAACGGCTGTCATTAGTATCAAGTGTTTTTTTCTCGCCGAAAAGGAAGAACCTCGGCATCATTGTGACTCGTCGGGGCCTGTACTGCCAAGATGCTGCTCTCTCGCTTTCTATTTCTTTCTAAAGTGTCCAATTTTTGCTTGGTGTCTGTCCCAAATGAAGATAGCTTCGGACGCCATGGGAAGATAATGGCCGTAAAAGACGAAAAGCCTTGTCGCTTGATGACCGGAAAATAGCCGCAAGCTTCCCACTAATTAGAGGAAGGCTTTGAACAGCGACTTGGGATATGACTTTGGCGCCACCATCCAGATATCATTCCAGTGCCGTGAGGGCACAAGGTCAAAGCGAGCCATAAAACGCCAACGATCATGTATCTTTGTATCTTTGTAGTATTCGGGGCGTACTGCAAAAATCGGAACGAATCGCTTGGGGATGGAGATTGCATTTGATGTGGTCCGCCTAACGTTGGGACGTTAGAACTCGGCCTACTACTGGAACAGATTTCAGCCAAACCAGTGGCATGTCTTGGAAGTATATGCATCTGTTTCTCCTTGGCAGCGGAGAGAGAAGAAGGATGAAGACGAGGAGTGTCGCGTCGCCAGGACAGAGGAAGAGAAGAGGAAAGTGACGGACCGCCCTCGCGCCTTCTCCAAGGGCACCGTGGACAGCACGTGCCTGCCACGCATCTTATCATAGCCTCGTCCACTAAACTTGAGAATTACTCTGAGCATCGAATACCTAGGTCTATGGCTCGCTCACTAGAGTTTAGGCTTTTGCCCATAGTATGCAGGCATCTTCGACATCCCGGTAGTCCTGTTAGGGTTAAGGTCCTCGCCCCAACGACGCCGTTGGGGGAGGTTACAGGTTTTCGGTACGGTTCGATACGATAATACCAATCTGAACTCCGTGTTTGGATATTCTATTTCATACTGATTACAATATCCCACTCGACTCAAGACAAATAGACAAGATCACAGGACATAGCGGAATCCCTTCTGTAGCCGTCTTGCGGCCCCAATATCGATGCCCTCCACTTCAGCTGTCCTCTGCAGCCGCCGCAATTCCTTCTCGGTCAGGGTCACGTTCTCGTTTTCCAGACGCTCCAGTCGCTTGTTCGATGCCCGCAGGTCAAGATATAGGATTAAGCCCGACAGAAAGGCCAAGGCCTGCAACGCAATGCACACGCCCAGTGCAAGACGATAGTGCGGCTTGTCCTGCGTGCGGTACGTATACGGCGTCCAGATACTAGCCGAATTGGCGACGGAGTTGATAAAAGCATATGAAGCGGCGCGCTTTGCCGGTGGTCTTGGGATTGCATTGGCAATCCAGCCAAATACCGTACCGTTCATGGCGAAGACGAAGTTCATCAGGAACAGTGAAAAGTAACGAGGCCCGAAGGATGATGTCGTCATAAAGATGATAAATCCGACAATGGTGATTGGGACTGGATAGATCCAGAAGATGAATCGCTTCTGCAGCTTGTCGGAGAAATAGTTGTGCAGGAGAGAATAGCCAACCATGAAGACATACGGCGGCGCGACAAGCAAGAGTGAGATGACGTGGTTATAGCCCAAGGTGCTGGTAAGTGTTGGGAAGAAATTTTGAAAGCCAGCGGCACCGGTGATGCCCATGTATGCGAGGGCAAGCACATATGTGCGCTTGTCTGAAAATGCCAGCTTCAGCCCACGCCATTGACTCATACCACCAGCTTCGTCAACATCAGCCTCGGCGGCATCGATCGCCAGGCGCCGGTTGGCCAGGGCTTTCATTTCTGGGGACAGCAGACGCCAGGTTTCCGGAAAGTCTGGTAGGACAAGCATGATAACCAGGCCAACGAAGCATGTTATGGTTCCCTCAATGATATACAGCCACTGCCAGGCCGCCAAACCACGCTTCCCCGCCAGCCCCGATAGGATTCCAGCGGCAATCAAGCTGCCAAACGCGCCACTTAGTAAGGAACCAGCGTAGAAAATACTCATTCTGAACGCAAGTTCTTTCTTTGTGTACCATTTGGACAGATAGAACAGTACCCCGGCAAAAAAGGGGGCCTCAACAAAGCCGAGCAAGAATCGACAAGCCACAATCGATCCGTAACCCTTGGCCTGGCTAGTCAAAGCAGAGACCAACCCCCAAGCAATGACAAAAAAGCCAAGATACAATGATGGCCGACCGACATAATTGAGCAACAAGTTCGAAGGAACCTGCATGAGGATATACGCCACAAACAGGATCGATAGGCCGGTTTGATATTGGGCGTCATTGAGGTGCAAATCATCGGTAAGACCTTGCAGTTTAGCAGCAGCGTAATTGTTTCTTATGAAATGTCAGTTTCGGCGACGACTCTTCCGCGGGATAAAGCGACGTACCGGTCGATGTAATTCATCAGGTAAACGGTGATTACCAGTGGCAAGATCAGCGCGTCGATTTTCCGTCGCAGCTTGACTTCCAGCGCCTTTTCTTCATCTGTCAGGGCCGCAATGTACACGACCTCTTCGTGCGACAGATCAGCTTTCTCCCCCATCGCATCTCGGTCGTGGATAACCCCATCGTCGTTCGCCATTGTTATAATCGTCTCCGTCTCCTGGTAGAACCAAAAATGCAGCAAGGTCAAACGATGAGACTGGAGAATTTGACAGAGCTACATCATCGAGCAGGCATTCAACCCAACCATATATAATAGTTGCGACCGTGGCTGGGGCGCAACCTCCGCACGGGGATCTCGAGGTTTGCGGGGAAGCGGATCCGATGTGGTACTAGAGTACAATTTGCCGACAACCAGCAGCGCTATTTCCATCAATAATGTTGAATATTAAGGGCGTGCGATTTTGTTCTTCTTTTTGACTGGTGTTAACAAACACGGCTTGCAAACCCTCGGAGAAAGGCCGTGATGGGTGGACCACCCGCTACTGCTATGATTTGGAGCCATGTGCCACATGACGCTTTGGTATGTCTCTCCGGGGTTTAGATTCGTCCACTGGTCCGTTCTGCTAGGAGACTCGCAGTAAATCCGGGGCTAGTCTTGCTTTTCCCCATGGGCATGGACCCGTTGTTTGGGGGATTACCATATGCCAATAGGAGCGAAGCTTTGTTGGCTAATTTGCTGTGATCGCCGCCGAATCAGTGAATACGACAGCCCGCGCGTATCACACGATAGGTCGACGGGGCAACAAATAGCCTGAATATTCGGCCGAGTGAGTTCGAAGCAAGTCTGCATTATTAGGCAAAAATTCACCTACGTATTAGTAATACTGACTTTTGATAGAGGCAGACGCTGTCCAAACTACGTACGTTCACCACTGCCGACCACAAAGAGTCCCCTTTAGCATTTAGCTGCGGCCGATGAATAATAATGCCGATATACAACTCATCCCAGCTCAAGTCAAAGATCTCCCAGATTACCTGCCCTGGAGCCGACGTGCACGGCCTACAGAGATGGAGGACCGCACCCTCGGAGTTGCTCCGATGGTGGCGAGAGCACGGCCACATGGGCTCTGCATACTTTATCCGTATATACAATGTACCCACCCGGTGATTGCATCTAGTAAGCGTTACAAATAGACCCCCAGTCGACGTGGGGGTTATCTCTTGTTTGCTTAATGAGCTGATAGTAATTTGATAAGCCGACCACACCTACACCCCACTGTATATCTTGGCGCGAAGGCTAGAACAATGAATGATATTATTTCTAATTGATGAAAGGTTTTTCTCGGGCTTTGGGGATGAGAAATGCTCGGTACGGGCTTTGATAGACACAACAGGCTGAACCAATAATTTGTGTAAAGACGAAATTCTTCATAGCGCTCATTTTGGAAAGCTCGTGTTGGTACCCATGTATACCACATATTGAGTGACCAAGCCAGATTTACACAAATCCGAATGTATATTCTGCGTTTTCCAGGCCAGATATTTTCCTCGGGGTTCAAAGGGTCCGGATACAAGTCTCTGGGCCCCCTAGACAGCACCGAGGTTAGTGTTAGGGTTAGAAGTATCTATCATCCAGAATATCAATCAATAGTGACTGTTTGAGGCAGTCTTTATATCAATTTTGAAAGTGTAAATGTAACATTAAATCCTCTTCTGTTCACCACTTAAAGATCATTCAATTAATATCAATTGATATGAACATAGGAAGCCATCAGTTGACAACTGGATATTCCACTCATAAATAATCACCCACTATATGGCGGCGGCGGCGCATGAAAGTTATTCCCAGATTCAAAATCTCTATCTGTATCCAAATCTGAATCCAGATCTTCCTTTGAATCGGTCTCGTCGGACGATAGTTTGTTCTCACGTACTGGAAGCTGACCGCCGTTCAAGGTGACAGGGACTTGATGGTCAGTAAAGGAGGTAGTATTTGCGCCGATGGTGAGTTGAATCACTCGATTAGCGGACTTTAATTTATGGAGAATATTTGTTAGCGACGGGCTTTTGATGCTTTTTGTTCTGAAACATACAATCTTTTCGCAAATCACCTCCTTTGTGTCATCAATGGGACCGACTAAGGATCCGTGCTTCCATATTCCATTCTCAAGCTTCATTCCTTCAAGGCTTGTTCTGTATATAGCACAGTCATTCACCTTGCAGCCAGTTAGGCTCGCGTGGTCAACAGTAGAATTGCGCACGTTGCTCTCCTGGAGCGTAGAGCGCTTTATCTTGGTGCAGTCTCTGAGATTTGATTTGCTAATAGTCGACCACCTCAAGTACTTTACATTGTCAAGCACAGTATCCACGACATCACAGCGCTTGACTGACTGTGCATTCGCAATCCTGGAGTCGCGGATCTTGCACCACTTGGCATGCGAGACGGAGTCAAGGGTTGAGTCTTGAATATTGCATCGCTTCAGATTGGAGTCTGTCAAGTTGCTGTTTTTGACATCACTGAATTTGATATAGCTGCCGCCGTCGCTGCTATAACCGTCGTCACATTTGTCACTGGTTTTTTGCACCGTATCTGTATCGGGAAGGGTTTCTCGAAGAGTCACGGTGTCTAGTTCAGATCGATGAATTACAGTGGTTTCGGTCAAATTCTCGAATGTACAGGACTTGACAGTGGAACGATTGATACAGGGATTTGATGACCAGTTCTCGGGGAGTGTCACCGTAGATACCACCGTGGATCGTTTAGTATAAGATTTGCAACCCATTTTGACACACAAATTCGAAATTCCTTCGCTGTTTAGAATTCAATATAATCTTTTGGAAAATACTTATCATGAAATTACTTGAGAAAGCGAATTGTATCTGAGAGGGCTCTTATATGTGCTGCCTATTCACAGCAGCTTTCCCAAAGCGGGAAAAGTCAGCCGAGTCGTGAGATGGATAACGCTGCTGCCTACCAAGACCAGGAAATAAACAATCTTGTTCGCCTTCGAAATTCCTTAACTGTTTAGAATCCAGGTGATGATTGGTCTTGGAAATAATAGAAAAAATACACTATCGAGCCTAAAATTAACGTCCCGAAGCATACGGGAATCGGAGAAATAGAAGATACCATCTTAGAATAGTAGTATACGGAAAACGGAGTTAAGGTCGGCTAATACATATAGTCTAATATTAACAGCAGCTAGATCGATAATAGTCGAAATTGATTAAAACAAGTATAATTTGAATGGTCGGGCCCGCATTATTCTTACAAATCGATGAATGACAAATTAAAATTCCAAATTAAGGAATCACGAAATCAATTTCTCCTTCTTGGCTTAGAGCAAAATAAAAAATATTCTCGATATGTAGGCCCTTATTTAGTTATCTTGTTTAATTTGATATAGAAAAACGTGCATAATTAATTGGTGGGCTGATAGGCATTACCAAGAGACATAAGTATTAAGTAGTCCACGTAGTCGCATAGATGTGTTCAGTCAGTTTCCTCCTTATCCAAGGATGCAGTGTTTTGTTCAAGATGTGTTGAGACGAGTTCAGAATAGGGTGTGTGTAGGAATGATATGTTCTAGACACGGACAAGTCATCCAAGAAGCCGAAGCACGTTTATTGTTTAGATTCCTTATCGAACGCTGGCGTATCAACTGACTCATTACCATCGAGACTACTGAACTTTGTTGAGTAGTTACGATGTTAGTTTGTTTGTTACGGTGATGCGCCAGAAAATATTTGTAAAAAGAAGCTTCAGGCCACCCACCCCAACCGATAACTCCAGGATCGTCATTGATTCTTATGAACGGCACTAGGGCACCAGCCAATCAACATCCTTTACATGACTCTAATTTTTTTTAATTTTTGAGGATTCTTACGTATATACTGCTTCGTACCTTCATTCAGGGTACTGCAAGTATAATGCTACAAAGAGGCAAAGTTCAATCACGAAATGTCTATTAATCCTCTAAATTGCCCTTCGGTCCCATGTACGCTCGCTCGGTTTCCTTCCAACGACAAACACGCACCTAGGCATCGATACTGAGTCGAAGAACATCCTACCATGACGGATATCGTGGACCTGGACGCCAACGCCCAAGGAGGGCTCTACGGTGTCACTTCTGCGATGCTGGCACTTTCTTTGATCTCAGTGCTGCTTCGAACATGCTCAATATTGACCGACAAGGACCGAAAACTCGGCCTAGATGACTTTCTCTTGACCACTGCGATGGTACGTGTTCAAAGCTTAAATTTAAAGAGGTACCGGCGGTGATAAATAACAACGTTGATTATAGAGCTTGTACATCGGCGAATGTGCATGCATATACTGGTGGATAGAACTTGGCCTTGGTCGCCATTACCAAGTCGTGCCTGCTGAAAAGCTCGCTATGATACCAAAGGCTGTCTTTGCCATGAGTTTTCTGTACGACACTGCTTTGTCGTTTGCAAAGTTTACAGTTCTACTTTTCTACTACCGCGTCTTTCGAAAATCCAACAGAATATTCTATTGGTTGTTGTGGATAGTTGGATTTCTAAATCTAGCATGGCTCATCGCTACCTACCTCTCCCTTGCACTACAATGCACGCCACCCCGAGCGGCTTACGAATTCGTTGAAGGGAGTCATTGTGTCTCACTTGGAAAAGTATATGTTAGCAGCTGCACCATTAGCAGTATTGTCGACTTTTTTATCGTTGTGATGCCTGTGCCTTTACTCTTGAGATTAAACGCAAGTGTCCATCGACGTGCTTTAGTAACACTGATCTTTGTCTGTGGCTACTGGTATTAATTCGTCCCCTGAAAGCAGTTTTCTGAAGCAAACAACTACATGTACTAATTAGTGGCAGTGTCATCGTCTCTTCTCTTGGCCGCCTAATCACAATCGCAAGGATATTCAAGGTCCTAACTGATGACTCTACGTGGACCTATGTCCCCTATATGAAATGGGCCCAAAGTGAAGTAGCCTTATCCATTATATGTGGCTCTCTGCCCAATATCCTTAACCTCGGCCGACGCCTACACAGCCAAGGTGCGGGCGCTGTCTTTAGAGGCAAAGCCACGTTTTCATCAAGCTCGGCATCAGCATCTCAAAACAAACGTAACTGTCAGAAAATTGATGGAGACGCCGCGATGTTGCGAAATGACTCGATCCGAAAAGAAGAAACGTTCACCTTAGAAACGATGCCAAAGGACGCGTTTGACAGTGGAGAAGAGCTGAGGGGATTCAAAATCCCTTACTCTGGCGTATAGGGTGAAGCTGGCCCATCTAACAAAAATGTTGACGCGCAGGAGCAAGCTTCGGAAATGATCTTTACCAATTGAAGTAAGGTTTCTGGATTCGTGTTTCAAGGTCTTAAATTCTTATATTATATAACTATCCTCTATTTATGTATCATTCAACTAGCTATCCTAGACAAGCATAGGCTTTACAAGATTAACAATTTAAAATAAGAAATAGACAAGAAATTAAAAGAAGTTTATTGAAGTTTATAAGAAAGAATTAAAAGAATCTATTAAGAAATTATTTGTTTAAAAAAAAAAGAAAGAAAGAATCAGTACTGTCAATGCGTCATCGATGATCAGAAACAATCGATGTAGCGTTATATCAATCGTAAATAATTGCGAACTAATCTAATCAGTTCCAAGACAGAAGCAAATCGGGCACTTCTTTAAAGTAAAATACGTCACTTTCAAATGCTATACCCTACCAATAATATTAACATTAATTAGATCATAACGCATTGAGCACTGCTTACTTTCAAAAGCCGACAGAAGCGATAGCCGGCCGGGGTGGCTTTCCTCTTTTGTTTCCAGCTTCGGATCAACTCCGGCAACGCCGTGGTGTCGCCACTCATTGGGCATCCCAAGTTTCCCAACCAAGACATAGCTTGTGCTCGAACGACTCTTGGCTGATCGCACGAAGGTCGTTGCTGCATCTGGCTAGATCATAGCCAAATACGAGACTGGTCATTGGTGCGGCGTCACGTGGCTCGACTATCCCCGGACTCTCTCCGCGTTTCCACCTTTTCCCCCGCCGAATCCTACCCGGTCTCGAGCACGAATGATGTTACGCTCCCAGCACGGGCTGCAGCTTCATAGTGTCTACCAAGTTAAAAGAGGCATACATATTCACCGGAACCCATTTTCCGCTTCATTTCCCACTGCTCTCCGGCTTATCGAATACCCGACCCCAGAGAGATATCATGGACATAGAAATTGAAGCTGGACGGCTCCATCTTCGACTTTTGCTCCGAGTTCTACAATTCATTCGGAATTAGGCCTCAGAATCAGAAGACAATGGCTGATACAATGACTGCGCCTGCAAAGGGCAAATTCGTCGACGAGCTGGCATCGTCGAAAGAACAATCTGCTACTCATGCCGAACATCCTATGATTCCAACAACTGCTGCTGAACGCGAGCCGTACGGCCCACCGGGCTTGCGTGGACTCGCGAACAATCCGTTCGTGCTTCTGTGTGCTGCATGTTCAACCCTGGGAGGCTTGATCTTTGGCTATGACCAAGGTGTTGTGTCGGTGATCTTGGTCATGGACCAGTTCCTGGCAGAGTTCCCCCGTGTGGCAGCCGGCTCAGCAGGCGCCGGCTTCTGGAAGGGCCTGTTGACTGCCATGATCGAGTTGGGTGCGCTGGTCGGTGCCCTAAATCAAGGATGGATCGCAGACAAAATATCACGGCGGTACTCAATTCTCGTCGCCGTGGCCATCTTCACCTTTGGCTCCATCTTGCAGACTGCGGCCATAAACTATCCCATGTTGACCGTGGCACGACTTATTGGGGGTCTTGGTATTGGCATGTTGTCAATGGTTGCGCCACTGTACATTTCTGAAATCAGTAAGTAGAGTTTATATACATACAACGAGTAGACTTGCAAAGGCTCTGGTTCTAATTAGGGGCAACATCCAGGTCCTCCCGAATGCCGTGGAACTCTTCTCGTTCTAGAAGAATTCTGCATTGTCCTTGGTATTGTAATTGCCTTTTGGATCACATTTGCAACGCGGTACATGTCTGGAGAGTGGGCATGGCGTTTGCCCTTTTTGCTGCAAATGATCCCGGGCTTTGTTCTTGTAGGGGGTGTGTACATGCTTCCTTTCTCTCCCCGCTGGCTGGTTGCGCAAGGCCGCATGGATGACGCACTGGAAAGTCTCACCAGGCTGCGCGCTCTTCCGGCGACAGACACACGCGTGCGCCGAGAGCTTCTTGATATCCAAGTCGAAGTCCGTTTCCATCAGCAGATGAGCGTCGAGAAGCACCCAAAAATCCAAGGCGGTGGTATAAAAAATGCGCTCAAATTAGAGCTAGCTTCTTGGATGGACTGCTTTAAACCGGGTTGCCGAAGCCGGACGCATATTGGTATTGCACTTACCTTTTTTCAGCAGGTGAAACTCGTCTTATCCCTAATGCTTTGTATCCTCTAAGCTAAGTTTTTTTATAGTTTGTTGGTATTAATGCGCTTATCTACTACTCCCCAACACTCTTCGAGACAATGGGTCTTGACTACAATATGCAGCTTATCATGTCTGGCATTCTCAACGTCATGCAGCTCGTCGGCGTCAGCACTTCGGCGTTTACCATGGACAGCCTGGGTAGACGCACACTGCTTCTGGGAGGGTCAGCCCTAATGGCCATCTCACATATCATCATTGCCGTATTAGTAGGCCTTTACAGTAACGATTGGCCAGCACATCAGGGACAGGGATGGACTAGTGTCGCATTTTTGTTGTTCTACATGCTAGCCTTTGGAGCTTCATGGGGTCCAGTTCCTTGGGCTATGCCTGCTGGTATGTCTATCTCGTCAAAAAAGAAAAACACAAAAATGTCAAAAATCTAACCACGATCCATTTCCAGAAATCTTCCCATCTTCTCTGCGTGCCAAAGGTGTTGCCCTGTCCACCTGCTCCAACTGGCTCAACAACTTTATCATTGTGAGGCTTTTTTTTTTCCCTCTCTTGTCTCGTCCGTCCCATCATATTAATCTTTTCAACAGGGCCTCATTACTCCCCCTCTCGTTGAAGGCACCGGATTCGGAGCATACGTGTTCTTCGCAGTGTTTTGTGTGCTCTCAGGCGTATGGACGTTTTTCTTTGTGCCGGAAACCAAGGGCCGCACACTCGAGCAAATGGATCATGTTTTCAAGGATAACTCTAGTTCGAGCGAGGAGATGATGAGGGAGACTATTGAAGAGGAGTTGGTCTGCTCGAATCGGGTGGGTGTGTAAATGGTATGTCTACTTGAAGGTGTAGTATTTCACGTAAGAGTGTAGTCCATCATAGAACTATCAAGTGCGAGCCAGTATACATGTTCAATGATAAATCAATACCTATGTTTATGTCCCTTGGAGAGCTTCATTCATAATATCAGTTTACATCTGCTTGCCTTACAAAGTCCGTACCATTCCCATTAGATCCTGGACTGATGCAAACGGTTCCTGAAGAAGCAGGTGAATATATACTAATCCTCCTTCCATAAACCTGTAGCCACAAATCCAACAATTCATTGTTCCTAACTAAAGGTTAGGTGGCTGGCCGTGCAGCCTACCGCTATATGCCTCGCCACCATCAGAAATGGGAAAGGAGAAAGAAAAAAGGAAAAAATAAAGGAAGGAAGAATAAGTACGGCAAAAAGTGACGCCTTAATGAATGGTGATTTACGTTACTTTGTGCGATGTCATTGTTATCTTTATAGATAAATATTCTCTAAAATTTAAAATAAATAACTCTTATACTAATAAGATCTATAATAAATATAAAATATTTATAAAAAGAATAAAATTTTAATTTAAAAAATATTTAAAGTAATATATTATATATTTAAAATATAAAATTAGTAAAATAGTAGATAATCTAGATTAATCTTATTTTCTATAATATTTTATATTCTAGAAAGAATATAAAGATATAATAAATATAAGTTAAAATAATTTTAAGAGTTATCTATAATAAATTGTAAAGCCTTTGGGTGTCTGAGAAGACTGGTTGAGGGTATTAGGAGCCGAGGCGGTACCGAGTAGAAGTATGAAATCAAGAAGTATGTCAGATTACAAGAATAATCTTGCTTGAGGCCTCTATCCTCTAGGATAGGGTCTCAAGCTTATATAGGCATAATCTATTTGCTATTCCTGTTTCCCAATTGGGTGTGTGTAGCGAGAGGAGGGGTAAATATGACACAGCATGAGGGGTGAAGCTTCAAGGTTGATATATCAAATGAGGTTATCCGCACCGGCATGGATCATGCAGCTGGCCGGCAACCTGGCACATGGTTCCCGAGCCGGGGTCTCACACTTAAGATCATTCAGCTGGTTCAGTAGGCTGTCACAGGCGCATTCATAAGTAACTGCATATCGCTTCTTGATGAAATCATAGACCTCCTTCGCGTCTTGGCAGTCTACTATCTCGATCTTAATACCATCAGAAACCCAGGCGTCAAGTAGTTTGCTTACAAGCTTCGTCTTCTCTTTAGCATTTTTATGCTCATTATAATCAATCTACCACCAAAAATTGTTGTTAGTGGCCATCAGGATGATCTAGACATCCTCCGTTTCATCTTTGTCGTCGGTTGTTAGAGTTAAAGCCTTCATCCAGCTAGAACGTCTGGTTCCCATTTCGACAGGTTTCGTGAAATAGTCTTCTTTCTTTAGCTTAGGAGGAACAACATCCTCACCCATAAGATATTCAAAAGTATCATTAGCTTTCGCCGCACGCTCGAACTCGCGTTTCCAACTAATAAAATTAGTCTTGCCTTTAAGTATGCGTTCAGCTTTGACATCGTCCATCTTAAAATCAGTCATGTCTGAAGTCTAGAGACTGAAATCTGAGGTCTGAGGTCTGAGGTCTAGGGTCTTGATCATATATTGCTTATATCAATTCAAAGATTTATTAGAAAAAAAAAGCTCATAACCAGTTATAACCCTGAACTAAGATACAAATGATGATTATATTCTACACAATCTATATATACAGATACATATATTTATAGTTATAGTAGCTGCTATTACCTACTAGGCTACCAGTGGTAGCCTAGCTGTATACTATCACATGACCTGGGATCCAACTTAGGGGGAGAGGTCAGCGTATGAATACACACACACACACACACACACACACACGTCTGTATCACCCAACTCAGATATCCTAGACTCAGCAGACCAGCGACTCCATCTTCCACGGACAATGGAGGGAACTCGTTGTTGATAGCGTGGTGAAGCCGACTTTGAAAAATGAAGATGGACGTCGTGGGCAACACCCCACATACAAGGCAGCCAAGACTCATGGATGTCAGAAAAACAACGTGGAAATATTTGGGTATCTCCCGGGCGCTGATTTGAAGCCAGAGCGAGTAAATGACTGTCGTCAGAACCAAGGCGGTAGCGACAATCAGCGGATATCGGACGGTCCCCTCAATGCTTTTCCCCAGCAAATTCAAGAGGCGTTGAAGCTGATCCTGATGGTCTTGAAAGAAGATCGATAGGGGTTGGGGCAATATATCAGATACTTCTACCGGTGGCCGATGGCATTCAGAGCGATGCGGATATCCAACGCACCACTCGTAACTTCCAATGGACACCTTTTCCGGCATGGTATCCGGGTCGATGCCCCCCAGAATACTGTCCACGGCTGTGGCTGCGGCCGCTGTGGCAACACCGATTCCACTATGCGCTTCAGATGCCAAACTAGGAGCTTTACCTCCCACAACTGAAGTGGCTGCGGCCGCTACCGTGTGTACCGCGCCGGGCAATGGAGCAAAACCTCCTCGAATCCAAGATTCCGATCGTGGTCCGTATCTTCGACCCAATGACGCGAGATGAGCCAGATCGATCTAGTTTCAGCGTTTAGCTTCCGAGTGCAAATATGAAGAACCGTGGGAGGAACGTATGTCTTGACGGTACCTTGAGGGTTACGATCCCAGCAGTCTGAGATCGCGGGAGTAGGATCACTAAAAAAGCACAAACCAGACTACCATAGGCTGCAATCGCAGCTACCAGTGATGAGAAGCGCATTTCCATTTTCAATTGCCCTTTGGACATGTATAATAAAAACGTCATTCGTTCCTTAGCATCTACGTCGTTCACGATTATACTTTATATAACACGAGGGAGTGAGGGGGAGTTAAAATCTAGAGAGCACAGACGCTCATGAAACAGACGAAATAGGAAACAAAGAGAAGACACCCCAGTCAGCAAGGCCAGTAAAAAAATCCATGGACTAGTAACACTACTCAATAATACCAGAGATATGTTGTTACTTAATTTGTTAATTAACTGATGGATTCCTGCTGTGTCGCACGCATGTGCCAAATCACTATATATGCCAAGACATAGTCAGTGACCGGCCCCTATGCATTGCATGCAACAAGTACTAGCTGTACTTAAGGTAACATGCTGTACCCGGCATATACTGATCGGGGATGTTTTGTAAAAATAATCCCAACTTTGGTCTGTAGGTATCAAAAAGCATAAAATGGCAGTTGGACTTTCCACACAGCCAGGGCTCGCCTTGATGGGTATTGCTGTTGCGCCTATCATCATCACACTGTTATTTCGAGAAGATAGAAGGTCGCATGCTCCTCGAATTGGCCAACGCCCTGATGCGTTAGGTGGAAGAGCCAAAGGAAGAGCCGAGTTTCTCATCCATGGCAAGAGGTTTGTAGAAGAGGGCTATCCAAAGGTATGAGAAAATTCCAAGCATATGTTGCCTAGGCCTAACCCTGAAACCAACCTTAGTACAAAGATGGCATGTACAAGGTTCAAACTGTAGACATGGAACGCTTGATCCTGTCAGCCAAGAATCTGAACGAGCTTCGATCTGTACCAAGGGATATACTGTCAAGTATCGACGCACAGTGCGAAAGACACTTGGCCTGGTGGAATACCCTGGATGTGGTGAAACATAGCAGCTTGCATACCAATGTAGTGCGGGTACAGCTCACTCAAAATCTCTGTTTGTCCCACTCTTACTTGGCTTTGACGGTGCTCGATCTGATTAAAGCATCCGAAGGCGAATTGGGTTAGATGATGAAGGAAACTATCAGGACAACAGAGACGCTCCAGTTCTATCCCGTTTATCGCCTTCCCCTAAGGGGGCAGTGGTCCAAAGGACGGTGTCTGATTATTAGAGATACAGCTTATGCTATACAACCACATGCCAACCAACGCGTTTCCATGGCCTTGGAAGATATATTTATGTTCTCAAATCTCCTAGATGCCTATCCAGGTTCACTGGATAAGGTCTTCAGAATATACAAGCAAAAGCGACGACTTCGCGTCAACGAGATGTACCTGCTTGCGGAGCGTAATGGCGGAATCAGAAAGAAGACCACTCCATGGCGGCTGTGGCTTAACAAACTTGCAACGTCCAGCGTATTAGGGATATATAACTTTTTCGGCCTGGGTAAGCTCGTCTTAGGCCAGAAGCCGTTGGCTTATGATGTCGAGGAAGACCTGTACTAGAGGATTGTCTGGAGCGAGCTCTTCATGTTTGCTACCGGTTTGTGAACGCTTTACACATATGAGAGGATGATCGAAGCTTCAGTGTTCTTGACTGGACTAAGGCTTATCATGGTGTCTGGTGTAGAGAATTTCCAAATGCTTGCATGTGATATTATCAGATTTTTAACCAGCCGCTTATTTTTAAAGCTACCTTTAACGTAGTTGATTTGGTCATTCCTCCTGTGTTCGCCTGTCCAAGGTTATTTCCTTTTTTTCTTTTTCCTCTCCTCCCCAGGTAACTAACTGTGCGACGCCTACTGTCCTGTGCGTGTTTCTCGTTGACCTCATTACTTCCTTGTATAGTTACATCATTACGCAGACCTCCATGACTAGGAGCTATCACTTACACGTTGCTCACATTTGCGTTCGCCGTCAGAAGCGCAGCTATTCATTCCACAATAATGGCAACCCCTTGCTTACGGGACTCTTTCGTCCTTGTGGTATCTGCCCGCTTATTGCACCGTTATTCCTGTACCAGGATCGTGGCGGAGACTTCCTCACAATGTTCTAGGCACCATAGACCGAGTGGCTTTGCATGCTGTGAATTAACGTTCGAATAAATTTCATGGTCCCAGTGCAATTGAATCAATCCAGTAGGCTCGATCGTACGTAACGGGTAAGCCGAAGAACGAAAAACGAACAGGCTATCAAGAGGAATAGAGCTTCTTATACAGGAGAGTTTTGAGAGTTTTCTTGTTGGATGGCATCTATGCTACCGCAAAGGTACTGTTTACCCTAATTTTCTTCCCATATATGAAGAATATATATGGAAATGGCGCCATTGCAACAGTCAAGAGCGCGAGCAAGGTCGTAGCCCACTGATCGCCGAGCTTATGGTACATTTTTGTACCGAAAAGCGGAAAGGCAGCTTCCAGATGCATTAATTTTTACTCTCTCAAAACATGCGTGGATCCACTCACCACCAAACATATTTCTTGCAAAGGTATTTGCAGCAAGTGCAGAGGCAGCGTAGAGCGGGTACGCATCGACCAGAAAGGTAAAGATGCCGCTGTAGACCAGGATCGTTCTACCGGATCGAACAGTTAGCAACCCACGCCCAAGTCCATTTTGAAAGGAACAGCGAGCTTATCAATGGGTACGTGTTTTGAAGCGGGAAATGGAATCAGAGGGAGTGCGTTGGGTTCAGCTTACCCCAGACCGAAAATGGCTGCCCCAATGATCGGAACAATCCAGTGGATGGATGTATATGTCGTCCACCCAAATATGAACAAGCCCACCGGCACTACAATCCCCCCAGCGATGGCGGGCGGCAGTCGATACTCAGGCTCGCTCCCGCCAATTTCTCCGGTATCATCCTCTCGTCGACGGACCAGTTTTTCATAGTTCTTACGCCACAGAGGATCGGTCAAAATTCCTATCACCATTCCAACCAAGATTCCTAGAAAGGCCATCCCGGTCTGAGAGAGGGTAAACCCGTGATTAGTGCCAAACACAAGTGGAAAGGCGCCAAAAAATAAGTATAGAATACCAAGGAGTAGAGCGGAGAAGAGACAAAGAAGCAAACACATTGGCTCAAGAAAAAGTAGCTGGAATGGTCGGAGAAACGAATACAGTATTGTCTTCTGAATTGACCGGTTAGTCTTCTCTATTGGCGCTTTCCATCTTTTGTCTCCTGTTTCAGCTCGGAGCTTCTGAGCTTTATGTCGCAGTAGAACTGGATGGTATGTCTCAGGGACCAGGAAGAGTATCAGAATCAGGTTAACTCCTGACCAGATGAGCAACATATAGAATGTCCATCGCCAGGTCGTGTACTGATTGATATAGCCGCCCAGAAATGGCCCTATAGATGGCCCAATAAACGGGGCCGCCGTATAGACCAACATGGGAAGTTGAAGTTGTTCCCTATCAAACAAATCTCCAACCGTGCCTCCAGCAACGGCTAAAAATGCGCTTCCCGCAAGGCCATCAAAAAATCGCGCGACAAGTATGGTTTGTATGTTCCTAGCCACTACTGAAGGAATAAGCCACGTGACAAAGAAGCCAAACGAGAATATGTAGATTGGACGACGGCCATAGAATTCACTAATTGCCAGGCCCACAGTCAATACGGAGTTCGTTGATATAGGGAGTTGGCGGCGGACGGCGGAACATACGACAGAGGCCCGAGCAACATTGGCCCAATTCCAAGACCCACGACGAAGAACGAGAGCCCCAGAGTTGCAACGATTTCGGAGCAATGATACTCTACCATGATTTGAGAGTACGTCGAGGAGTATATCGATGACGTGCATGTACTAGCCACTATCAGTCAGGATTTTTGGACCGGAGTAGCTTCATACCGCTGTGAAGAAGTGCTTTCGAAAACAAGGCCTCACCTTATTGGGGTCGAGACACACTGCGATAGGCAGACACTCTTCCCCATACAGTTGCTAGATTTGTGCGGCCGAGGTTTCGATATTACGGATCAAATTGAGGGGCACTTACACGCAGAGCGAACTGGCACTGACAATTGACACGACTACCCACTTCCTCAGTAAAGCCATACTCCTTGGATTCCTAGGATCTTCATCTCCATTATCCCATCTCACTTGATACGGATCCTCCCCCTGAGGCGCTTCCACCTCGGGACGGGTTTCATTGCGGGCGCGGTAATCCATATCGTTGCGTTCACGTTCTCCAGTTGTTGGATTGCGCAGATTTTACTGAAGTGATTGTTAAACCGGCCTTGGGGATTGGAGCCGCTTGAATCTTTTGCAAGTGTCGGCGGTAGCAATTTGACATGTTGTAAGGGCAGCTGGAACCGGTGTTGAAGACTCACATCTGCTGTTGTGTAGCACCTAGAAAGGAATATTATTGGACTGGCGATGTGAAGAGAGCTAGACCAATTAGTGAAACTCCGAAGACCCGACAGGATCCAAGTTGGCCAGCTGCGTTGGAATTCCGGAGTGTCTTCCATCTAAGATCAGTTAGGGCCCAAACTCCGGAATACCGAACATGATGAATTCCAGTCGACAAGCCTGCGGTTGATTTTCAGAGAGTTTCCTGAAACACCAAACATATTCTGGATACTCACACCACGACCTCAAGCATTATTTAGGTCCCCTCCCTCGTCTTTCCCCCATAAACCGAATTGCCATAGCTTTTTCCCTCCAGCCGTGGGATACAGATCTGAAAACTGTTGATTTATAAGTCTGGCCAATAAAGATAATCTTCGTTGTTAATTAATCCTTAAAAATGAGCGAACAAGGAATATTTCTTGATGTTGTTGGGCTTTCATATCGTGGCGCCCACAGTGGGATTATCGCCAGCAACTACAAATTTGCCTACGATTCTGGCCATGCCGTCACTTTCGCTATCGGAAGCCTTGTGCTCGGAAATAATTTTGCGAACCATAGCATCAATTTGATTCCTGTGAGGGGACATTTTTGAGACCGAGCTCGAGAATAGCCTCGATTATTTTAATCAAACAGTGTGCATGTCGGAACCCTCGTTTACCAAAACGAATAATCATAGACATACTGGATTGCGTTTGGCACCTCGAGTCTATTTGAAATCTGAGGGCACATTACAGGAAACAGTTGGATCAGTGCACAACGAAATTTGGTGAAAGTGGCGAAAAGTGGTGCAAAGTGGGATGTGACCCCGATGCATCGACCGCTGTCAACGGCTGTGCTCGTAGTATCTTTTCCTTGGATCCTTTATGGTTAATCACCAACAGAAAAACACACACAAGTTATCAACACCCGACAGTCACTGTATCAACAGTTCATTAACTCCACTTCTCTGAGATGACTAAGACACATTTATGTTCAGGGCTAGGGCAGCCTGTTCAACCAACACATTCGTCCAACCACGCTTTGAAAAGCTTCTCACCCTCTGCCGGTCGCTTTTTCAGAACTCGGGCGAGCACCATTTCAGCGTGAACCTCTTTTGAAGCGAAATGAATTTGCGTCATGGGGTTGTAGACCTGTCAGAGAATGGTTCAGTATGTTTGTGGCCCAAAAGCGTTCAGAAATAGGATCTACCTGAATTTTTTTCGCTAACGCAAGAATGTCATCACGGAGAATTTCAAATTCCCCCGTCACAATTCCAAGTTTTTGTACTTTGATATCCTTCCACCACTCTGGTGGCGCACTTAGGGGGACGTTATAGAAATCTTCCTGGTCTCGGTTGTCATTTCCTAGGAACAACTTCGCGCACGAGAGCAGAACTTCCTGGACGACCACGTCTTTTTTGGAGTTTGTTGCCATGGAGCTCGAGTCGCTCACAAAAGCTACCCAGGGTGATATGAGGAATGCGCCACCAAGTATCACTTGGTCTTCTGATCTGCCTCGGATTCGCGGGACAGAAGGATCCGGATGTGGATGTGAGAGGTGCGAAAGAAGACTCAGGGCCAGATTACCCCCGGCAGAATCACCAACGATAAGAATCTGTGAAAATCATAAGATTAAGTCCGGTTCATGCATAGAGGCAGAGTCCACAGGAAATTATATGGGTCTCTTCTTTCGAATTTGAAGTGGGAAACTTACCTGGGAAGGAGACACATCTTTGATCTGGAGCACATAATTCAATGCACTGGCTGCTTGTCGTAGCTGCAGGGGATATATGCCTTTCGGTGCGAGTGTGTACGCTACCACCAGTACGGCAAGATCGGAAACAGATTGGTTGGACGAATGTTGATGTTCTTTGATTCGATCCAACAGCACTTCGAAGTGGGCCATTCGGGCTGGTCCAACGTATGCTCCTCCTATACAACCATATGTGAGTCTCGGTCGGGAGAAAGAGACGATTGGTTCACTCTCCAGTCTTATTGATAGCAGGAACAAGGAACATCCACACACCATGGAAATAGATCAGAATCTTTCGCGCATCCGTCAACGGCCAGGGTGT
Source organism: Talaromyces sp. DC2 (assembly GCA_039119965.1). Lineage (NCBI taxonomy): Eukaryota > Fungi > Ascomycota > Eurotiomycetes > Eurotiales > Trichocomaceae > Talaromyces > Talaromyces sp. DC2. Next base: position 29,639 of record JBCLNQ010000034.1, read on the forward strand.
CGACAGCCACAAGCCAGCCGCACCACTTTCTAAAGGGATGATGTCCTCCACAAAGCCGTTCTTTTCTGCACAAGCCCGGTAGGTACTAATGGTAGAAGGCACTTTGGACCTGTACATAGAAAAAGATTATTGGTACATCGGCCTAGCCTCATCATGGAAGAGCAAAAGCCCTACACATTTGTGTGGGAACGTACTGTAAAATTCGTGCTCGATCGCGACGGAAGAGAGATCTCACCACTACATGCGTGATGAATCTTCTGTAAGATAAATCATCGGGACGAGCAAACACTCCCTTGACGCATGCAAGAAGAGCGTCGAATACTTTGGAGCCGTAGGGCAAGTGTAAGAAAAAAAATGCATAGTAATATATTAAGTCCGCATCATAAGACCTACCGACGCTCACAATGAGCTCTATTTGTTGCACCATGCTCATTATAGTCGACGGTGACGCTGATCAGAACTTGAGGAACTCTGGCTTGTATCAATTACGATTTAATGAAGAGCACAATAAGAAAAGACCCACTGAGTATGAAGCCAAGTCCTCACAGCTTGACCGTAGAAGAATTTTATACTCCCTAGGGTTCGCTGGTTCTCCCAAACTCCGGCGTCCCACCTGGAACTTTATCGTTAGCTGGAACTGACAAGCGCGGCTTTGTAGTTTGAAAACCTTACACAGATATGAATCAGGAAGGCTGTGAATAGCTTTTAAATTTACTATATAGAGCATTCACTACATGGGGGACTCGTGAGTGGAAAGTCTTATGTCAACAATTTCCATAGTAACTAATTAGTGCGTACGGCTATGTATTTAGGGGGGAAAACGACTAAATTACCGCGGTGCCAATACTTTTGACTCCAACCTGCGAAAAAAAAATTTGACTATAGTTCCGAAACACCGAAAGCCCGAACAGCGCAAACCTCCCCTGCTTTCATAAAAGATCTCGGAGAGGAATTTGATTAAGTACCCGAAAAGGGTAGGAAGAAAGCATCGCCATAGTAAATAGCTCGTGAAAATCAGCACAGCCTCGGCCCAAACCCCAACAAATGAAGATCAATCCTTCGTTTCCCGAAAAAGAACGAGATAAGAAAAAAACTGAATCAAACTTGCCACTGAAGGGATCGGATTTGTCTTGGGTTGCAGGAGTGTATGCTGATTGGTCCCTCTAAAGTGGGAATCTGGAGGAGGAGGTTTACTAGTTTAACATGGGGAAACTGGGGTTGACCACTGTGGGGAAGTTGACCTATCTTGTATCTTCTCACTCCTTGTACTCTGTACGTGCGGAGTGTGAGCTACTCCGGATCGCTGCCTTACCACAGTACTACGTATGGAGACTGCACAATGAAAGTATCATTTAAAGGACCGAGATTATGGGCTACTGATGCTTACAGATTGATAGTATAGATGAATCTCGACATAGTTCTTAGGGACATTGCCAGGGACATTGCCTAGGGACGGAGTGCTAGGTGTTGGTGATCATCATACAAGTCCCAAGGAACCTATCATTTCACTAGCTGCAGGGCTAGATAGATAGTCATCCAAAGGAGTAAGCTAAGGGATGGATGCAATGTACCTTTGACCCGAAATCTCCCTACCCAAAAGATTCGACAAACCAGAAATAAATACGGAGTAGAATAACCAAGGTTCCAACACTACAATTTCTTTTCACTCTGATCTATCCCCGCTTGGTTTTATATTCGATTCTAGTCGGTGTATGTTATATAGGCGTAGGCATATGACCCTCTTTTGATCGCTCATCTTCCTACATCATTTCAACCACCTAACCAGACCTGAGAATCGGAGACATACACCAGACGACGGAGATCCACAACACACTTGTAGAGAAAAATGTCCGACAAAGGCGAGTCCGAGCACGTCACGGCTCAACCCGTCGCATCGCGAGGATGTCTCGGAGCTGTCGGTGCCCACTTCAAGAGGTGGTGGTGGGTGCATTTGATCGTCTTTGTGGCCGTTGTGTTAATTGTCACCTTGCCTGTGTACGTCTTTTTTCTGTTAAACTCCAGATGAATATTGATCTGCTGACTGAGGGCCAGGGTATACGTAGGCTACCCACGCATCGCCCAATCCGGTGTCAACAAAGCAACCCTCAACATCACCAACATAGTCTTCAGCAACCCCTCCCCAACTTCCATCCATGTCAACCAGACCCAAGTCCTCGGCAGCAAATCAATCTACCACCCCACCATCTACGGCTTCAATGCCACCATCATGCTAGTCGGCGCGACCGTGCCTCTTACAACAATCCCGATTCCGCAGTCACGGGCAGAAGATGGCACTGTCCTTAATGTAGACACTGATTTGGCGCTGAATGATATTGGTGCCGTTACGGATTTCACAAAGGCGGTGCTGGGCATGGGGTCGTTTGAGTTGAATATTTATGGACGGCCGCAACTCAAGGAGGGGCCTTTGCCGACGAATACCGTTACGTTTAATAAGACTGTTGCTTTGATCGGTACCTCTCTTCTCCCTCTTCCTCTTCAGAAAAATATAATGCTGACGTTTGGCAGGATTGAACGGCCTCAAAGGCTTCGAATTGCAAAACATTATGATCTCACTCAGCCCCGCCAAAGACGGCACAAACATGAATGGATCCGTCTCCATCCCTAATCCCAGCGTCGTCACCGTTCCAATGGTACCCTCCCCCCTTTTGATCCTTCCATCATCTATACGTATACTAAATCAAGGAACAGGGAAACGTAACTCTCGACGTCTCCGTGAATGGCACTAAAATCGGCCAATCCTACCTAAACGATCTGATCCTGAAACCAGGCAGCAACATCCTCCCTCTAAAGGCAACCATCAACCAAACACAAGTCATCGGCCTTGTCAGCGGCACAAATGCCGCTTATCCCAGTGGCGTGATTCCGTTAACTATTGTGGGAAACTCGAGTGTGTATAATGGCGTTGAAATTCCGTATTTTACAGAGGCGTTGGCGGCGAATGCGCTCACTGCGGATATGAATATTACGCAGGTGTTGATTAATTCGGGACTGGGGAAGTTAGCTGGTGTTCTCTAATTGTTGGCAAGTCACTCTTGAGTGTTTGTTGGTTGGGGGGATAGAGGATATGTGTATAACTTCCTGTTTAGGAGGTAGGATGGTTGTTGAAAGTGGTTGGGATGGATGCGGTTGTGATACGGAATATAGCTAAACCAACACTTACTTTACGTGATAATGATATTGATTTGAGTGTACAGTCATTCTCGAAATCGAATTGACTGACATCTATTTACTTGCCCCACTTGAACAAACCCCTGAAACATTAACCTTTCTTTGATTGGCTGAGTTGAGATAGGGCGATCAATTAAATCCATTTGCCCGTCTAGAACGGGACACGAAGCGGGGTTGTCAAGAGTTCTGGTCAAGGCGATTTCGGGAATCACCGTAACCTATATGTATTTACATGACGGTAAGTGTTGGTTTAGCTAAACTCCGTATCACTAAGCATAGAGTAGGGAGCAAGGGCGGTCCAACTGCCCTAGGTGGTGAGCCTGCTTATAAGCACAAATACTGATATTATAATGACTAACTAAACGAAAGAAGGGGGCACTGGGGGTGCCATAGTGGCTATATCGAAGGTTGCTGCGTACGCGCTAGGGATATAGTAATCCCGCTTCCGTACGTCGTACGTACGTATATGCGCATATATGCGCAAGTGCGTCAGCAGGATCCCTTGGATTTCCAGCCATACGGAATTTCGGGTATTCGGAGGTTTCAGCCAGTACCACCACATATAATTCTATGAAGGTTTCGGAATTATCTTCATTCCAAAGGCCGCGATGTACAATAAAGTTGACGCCAACATCGGAATAGATAACCACCTGCGGCCGCTCTCTTCACGATACCCATTCAAATGAGGGACTTTGTGTCCAGACAACGTTCCTCAAAGATCCCAAATACATTAGATCCTTTCGCACTTCTTCAGAGACACAATTAAAACCTCGGAACGGATGTCTCTCAAAACGAGTCAACCACAAAAGGTCAGTACTTCACAATGTAGACTTCTACGGTGGGATGTATCTGATCGAAGGTATATAGGTTATAATAATCGGAGCTGGACCCGCCGGCGTCCTGGCCGCGCTTCGCCTGCAGCAATTCAACCGCATTTCGCCTACTGTCTACGAAATCCGTTCGAAGCCCACTACTCTCGGCGGCGCAATCGGCATCCCATCAAATGGCTTACGACTGTTGCATAGGCTCGGGCTATGGGATGCAATTCGAGAGCGAGGCGCGGAGACCTCTAAGGTGTCAGTGCATGCAATTAAGGGCCGAGTTATTGGAGAAATGGACTTGACATCCTGGAGCCGAGCAAAGACTGGGTTTGGTTATTTAAGAATCCGTCGGGTTGATCTGATGGAGGTTCTACATAATGAGGCTCGCAAAGCAGACATTCCTATCCACTTCGACAAGCACCTGACAAAGATCGAGGAAGACCATCAAGGCATCGTCGTAACCTTCTCCGATGGCACCACAAACAAAGCCGATCTCCTCCTAGGCTGTGATGGCATCCACTCAATGGTTCGCAAACTTTATGTTGACCCTAACATGGCGCCTGAGTATTCAGGTATTTCAAATATATATGCACTGGTTTCTACGTCTGAACTGCCTAGCGCCGCTGCGTCGATTAATACTCTTAACGTAATGCTGACGACGGATGGACTTTTGGCTGCATCTCCTTGCACCGGAAGCCAAGACATGATCTACTGGTTCTTCTCGCGTGAGCTTGCCATTCCTTCTAACGGCGATACGCGCGATGGGTGGGAGGAGCGTGGAAGAGAGCAAGTGGAGACTATCAAATCGACGGTGCTAGACCTAATCAAAGAATCTGAGGGAGAATGGGGCTATACTATGAAGGAAATGATTAGAAAACCAAACACGCTCCGGTTCTATCCTGTATATCGCCTACCTACAGGTGGGCAATGGTCGAAAGGGCGGTGCCTTATTATTGGGGACGCAGCTCACGCAATGCAACCCCATGCAAGCCAAGGCGTTTCTATGGCACTGGAGGACATCTTTATGTTTTCTAATCTCCTGGAAGCCAACCAGGGTTCACTGACTGAGGTTTTTAAATCATATGAGCAAAAGCGACGAACCCGTGTGAATGAGATGCACCGGCTCGCGGAGCGTAATGGAGGAATAAGAAAGAAGACCTCTCCAAGGCAACTATGGATCAAAGAACTTACAACTTCCGGCGCCTTGGGAATTTACAACTTTTTTGGCCTAGGCAAGATGGGATTGGGTCAGAAGCCGTTAGCTTATGATGTTGAGGAAGATACGCACTAGAAAATTGTCCAGAGCAGGCTCTTCACGTTTGCTGCCGGTTTGGATCTTATCTTATCACAGGATAATCGAAGGTTCAATTCCTTAAGTTGGAGTTTAATGGTCCAGATTTTGGTGTTTGTAGTGTTTGCTGTAATTTTCAATTTCCACAGCTTGTTCTCCCGTCACTTATAATTTATGAACATGTTCAACCCTCAAGTATACACGCTTTCCGGGGTCTCTCTCATTTCCCCTCTCGCCCTGGACCCTAACCATCGAGAACCTCAAGATATGGGATCTATTACTTAGAGGCTACTAAATTATGCTTCCGCAACCGGAAGCGCAGCTTTTATTCCATAATATTGGCATCCCCATAAAGAGCTTTTGCGAAGCTCGCCTTAATGTGTTATAATTACATTGGAATTTTCTCGCTCTCATTAAGACGTTTCAGTATCATTGATCAAAGGTTGTTGTGCATGTTAGGTAGCAAAATCCAAATAAAATTTACTGTATCATATATAATGGATCTAATTAGGTAGTAACGTACTTATCTAATGAGTACGCCGAAAGATACTAATGACACTCCCAAGACTTGATATTATAGATGCTATACTCGCTATCGTATCCGAAGCTGTTACCAGGCATCGTAAGAGCCAATCAAGGATCCCGTAGTTGAGAATCGATTCTAGGAGACATAGACGTTAAACAATCTGCTGACACCCTTTCCTTAACACTTCGATATCCTCAAGTTTAACCTGTGTCCCCACGATTGGTCTAACCTTTCCCTCATCAACCCATTTCGCTAACCTGTCCAAATCGGACTTGTTGCATTCTAGATGCACATAACTGTTATTTACCCCTCTCTAGCTCGCCAACTTCGTGAAAACAAGTCCGCAATATCAAGCATAATCTTCAAGACAATCGGCAAGTGGGTGCTAAGAGCCGTAAGTGTACCGCCAATGGGTCAACATGAAGTCCACATTCTTTTGCTCTACTTCCTTATTAATATCTTATCTGATCCGATCCCCCCTCCCCCTTTCCCAGGCAATGCCTTGACCTTGCTATCTTCCCTGTCGAGGGTACTTATGACTTTCCCGGCTTGAAGCACATTTTCTCAAAGTCGCACTGTAAATCCTCCGGTTCCACTCAAACCTGCTGGTATAAACACTGTTTTACCCTTTAATCTGCCTTTTAGTTCTTTCTCTCCGCGTTGCAGAATTTGGAGAGCTGATTACCTGGCGACGGGATACTGGCTGCTTCGCTGAAGTTAAAGGTTTTGGGGTTGAAAGCTGTAGCAGCTTTTGTTGATAGCAGCACTCGGCGAGTGAGCCTTTACAATTGTCCGGGACGCGCGAGGAGGTCTCGTTTCCTGGCTTGTGACAGGTTCAAAATCCACATCGAGTTCATCCTCTTCCATGGTTGCCGAGTTGCGATCTCCGCATGGAAGGTTTTAAGATTTGAAAGATATGGAAATGTAAGACACATTTAGAAACAAGTAACATTCGGCACCATCACGGGTGAAGGGGTCTTTATACGACTTGAAATTTGACTACGGTCTCGACTGCGGCCTGAGCAGGAAGGTTGAACACTAGTGAGATAGAAAATCCCGTCGAAGTTATCAACGATATTCTCCAAGGACAGAAGGCAGGAACTTTTTCTAACAATGACGCGGTCACTCAGTGAAATCGCAATGAAACAGAATAACATACTCAAAGCACCAACGATTGCCTGCGTCGTCAATTATTGAGGCAATATCGTCGAAAACCGTCATCAAGTCCACGCTGTCATCGTCGATGCCGACTGAAAGATGTTCTACACCCTAGGGTGTATCTGCTCGATTCTGCCAGTAATCATATGCTTGTTTCAAAGATGAAGTCATGCATGTCTAAGTACAAGCACTCTTTTACTGCGAAACTGCAAATCCCCGCCACGCGCAACATCCGCTCTCTGCAGCACTCAGGTTGTGGTCAAGCTTTATTCAAGCCAATTCAGGCATCAATAGGTTCGTCTGGTAATAAACTTCAACAAATGATATATGGGGTCAATGCTCCGCCCAACTTGTTGAAATCCGCCGACTTATCTTTGAATTTCACTGATACACGTGCAGTTAGCTTTTGCAAATCCCACCGCCAACTCCCCGCCCCATATATTTCCTACCACGCTGGACGACATGTAAAGGCCATGGTATTTTGAGTTTTGTATTCGAGTTTTGCATTCTAGTAGCAACTCATACGCCGACATCCTGAATATTTTTCGGTCTATACCAACGGCAGGTGGGTTGAGACTTACCACGTACACTGTGGACGATTGCGAGTTCTTTACGTACAATTAGGTGAAATAAAAATTAGCGCCTGCCAATACCTCCGTCTAAAACTTTTATTATAGTTCCCGAAACACCACAACCCTGCTCTCGTGAAAGATCTCGGAGAATTAAAAGAAAGCATCAACAACAGGGGTATGAGGAATGGTGTACTGTACTAAGAAAACAAACGTAATGGAGACTTGGGAATAGAAGGGAAAATTAGTATAAGGAATCAAGTTATTACTGTAATTGCGACATTATCCTCCAAAGACGGTAGGTTGCTCCATCTGCCACTCCTGGCGCGAGTATGTGTAACTTGGCTTTTGGAAGCTGCGCTCAAAGCTGCAGCGGAAGCTGTCTGTCATAACAGCTTCACCATAATGTTTGATTGTATACGGGTCTTTTCGACCAGACTACTAGGGCCTGCAAAAGTCGCCAACCACCAAGAAAGGAGCAATTTGACTAGGAGTTGCGTCAACACCTAGCCCGCTTCGAAATCCAGCTCTCTCTCTCGCTGGATGTCGATATGACTACACAGGTAGCTATCAGATAGTTTTCAGGGCAATTTTTTTTCCCTTGCGTTTCATCTAACTCTTCATAACGCACAAAATGCAGTTGCAGATGGTGCGGTATTTCTGTGTTTAGAATATACTCAGCTACTATTGTCAAGCACATATCTGTCACATAGCGTGATTCGTTCAAGGCCAATTCCTCGAACTACCACGATAACCCATGCTTTTCATCTTTTAACCTATCCGCCTCACATGTAGACGGGGCCGCTGTTGTGAATCGGTTGAAAATGTCTTGATAAATCCGAGTCCCCCTTCCCTAGGGAATCTAAAATACCGGAATCAATGTTTTCGCAGAACGATATTACCAATTTCTGATAGCAGCCGGGAACTGGAAAATTTTGTTAGAATGCGCCGTCATACAGTTCATCCCATTTTTGCTTCGAATTAATCTCAGAACAATAGGTTTATTTCCGTTAAGGAACATCCCCTGGAGGTGAAAAATAACTACTTGAACTTTCAACTGTATCTAAAACCGCAGTATATGAACCTTTTTTCGCATTTGCCCTTTGTTTTTGGCTGTCTTGTATATCTCTTCAGTTCTTGGTCTTCTCTTATTATCGTAAATCCTGAAGACATCTTCAAGTAGAAGCGAAGATCTGCTCAGTAGACGAGAGAGAAAAAATACATCCTCGAGTGCCATAGACACGACTTGGCTAGCATGGGGTGACATCGCATGCGCTGCATCGCCCAGGATGAGACACCGCCCACTTTGCCATTTTCCACATAGTGGAAGAGTGAATATGGGGTGAAATCTGACACGCTTACTTTTCCAGACAAAATCTCTTAGCAGATCTCTCCATTCTCCTCTCACATCCTTCAAGGCATCATGCAGCATCGACTGAGCGTTGTCAACTTTCCCTGGCCCGTGTACCCCCCGTCCACCTAAATCCCCTACCAACAGTGGATTAGGGCAAGTAAAAGAAAAAAAACCAGTAATATTCGTCGCTCGAGCTTGTGGCGCTCGTGATTGCGAACATTCCTTCGCTCGTGAATGTTACGTGGAGGCTATGGAGCGAGCCCACGGGTGTTGGTCGATCTGATGTTGGAATTAATGAGCTGTTACTCCAGCATATTCAGGCTGAATATTGGGATCCACATATAATTTCCGGACAGTTGAGGAAACACCATCACAGCCAAGGAGAAGGTCAGCTGTGCCACTGGTTCCATCGTAGAAGTTCGCAGTTACTTGCTGATCGCCTTCTTCTATCCCCACCAGATTTGTGTTGAAGTAAACACCAATATCGGCCTTTCTGGTTGCCCCGTACAGGAACATCCATGAGATCAGCTCTCTTGATCTTTAGCACTCCAAATCCAGTTTTATTCTCGCTCCAAGATATCAGGTCTATTTGGCCCGTAACAGATCCTTGAACTGAATACAAAGCGACGTCCGGCTGGCTTGAACCCCGTGATATTAGCTCTTCATACACCCCCAGAAGCTTGAAAAGTCATAAACCATTTGATAGGATGCCAATTACCCCGCCAATAATGGTTAGCTCAGACGGTGCTTCATAGACGACAGGCGTAATGTGATCTCTCTGCTTCAGAAATATCGCAGCCACGATACCAGTTGGACCGCCTCCAATAATGAGAATCTTGACGACAGAGATGTTAGGCTCACAAAGACATGGAAAGAGTTACAGAGATCGAACGTTATTGATCTCGCTCATTTTATTCCTTGAAATTGACAGACCAGGGATCGGTTAGAGAATTAGGACAAGTTAAATATCTGGTTTGAAGACAAAATCGAGTATTTATACTTGGGAATCAAACGTCCTAAGTAGAGACCAAAATTCTCCAGCAATTCATAAAAAAAATAAGATTAAGAATAATAACAATAATTTTCTTTCATTCTTATAAAATCTTTGCCTCTTTATTCTTCTTTATTCTTTTAAAAATACCTACACCTTATTTTCAATTCCTTTTACTTCACTGATCAAAATTACCTGCTAAAACTATCTAGTAGCTAGATTATATAGCTGAGGTTTTAATATTATAGAGAACATTGAAGAAGCACTCATATGAAGAGCAATCTAGCACTAAAAGTTGATACGACTACCGATTTTCTTAGTAAAATTATATTATTTAGTTTCATAGGATCTTTATCTCTATTGTCCTGACTTACTTATTAATCCTCCCCATGAAGCTTTTCTCTATCGGGACGGGTTTCATTGCCTGCGCTGTAATTCTCAAGTTGTTGGATTTCGCAGATTTGACTGAAGTGACTGTGAAACCGGCCTTGCGGATTGGGAAGACTTGAACCTTTTGCAAATGTTGTCAGTAGCAATTTGACATTTCGTAAGAACCGCTGGAACCGGTGTTTACGATTGTAACATCTGTTGTTGTGCAGCACCTAGAAAGGAATATTATTGGACTAGCGATATGCTAATTAGCGAAACTCCGAAGACCCGCTAGGATCAAATTCGGCCAGCTGCTCCGGAGTGTCATTACAACTCCATTTAACACTCGACCTGTTAGGGCCGAAACCCCGAAAATCCGGAACGTGAGAATTCCAGTCAACAAGCCTGAATTTGATTTTCAGAGACTATTGTGAAATTCCAAACCTATTTTGAATACTCACAGCACGAGCCAAAGCATTACTTAGTCCCCTCCCCTCGCTCTCTCCCTCCACCCGGGAAATCAAATTGCCATAGCTTTTTCCCTCCAACCGTGGGATACAGATCCTAAATCTGTTGATTTATAAGTCTGGCCAATAAAGATAATCTTCGTTGTCAACTAATCCTTAAAAATGAGCGAACAAGGAATATTTCTTGATGTTGTTGGGCTTTCATATCGTGCGGCACCCATAGTGGGATTATCGCTAGCGACTACAAATTTGCCTACGAACCTGGTCATGCCGTCACTTTCGCTCTTGGAAGCCTCCTGCTCGGAGAGTCAATCGGCAAACCACTGATGACTGTATCTGACCTCCTACCTGAAGGTACACCCATTTCGGATCCCAAGTTGATCAATCGAGCACGATTGCTTTACAGCCTTTCTCCCGCCCAAGGTTTCGAGCAACCAATAACTATTGACACGAGGGTAGGCATTGTTGTCGCAACTCTTACGAACCTGATCTAAATGTAGTAGGTATCGAATGTAATCGCAACTCATGCTTTGGAAATCAATTTGGATACTCCCAATGTGTCCGATCTGGATGATGTTCTTTCGAAAATCTGCGGTGAGCTGAAGCTTTCACCAAAGACTGTGTCGCACACCCGCAATCATCTACGTCGAGCGACAGCTGGCTTTAAAGTAATGCGGGATATCCAAATTCCAGTACGGGATGGGAACTTTGTTTTCGCTGATGTTTACCTGCCCCTTACACACGGGAAAAGATATCCCGTTTTGCTAAGTTGCACAATCTACGGAAGAAGAATCATGTGCTCAGGTCCCAACGTAGAGGACGAGAACGACATTGCGGCGTTTGAGAAAGTAGAGGACGACTGGCACTCAACTCCGGGTGGTACGGAGATTGACGTTCCAGATACTCGTATTTGGACTGGTCCTTGGATACGCCAAAGGGGTTTCGAGAATATTGCAACGTTCAACACCTACTCGTATGTGCCCAATGGGTTTGCCATGGTCAAGATTGATCCTAGAGGTGTATCGCAAACACCTGGGGTTAGAGGCGTTCTAGGCCAGATAGCGACTGACTTTTTTGATGCTGTTGAGTGGGCAGCGGAACAGAGTTGGAGTAACGGAAGCTCTGCTTTAGTCGGCAGTTCCTACGGAGCTAATCTCCAATGGCCTGTGGAAACCAAAGGGTCTGAAATGTTTTGTGCCGTATGCAAGTACGTGTTGTCTCTCCACAGAATGGACAAGGTCAAACGATTAATTATTTTCTCATTAGCCGATACCGATATCTATCGTGAGGCGACTTATCCAGGAGGCATTCCAAACTCTCTATATCTAGCTGACTGGTCCGATCGAGTGAGAAGAGTTTCACCGAAATGGACTGAATACGTCGATTTGCTGAAGCTCGTGAGTCAACAACAGTTCGATAATGATCTATACCGCAGTCTCTCTGTGAGGCTAGAAGAGATAGATCTTCCATGTCTTATAGCTGGAGCTCAGATCTTCATCATCCATGGCCGTGGAGCTTACGAGGCTTTCAGAAATATGCGTTCTGAGCATAAATATCTCCAGCTCGTCGATCGTGACTACTATCCTTGGCCGAGCAACGAAGCTACCGGTAAAATAATCCAATTCCTTGACCACCACCTTAGGGGAGTCGACTATGTCAACCTGGAAAGAGTCGGTGTTCAGATGCGGCTTGGCTACGGCAAATGGTACTGGCGCAAAGAAACGGATTTTCCTCTGCCTGGCACTCAATATACAAAGTGGTATCTTCAAGCCGACGGGTCTCTGTCTTCGAGTCCAGAAAACGGGCCCTCTCGAAAATTTGAGTATTCGACTAAAGCCGGATTGAGCGGTCAAAAGTGCGGCGTCAGTTTTCACACCTTGCCATTCGAAGAAGACGTTGAATTTGCAGGCCATTTTTCTGCAACTCTGAGTATTTCATCGTCAATGCCGGACGCGGACGTGGTTGTCACCCTCTGGGCCGTCGATAAGCAAGGCCACATAGTCCCGTATGGCTCCAAAGGTGAACCTGAACCCCTAGCAAAGGGGTTTATACGTGCAAGCCATCGAAAACTTAACCCGACCAAATCACGTCCAGAGCGGCCATGGCATACACATGAGCAGGATGATTATGCGCCGTTAATGCAGGATGAAGTGGTAGTAGTGGATGTTGAAATATTCCCGGCTGCTGGCAGGCTTCAACGGGGGTGGGGTCTTCGCTTGGATGTCGCGCCTGCAGAAATTCAACCCGATATCATAGGGTACAGCCCATTGCCGATGAGAAGTTTTTACGGGGAGCAACATGAAGAAGGTACTAATGTGATTCATGTGGGACAAGACCACCTTGGCTATGTTACTTGCCCATTGGTGCCATTAAAGCAAGGGTACCATAATGTAATGCTCTAATCAATGATGTGAAGGCGGTCAGTCCACTATTGTGAATAAGTTGAACAGGCAGTCCATACGGTACGCGCTTGCTACCACTAATACTATCTCCAGTATTGCAGTCGCTATTCATGTACTTAGTATGCCAGTTTATGACACCCCCTTAATCCCAAGTAAGGAATCCAGAGAAGGTACAGATATGAAATCACCTGGTATAGAGCAAGGAGGGCCTTGTCGCTTAGAGCCAGCTAGTAAGATAGTTAAGGGATAGTCCTTACGTGCATTTAATAAACATATTCGTCTTCGCAGTCGAGGTGAAGGAAGCAGGTGATATCCTCGTTCTCTTTTCTTCGTGTTGGAAGGGAGGTCAGAAACGACAAAGCTGAAGTTCGATGTATAGAAGTGAACGTCCTCATCGAACTTCTTGGTGACATAACCAAAATGCTCTAATTCATGTATGAATGCCGGGCCCTGCCTGAGTCTCTAAACTTCGCCTGGAAAACGGACATTTTAGCCAGTGAATCAACTGATACGGTGTTGAAAGAAGCGAATCAGGATATAATAGTGGCATCGTCTCGTATGATTGGATTAACCATTTCATTTCCAAACAATGGAGCAAGTGGCACTGGATATCGACTTTTATGTTTGGATACCTTCCGTTCCCATCAGGCGTACGATTTTCTCGATTTTTGTGCGAGGAATAAAATCATATTAAACGCTTTTCCACCTCATACAAACCATTTTTTGCAACCGTCGGATGGGCTGCCATTTTCCATAGGCAAATTGTTAATCAGTACGCTCTCCTTAGAGGCAGTCATTTTGATAAATGCGACTTTTGAATGAGCTTAAAGATTCAACTTTTATACATAATTCTTGTAAACTCGAGGGGAATCGAAGCATAGTGCCTAGTAACGTGTATATTACTGTAAAGCTCCTATAAACAATGTTACATCTTTTAATCGACCCCAATTCTACGCCTCTAATCTCGGGGATCTACCTGATGGGATGGTCAACTACGGGAGACCATCATGTCTGTACACATCTGTGCTCTCAGTTATCGGTATTAGTATTGATCTAGTCGATCCAAGGCCAATATCTACCGTACCGTGGCACACGATTTAGAAATATAGTCGGGTTTAGTGGACGACACGGAGAATATGGGTAAAGACATATTACATGTTCAGTAAAAAGCGCTTTAATTCAGTGGCATTGCGCAGGGAGAAAAGTCAGCATTAAACATATCCATCAAATCGATACCCTCCAATATCCTGTTATCCAAGTGAAATAATAGGTCGTCAGCTGGATTTAAGGGGTTGTCCGTCTCGATATCGCCAATACGAGATTCGCTCCAGATTCCCGACTGTCTCTGTTATCCAATTAGAAGGAAATATAGGAATAAAATGTCTCGACTGCTTACCGAAGCGGGGAGTAATGAATGTAGTTCGCTTGAGACTGATCTTTGTTGACTAGACGAACCCAGTGCCGGCATAGAACTCGTCGAAAAGGCTTCACTTTTGCCATCTACATCGCGAACAAAATCTCGCGCAAAGTGAGCAACGTCAGAGAGAATGGAGGTTGGGTATACCCCTCCAGAAGTATACTCCAGACGGCAGAAATAACCAGCAGCAATGCCAAGCAAGGATACGTAGCTCTTTGCTTGCATGTGATTCGGATTGTGGATGACAAAGTCGAAGAGAATAAAAAGCGCCGATAATGGAACGGAGAGGACGACCCTGTATTTTGAAGTGCTTGATTAGACTTTTTCCATTATACAGAAGAATGATGGTAGAGTACAGACCAGATTGGAATATGCATCTCCAGATCAATGAATTTTGTAAGCTCAATGACCTTACATGACGCATCCAGAAGCGCTTGTGTGCTAGATTCCTCCTCTTCTTGGATGTTGAGATTCACTCGCGCTAAAGCAATTATGCGACTATAATACTGGTAATGAGTCTCGACAGCGATGACTGTAAACGAGTCATCTAAGAATTTTAGCGGCTGTATAGGAGTACCAGGCCGAAAGGCCTCCGGTATGGACAGTCTCCAATCTTCCAGCCTAACGTGGAAAGCATTGACGGCAGCTTTGATTGTGCTGTAAGGGCTCAATGTAGCGTTCACTGAAAAAAGAGCGTCATAAATGATTGAGGAGAGTCGGCTAAAGCGGCACATTGCCTGGAATCGATCGAAGCTCCCGAACATTGCTTCGGGAACATCTGGTGGAGGAGCAGCTATCTCCGAATCATATATAATCTTTTATTCTGAATTAGTACTATCAATGTCACAGAGACGGAGGCTTACCGAAACTCTGCTACAGGCAAAGCAGCGGGTTTTCTCTATGATATAAATTACCCAAAAAACTCGATGGCACAGGAGAACATTCTCGTTGTCATAGATGACTTTGCTAAGGCGAAGAGACTGTGCCATCCTTGCTGCTTCGCTAGTCAACCTGTGTCCCAGATGCATCCGAAGGGAGTCATTTGCAAAAATAGCCTAGATGAGATTTGTGTCACTAAGTGGAAGCGGAATCACGATTTTCCTCAACTTACCATTGCCGTGATTGCCTTTATTACGTTAGCCGGGAAATAAGACTCAAAATTTATAGTGCGATAACTCACCTGGACATTCAAAAGAGCCTCCTTGGCTGTTATTGTCTCCGACAATAATTCCAGGGCAGGCTGATACAGTTTCCACGCAGCATCTGTTCTTGCTCTGAATGATATACCGCGATGAGATTGGCATCCGAGTGCTAACACAGTGTAATAAAGAGCGGAGAAGGCAGGACTTTCAGACGCAAACTGATCTGGCAGTTTACGAGGTATGTCTTCCTCAAACATTTTTCGGTCAAGAAAGGGATATATTGGGTGTACACGTTTAAAGTATACTATTGAGGACATCAGCTCGTGTGATACTATGACCAATGGTATAGTAGGAACTTACTGTCCAGGTATAGCTTGGCAGATTCAGGAGTGAGTAGAGAGGAAGCGCTAGGATCAAATAACCTCCCGGTGTTCCCTATCACAGTAGCGTCACGATTTGGTTGGCCTTGGACCGATCTAACGACTCCTTCAATAAGCTCAGCAAACCTTCTATGACCTAGACGAGCGGAAATGGATTCAATTCTCTGGTCAGAGAAGAATGCGACCCCAGAACTTCCAACTGTGGACAACGGTTAGAACTATTTGCACCTTGCATGTTACCGGCCCATTCGATAAGTAGCCTTACTGTACTGTGCATGAGCCTGGATATTATGGACAATGATAAGCGTACTATCATCCATTTAGATTCGAGTAACCAAACCTTTATTATTGAGCTTTCACTTTCAAGTCTCATTGGGGCTCTCTTATCTTCAAGTAGACGGTCTACATATAGGTTGTCGAAGCGAAACTCGGGATGTGGAAGCTGGAGAGATGCCACTGACGGCTGAGATGATACTGCAGCAGTATTTGCACTCAGCACGGATGGCCGTTCATCAACACTCTTGCTGGACGGCGGCTCAGAGTCGTGAGTGACTGGCTGGGTGGCAGGCAGCGCAAAATCTCCAACGCTCTCGACAGCCCGTCGAGATTTCGGTCGCTTAGCTCTTCTTTTCCTGAAGCCAAAATGACATTCTATGCCGCGCTTCTATAATTCAGTTAGCATGCATTGTTTGGAAGGATTCATATTATATCTCACTTCACAGTTGATACAGGTCGGACGTGCCAGATTGGGCGCCTCTACATCTGTCTCAGCTCGACTCCGTGTGCGCCCTGTAACAGGGAGGATTAAACCAACTAATGCACCGTACCTTGCGAGATTTGCACTCGTCGCAGGTAACTGAAGGTTTTCCTGGTCGTATTGTATCCTCCTCCATTGTCGCACTGTCACCTTAGTAGCTGAGTTTAGCGGAACCTGACGCAACACCTCCTCGGAAGATCGTGGTTATGACCGTTATGTTACTAAGGGCACGTGATTGTGACAATAATGTTTTACCGCCTTCCCAAACTGGGATTGGACAGTATTGATTCCAACCGTACCGCATGGGGTACGTCCATCCATAAGTTCGCGGGCTTGGCAGCTGGGGTACCCCGCTTCTACGGCAAACAATTTGTAAAACTCACTGATCTAATCACAGCGCTCAAGGTCGTGCTCAGTCCTACTTACACAGTAAAAGCGGCGCCAAGGTGAGCACTGAAACGGAACAGGAAAGCCTTGGCGCGTCAGGAAATCAAGTACGTATGTCTGTAACGAGAAAAGATATAAGAAGCGAGAAGAATATGACCAAGTTGCCAGCCAATCAGACCGCGTCGACATGATCGGCATGCGCTAGTCTCAAAACGGACAGCTGTCTGCTTATGTGATGCGTTTTTGTGGGTCGGTTTCTTGTCCCAGCCAATTCCCTTTAGAATTATGTTAAGACAATGAAAGAGATTGGCTGGCAGAGTATGGGTAACATGGGCGCCCGGGAGCCCAAACAGAACTAGTGACGCGCGCTCCCGCACGCTGTGGCCCTGAAACGAAGAAAGCACGTGAGATAGCATCGAGATGGACCAATTCCCTTCCTCTCCCTTCGGTTGTTTCAGGGCATTGCGCGCCTGGGCGTCCAGAATGACTAAGCATCTACCCTCCGGCCACCCTATCGATACATATATCTAGATAGATTTCTCTTTTTCGTACTATGTCTTGTTACCAAAGCTGAGTATTAGATCTCAGATAGTCTACTATATCTTCTATTAACCTTATCTGATCGAGACCTCCTCTCAGCCCCTCACATAGGGTCACTAATCGGGTGTCAAAAGGTCTTCATTGTTCTAGTTACGCGACTTTTCCTAATTTATAACGTATTACACAACCCCCATCGGCCACCCAAGCCAGCCCGGCCACCCGTTATCCCATACAAAATAGCTATTTTTTAGGACTTAGATTATCAACATTTTATCAAGTAACCATATCCATACTTTATATATTATATAAAACATAATAGAAATAACCAATTTTAAAAAATTTAAAATTCTATAAAGCTATATTAAGGAAAATTACACCTATATTAATAAATTACACTATACACAGCTGTAACTTTCTTAAAAATAATTATTATTCTATATAAATTAAATCTCTTCTTTAATTTTATATATATAATAATATATTTTATTTCTGAATACACTACTTGTATAAAATATTGAGATTTTCAATTACAAAATATGGACTTTTGTATTGGATTACGGGTGGCCGAGCTGGCTTGGGTGGCCGAGGGGGTTGTGAAATACGTTAACTTAACGTATTCCACCACCGAGCCGGCCACTCTAATACACATAGAAAATGGCTATTTTTACAGCATTATATCTCAACAAAATTATATACAAACACTGACTTAAATTTTATGTAGATAAATATCTTATATTAATAAATAATATTTATGAAAATAATATTAAATTATGAAATATTTACTATGATTACATAAAATTACATAAAATACCTAAAAATACTGTGTATTTTTAGTAATCTCAATTAATTTTTATTTATTTTTATTAATATTCAAATGAGCCATTTATAATAGTAGCTTATTATATATATTAAAATTTAAGTTAGTATTTACATATAATTTTGTTGAGATATAAGGATAGAGAGATTGCCATTTTGTATGGTGTATAGGGGTGGCCGGCTCGGTGGTGTGGACGGTTCGGTGGTGGAATACGTTATATAATTTACTAGGGGATTATTAATCACGCTAAAAGCCACACTAACAGAATTGTCACCCAGTTTTCGGTATTTTCACGGTTTTCAATGCACCTAGTCGGTTCCACGGATAAACCGGTATTTGGGTCAATTTATTGGTTATCCCGGTATGTGGAACCGGCCTGGTTCGTCACTAACTAACTATAGGTTTAGTCCGGGCGTAATATCATTCATTATTCAACCTCTGACGACAAAAATAGCCTAGCACCATGGAGAGCCACCAAGAGTGCTCTTTTTGGTGTAGTGGTAATTAAGTGCGTCAACCTCTTTCTTCCTCTTCAACCAGTAGGCCCTCTAGAAATAAAGATTATTCTTCCCAGTTACACCTTAGTAAGAATTTCTGGGTGATAAAAATACCTTCTAATTGGCTGAGTTTCTTCAAGGCTGTCCATTATCATGTCACTTCCCCTGGATTTTCGATCGGCGTCGGGGCAGGAATTATCCTTACTATCCACCCCGGATTCGCGAGGTCTGGGATCTCGACCGGTATATGTGAATGAGGTCCGAACACTAGCTGTGCCTTCTCGGGAGGAGCTTTTACTAGTGCCATCACCGTCATCACCGCTATTCCCGTCTCCTGTAAAGCCTCAATCTGCAGTGGATCCCCCAGGCCACTGCTACCTGCCGCCTGCTATGACAGATCTCAAGCTAGCCATGGACCACTACTCAACGCCAATCACTCATTTCAGCTACTTTGTCGCCCCGGAGTTATTTTCATCTTCGAGGCTATTTTGCCGATTCATGCATTTGCCGCCGGAAATCCATCGAATAATCTTTCGCTTTTGCGATACGCCCACGCTGTTCCATCTCATGCACACATCATCATACATCAGACAGGAGTGTTTACACCTTTTCTGGGAGTTCCACGAGGACAATACGTGGTATCGACCGGAAAATTCTACAGAAATATTTTTTGGGCAACATCCGATGGTCTACGACTGCCCCGAGTTTGCCTCCCGTATCACCCAGGTGGAAATTAGCTTATCCTTCGTCTCGTTCGACAGGAAAGAGGAATTCTGGAGGAGGTTCCAGAATGTCTTCCCATCAGCGCAAAGAGTGGTCTTATATGACCCCAACTCCGCACAAGCGTGGTTTCCTGTAATCAGCGAAGAGTACAAAGGGAGTGAGAATTCCGAAATGTCAGAGCTTGTGCGGCTGGCTCCACCGAATATCACAGCTTTAGTTGCGACTCCTTACTCTGGAACGGAAAGCGGTTTACGATCCCAACTATGGCGTGTCGAAGCTTCTTATTGGAGCCTTGTGAAAGATCCATGGACACCTATGCGAGTTGTGCTACCTCCAAAGAGAATCCGTCCTGGTCTGTTAAATGACTTTTTGACAAGTGAAAGACTTGGTTCGGTTGCAATTCGCGAAATGTACGGCTCAGACTGGCTGAAATGGGAGACTTATGTGCATTATGCTGATACAAGGGGAATCGAATGTCCATTCCCTGGCTGTAATAACAGATTTCCTAAAGAGGCGGACTGGAAACTGCACCTTCGTTTAGATAAGCATTATGGAAACCTCAGAAACCATTTGAACCACAGCATGCTTACGTATTGCCGTAATACCCCGGCTAAGGTGAAGGCTGTTCTTGACGAGAAACAGCGTCGCTTCGACGAGGCGATGTTTATAAAGACTATCTTGGTCGAAGAGTTGATTCAATCGTATCGTGGGAATGGAGAGCATGACAAACATCGATTTGAAGAAACACTAGTTCATGAATTGAAGGAGAATGGGTTTCTCATGTATGCTGAATCACTGAACCAGTGGGAACTATGGCGTGACTTTATATCGGAATGGCAGAATGACTGGGACGATGATCCCGGCTATCCTGAAGATTTTGAAGTGGATTCCAATCAAGATTTTCCCGGTGATGAGGATTCGGGCTGTGAATATGCTGGGGAGGAATACTTTGATTATCCAGAGTATCCCGATGATAAACCGATGCTGGATAAGTAGAGCCCTGTGAAGAATGAATCATGATTGTCCCTCTAGACTTGACAATACATGTACACGTAATCCCCACTCATAATCACGCTTTAGAGACTACATGCTTCAGAGACTACATAAGAGAGAGGGGGAGGTTGCTCTTTTTTGGGGGGGTGGGTAGGTAAGAGGTGCTCGATCGATCATTGTGTTGGTTTGGGTTCTTGATCCTGATCCTATTCCAGTCTTTCTGTTGCTATTGCATGGTTAATTGCTGCATGAATAACCGTTATATCTGGTTGCCATTGGTTCGGGGCTGAACGTGATTTTCCACTAAGAAGGATTGGTGTATACCATCTTCTTATTGTTGTCCATTTCGTGCAGTAGAATAGAACGTGTTCTAATGTTTCTCTTGCTTAGTTATAGACGCAGAGATCAGTCTCTGCTAGACTTCGCCAAAACCCAAATCTGCGTCTAGATCCTCGACCCAACCTAACCGAGAACGTACGCCGGGTTTCCTTTGGGGCCCCAGAAACTAATAAATCATATGTCTTAGCAGTCATAAAACTGCGAAAGCATCAACACAAAATACCATTTTTTATCCCGGTTTTTTTAAGAAGGATATAGCACACTATCTAATGCTTATAGTTGCATTGACATTAGTTGGTATCGGCCTTATCGATACTATGAAGATATGCGTGTAGAGCAATCTTAGTGGTGTGTACTGTAAAGTATATATTCAAGTTGGTATGAAAACAAGACACGATAGACTAAATACATGATGGTAAACGAGTGTCCTTATATATTTATTGGATGGTTTCGTCATCACAACGGTATACCCAGAGCTACAATGTACTCGCGTTGCCACTGCTTCTCATTCACGCCATCGTGAGCACCTTCCTGGAAGTGCTCAGACACGATTCACCCGCTGCAAGCCGATCCAGCAAGAGACTCATCGCCTCGCTCAGCCTCCGACTGGTGGAAAATACCGTCTTCTGGTCGGGTCTGTGGGTGTTGAAGTGGAGTACTCTGGTACTGTACTGGCCCATCCTCACTGACCCACGGACGACCGTCGGCCGACTACGGGGTTCTTTTTTGCTGCGACAGCATGGATGGTGTTCGCGTGTCTCGCGTGTCTGATATCCCCGCTGGTGTCGTTGTGGTACGGTGGACCAGGCAAGCGTGTCGTCGATATCCTCGGTACGTCATCCATGAAATGCCTTCCGATCACCGATCTTCTACGGATGGTGGGGAGTCATCACCGAGATCGATTACATGTATCATGCTGACGAGGGTGTAGGACCACAGGGCGAAGCAGCCATCACCATTGGACAGTCCATAAGCGCCGCCGTAGATTTAATGGGCGACCTAGTGTGTATGCCATCCCTTTCTCTCGTCTTGCCCACCGTCCACTAACATGGCTGGCTGTAGTGGTGGCATTCGTAGCCACTACCATCTGGATGATCCGACGCTCTCTCTCACGCAGTCAGTGCCTGGGATTGACCGTTGGCCCGGCCCTTGGGGTTGCCACGATGTTTGCGGCCACCACCCGCATCATTATCGCAAACACCCATCATGGTGATGTCGAGTCTCGGAAAATGCTGCTGCTATCTTCTCTACAGCTGAGTATGGCCGTCTTTCTCTGTTCTTCATTCTCGATCGGTCGACTCCGATCGCTGCGGCGCCATCGATCCCGTGGCGATGATATGCCTTTGACGGCCTACAATCAAGTGTGATTTCAACATAGCACCTCTACGATAGGAAGAAGATCCTGCGATAACTTTAGTTGTTTCTGTAGCTCTATCCCGTGCGTATTGTCGGTTTTCTTGGGGTGGATCGGTGGACGGTCTCGCTAGAACAGAGGGCCTCTGTAAAGCCTTTGGGTGTCTGAGAAGACTGGTTGAGGGTATTAGGAGCCTACTGGGGTTCGACTAGGAGCCGAGGAGGTACCGAGTAGAAGTATGAAATCAAGAAGTATGTCAGATTACAAGAATAATCTTGCTTGAGGCCTCTATCCTCTAGGATAAGGTCTTAAGCTTATATAGATATAATCTATTTGCTATTCCTGTTTCCCAATTGGGTGTGTGTAGCGAGAGGAGGGGTAAATATGACACAGCTGAGGGGTAAAGCTTCAAGGTTGATATATCAAATGAGGTTATCCCGCACCGGCATGGATCATGCAGCTGGCCGGCAACCTGGCACATGGTTCCCGAGCCGGGGCCTCACACTAAGATCTTATTTTAAAATTAAGAAATTGTGAATCTACTGAGATAAAACCTAGGAAAAACCAACCCTGCCTGAGAATAACCTGAGAAAAACCAACCCTGCCTAAAACCTGGGAAAGACCAACATTCTCTGAGATCCCAATTGGGATCCCAACAGCCACCCTAGATAATATATTCTATAGTTAATAAGATAGTAAGAGTAATTATAGTAGTAATTGACTATAATATATTAGATTGAAAATTTATAGATAAAAAGTAGAGGCTAGATAAAAAAGAAAATATAGATCTAGACTATAGTAGATAGAGCCTTAGAGGATGCTCAGTAAGTAGGCTCAGGGCCCCGTCTTAGGCTTTGCGTGCTTCTGGAGGGCTCCCAGAGCTGCCACGACCTTCCCTGGAGTCCGCGAGCTTGCTCTGAGAGCCCTCTGTGAGCTATTGAGAGCTAATACTGAGCCAGGCTGAGCATAAAGCGGTGATGTGCTGAGCCCCTTAGCGCCGCACATCGCTTTTATGTAGGTAAACTTGCACCCAAAAAAGATACTAGAGTTTCATCCAAGGTCCACCATCAATGGCTGTCAAATCATCTATTCTCACCTTCTACTTAACCCTCACTCCGATAAGGATGCTCCAGCTGCCGGTCAGGACAGTATTCGGCCAACGCCCGCCGGGGACAGACATGATGACCGTTTTAACCACACCGTCAGGGCAGCCCAAGACGTCGAGGTATATATCACAATCTTTGGCATTTAAAGTTTCAAGCCTGCAAGTCTACCCAAGCTGAATAACAAGAAATCTCTCCGTCCTCTAGCGTTTGTCAACATCATGTTTGTTTTGTGGGGGGGGTAGGATATGGCTTTTTAGCCATGGTCTCTCCCAATTTTGTAAGAATCGCT
Source organism: Talaromyces sp. DC2 (assembly GCA_039119965.1). NCBI lineage: Eukaryota > Fungi > Ascomycota > Eurotiomycetes > Eurotiales > Trichocomaceae > Talaromyces > Talaromyces sp. DC2. The sequence goes on from JBCLNQ010000034.1 coordinate 53,517, forward strand.
CATCAAACTGAATTACATGACTTGAGGATCCGTGCTGCTTACTGGGTAGGATATCTACTTTTGCCGCTGATTCTAGCCCGTCCCCTGTTGAAGAAATTCGGTTATAGGGCCACATTTACACAAGTCTCCTCATCTATAGCTGTAGAGACTGTACCTCACTTTTGCCATCACGCTGAGTGGCCAGGGCCGGCACACCAAGACAGCTGCGTCTCATTTGGCGATGACCATGACCTCGAGCGTCTTCTTCCCATTCGCGAATAATGCGATTGCAGTTGCGCATGGCACACGAGCTTCTTTTTATCTCGTCGCTGCTTGCTGGGGTCGCCGCGGCCGTGTTTCCATTGTACTTGAACTTTTGTTCCGGCAGCGAGGAAGCAGGTTGATCCAGTCCTGGATGAATATCTCCATGAGTGATTTACTCATGAGAGAAGAAAGGGGGGGAAAAAAAAAAAAAGGCAGGTTTCCGCAGTATTCTGGGGTAACAGTATTCTCACCATTCCCAATCAGGAATGTCGTAGATCAACGCCACGACAATGTGAAAACGACCTTGTGTTTCGTCTTTATCAATTCAACCACACTTGACCAAAGGAACGATTCAATGGAAGAAAATTACTCTGCAATAAACAAAAAACCAAATGGTCGACCCTCTAACAGTGATAATAACAGGCGGCACAGGCTGCGTCGGATTCGCCGTCACCAAAGCGCTCCTCGCGCAGCACAATAATAACGTATCGTCAATCCACGTCCTAGACATTTCTATCCCCTCACCCTCTGACAAGCACTTGTTCTTCTCTAATGATACAACCAAATACCACCAAATCGACGTCACCGACACCGCCGCACTCACTGTATTGTTTGTAAGCATCAAGCCCAACGTCGTGATCCACACGGCATCCATCATCCCCTCTGCAGCGCGCAAACAGCGAGTCTCAAACCCGCGGCTGTGGGAAGTAAATGTCGGCGGGACAAGGAACGTGCTTGAGGCCGCTGAGAAATGCGCGGTTCAAGCGTTTGTGTACACGAGCTCGTGCGATGCGGTCAAGCCGGACAGTTGGATGGATTTTGTGAATGCGACTGAGAGCGAGACGGCGCATTTGATAGATGCGGAGACGTGGGATGGCGAGTACGCCAGGAGCAAGGTCCGGTAGTCTTCTGACACTTAATACTTTTTGCTAATATCAGTATATACTGATCAACACACAGGCCGCAGCTGAGAAACTCGTCTTATCCCACGAGCGCACGATCAAAACATGCGCAATCCGCACGCATGGCGTCGTGGGAACTCACGACCAGAACCTCTTCCCCCTCGTCGCCACGAGCCCACGCCGAGTCTCGCTAGGGTCTGGCCAGAATCTGTACGATTTCTCGTCCGCCGACAACGTCGCGGCGGCGCATTTGCTCGCTATTGACAACCTACGTGCCCAAAAAGAACCCAGTGCCAACAGACGTGCCTTTTTTGTGTCTGATGGGAACCCCCTACCGTTTCGCCAGTTGCAGGAGATGGTATGGCGAGAAGTCGATGGTGAGGAGGATCCTCAAAAAAGGTATGGCTGGTATTTAGTCATGCCGGTGTGGCTGTTTACGGGGGTTCTGCGTTTTGCCGGTTTGTTTGTGAAGACGGACATTTCGCCAGATGATATCGGGGATGCTGTGGCCACGCGGTATTTTGATGTTTCTGAGGCGAGGAGGGTGTTGGGCTATGAACCAACAAAAAACCTGCAGCAGTCGATGAAAGATGCCTGTCGGTCATGGAGAGATGCATAGTACATACGCATATGTGTAGATGTTACGGATGTACACAAAACTATGAAATGACAAATGTACAAAGTGTAATTCAATTGATATAAACGAATCGAATATCCCCACCATTTGACGGTGACTTATTACAGAATGGTAATGACAAAAGAAATGCATTGTCTAGCCTGGCAGTTCGGCTAGGAGTTCTATTTTTACAGCTGGCACAGCTCCATTCCATGGAATAACTTCAAATCCTTTTTTCTTTTATACGGGTAATATACACACGCGCTAAAAGAAAGCGGAGACAAAATGCAAATGACAAAGAAAATGGAGCAGTGGCAGATATTACATCATTTATGAGCTCTCGAGCTCAGCCAAGATCTTCTCACCCTTGGCGCGGGCAGACTCAAAGTCACCAACCATGTAGAAAGCGTTCTCGGGCAGGTCGTCGCCCTCGCCGTTGATGATAGCCTTGAAGCTGCGGATGGTGTCCTTCAGGTCGACCAGCTTACCCTCGATACCAGTGAAGACCTGGGCGACGGTGAAAGGCTGGCTGAGGAAACGCTGCAGCTTACGGGCACGCTCGACGGTGAGCTTGTCGGCCTCAGACAACTCGTCCATACCAAGAATGGCAATGATATCCTGGAGGGACTTGTACTCCTGGAGCATCTGCTGCACACGCGAGGCGGTGTTGTAGTGGTCCTCACCAACAACACGGGGGTCCAACATACGCGACTTCGAATCGAGAGGGTCGACGGCAGGGTAGATACCCAACTCAGAGATACCACGAGACAACACAGTGGTGGCGTCCAAGTGAGCGAAAGTGGTGGCAGGGGCAGGGTCAGTCAAATCGTCAGCGGGCACGTAAACGGCCTGCACGGAGGTGATGGAACCCTTGGTGGTGGTGGTAATACGTTCCTGCATGACACCCATGTCGACGGCAAGGGTGGGCTGGTAACCGACGGCAGAAGGAATACGACCCAAAAGAGCAGACACCTCAGAACCGGCCTGGGTGAAACGGAAAATGTTGTCAATGAAGAGCAGCACTAGGACGAGTCAACAAATGTTTCTTCGGATTATGGTTTCGTAACATACCATCCTGTCCCTCCTCGTCACGGAAGTACTCGGCAATGGTAAGACCAGTCAGAGCGACACGGGCACGGGCACCGGGGGGCTCGTTCATCTGACCGAAGACCAGAGCGACCTTGGATTCACCGTCAAGCTTGATGACACCAGTCTCCTGCATTTCGTGGTACAGATCGTTACCCTCACGAGTACGCTCACCGACACCGGTGAACACAGAGTAACCACCGTGGGCCTTGGCAATGTTGTTCTACATTACATTAGTTTATAAAATCGTACAAAAGAGGAAATAGCACGTACAATCAACTCCTGGATGAACACGGTCTTACCGACACCGGCACCACCGAAGAGACCAATCTTACCACCACGGGCGTAGGGGGCAAGCAAGTCGACGACCTTGATACCAGTAACGAGGACTTCGGCAGAGGTGGACTGCTCGGCGAAAGAAGGGGGCTCGGTGTGGATAGGAGCGAACTTGGTAGCCTTGATGGGACCACGCTCGTCGATGGGGTCACCGGTGACGTTCATGATACGACCGAGGGTCTGGGGACCGACGGGGATCTTGATGGGGGAACCAGTGTCGTGGGCGGCAGCACCACGGGTAAGACCCTCGGTACCTATAACAGGTCAGTCAGCATTGAAGTTGCACGACGCGTTCGCACGACACGTACCGTCCATAGCAATTGTGCGGACAACATTTTCACCCAAGTGTTGCTGCAAGAGATTAGTTACGAGAACAATTTTTTTATTTTTTTTTGTGTTTTTATGGGAGGTGGCTTGAACTTACAGCAACCTCGAGCACAAGCTTCTGGCCGTTGTTTTCGGTCTCAAGAGCGTTGAGAATGGGAGGAAGAGACTCGGAATCGAACTTGACTGTAGACGACTGTCAGAAACAAGGACCGATAAAGCCATTGAGATGGGCGAGAGAGCGATTTTCGGTGGTGTTGGGAGCAGAAAAAAGATTTTTTCGTTGCATCGCCGTCGCGGACGATCCCATCTTTGGTGCCAAGCCCGGCCGAAAAAAGCTCTCGCAGTGAGGGTTTGGAGCCACGTACCGTCGACAACGGCACCGATGACCTGGTGAATCTTTCCAACGAGGCCAGCATCGGTGCTGGCGAACCTGGCACTCAGGGCAGGGAGAGCATTGGATCGGAGAGGCTCGAAAGCGCGACGGGCCACAGGGGTCGGTCGGGCAAAGGCAGCCCTCCCGAAGGTCCGGGCGAGGCCGCTGTAAAGGTCAGACGGGTCAGTAACTTGGGCGGCGCAGCAGGGAGGGGAGAAGCGAGCTCAATTGACTCGGGGGCGCACCTCTTGAACATTGTGATGGGTGTTTAAGAGCGAGAGGATACGGGGGGAGGAGAGCAGCGATGGGAGGTTGGCAGCTGTGCCAGAGGTGTGGAAGAGAAGGGAGAGAGAGAGTCTTGCTGGCGCCCGCTGACCGTGTCCACTCCAGTCCCGGCGCGACGTTTCTCCGGATCCCGTGACCCGACTGCACCCGAGCAGACGCTTACTTGCATTTTTTTTCTCTTCTTTTTTTCGAAGAAAAAGTATATATTATTATTATATTTTATATTTCTATCTAGACTGACTGTAGAAACTATCCATGTGGAATCCCCATATATCACCCACCTGGCTGCACCACTACATGCCCGGCAATTCCAGCGCCCGGAAAACTCTGCTCGGAGCTTGCAAAAACAAGCCAAGCTAAAAGCTCCCGCCGGCCAATGAGGCCACGTCGGGATCCTGTGTTTCCCGTCCAACGTGTTATTGGAGACGTTATTATAGAGGAAATAATTAGTACGTGGTTGCGTGTCATTAAATTGTGTGAATTGCAGACTTTTATGTGTAGCTCTTTGCTAGTCAATTGATCAACTGGTATCAATTGAGCATGTTCAATGCTGTATGTTAAGATTTTTCAATGTGGAATGTGCCGGTGGGCCGGAGGTTCCGGCTATATATTATAACTTCGTCAACCACATATATATATATGTACCCTGATATAGAATTGATGCAACTCAATGTTTTGGATTATCCAGAGACTATATCTGTACATACTGAATTGGCTCAATTGACCGATTATATGTTTAACTAAAAAGAATATCAATTGATTGGTCAATCGAGGACAACATTGCACATGTGGACGGCAACGTACACATGCAGCGCATATGACGCACATGTAACCATATCAATGCCTGCACGTGCTACTACTTTAGATATACCATACATCAACTGACGTATATACCGCTTAATGGAAATAGCCAACCAATTGACTACTAATTCAGTCTAAACAAAGGAAATGGATTGATTATAGCACAGGTAGACAGTACATGTTTTGATCAGTTTCCAAGGGAGGAGAGCGAGGGAACGAGGCCACAAGCCACGGAGCCAAGGATATACAACACTTGCAGAAAGGCTCCCGCCCAGAGTTTTCCAGTCTATGGGATAATTTATGAAGACTTTGCGGGGGGGCTCTGCACGAAACCTTCGCCTTGGTAGCCCTCGCTGCTGATACCGGTGATGGGGTCCATCTTCTCTTTCTATAAAGTTGTCAGAGATAAACATGAATATATGTATGTATAAAAGGCGGGACGCACCAGAGCATATTCGTTGCTAGCCTCTTGCCACTCCTTGGTCATTGTGCGAGGAGGAGAGCCGGCAAAGAGACGGGTAGTGTAGAAGAGGGCGACAGAAACAGCGACCAGCTGGGTGACCTTGGCGAAGATCTTCCAGCCCTCGCCCTTGGGGGATTCCTTGCGGGGACCGTGGGCTCCGAATGCGATCCAGTAGGCTACGTGTCGTGTCAGTCGTCACACACACAAAAACATAAACACAGATATAAAAAACGTACCAGCCTTCTTCTCCTGAAGGGTCATCTCGTGCCAGTTCACCTTCATACGATCCCGGAGCTGCATCCACAAGTCGGCCTGTTCCTGCGGCGGCATGTCCTCCCAGCGCTTCTCGATGCCGGCGAGTGTGGGATTGGCAATGGCGTGACCGGACGAGAGACGAGTCTGCTGGGCAGCAGCAGCAGGAGCAGCGAATCGAGGGGCGACGGATGCCCGGGCAGCAGCGCTGCGGACGGCCTGCGAGGTGTAGCGAAGAGACATTGTGTGAAATTGAAAAGGAAGGTGAAGAAAAACCGGAATTGAGGCGACGGGGGCAGCCGAAAAGCGACAAAGCCGGAAGCAGTCGAGACCGGGACTCGATCGAACAATAGAGAGAACAGAAAAAGCGAGGTCGAAGGCGCGTGGTGGAGTAGAGAGGGTCGGGCAGGAGTTGAGCAGAGGTCGCTGGCGGGTGAAGCTGGTTTGAGGTCGAAGTCTGACGGGTTCGAAAGGCGTCGCGCTGATTGGGCCATGCCTGCGGCCCGCTCGGTCGGACCCGAATCTTTGCCGTGACTTGATACTGTATTTACTGTATTTTACCGTCTCTATACGTCCCATTTAGGATTGCTTTACAGTCTACACACAGTATAATTACCTGTTCTACCAATTGAACGAGTAAAACGAGTATGATCTTAATACCTATTTGAAGAAGCCCGCACGAGAAAACTACCTACGAGGGTGTTTATCAGTATAAACAGGAGCACCGAGCATCGACCGCTCCGGTGCCGTTTTTATTTTTCGTTTTGTTCGTTCGTGAATGCATGCTCATGCCGCCCAAAAGCTCAAGCATGGCATCGTCCATCGACTGTCTCCTCTTTCGCCCCGAACCAGCCGGCGCCATTCGTTTAGCTGCTGACGGTCTGGCCCTTGCCCTTGCTGACATCGGCGAGAACAGTCTTCCACTCAATGTCGGCTGGGGAATCCGCGTGGATGGACTGCACCACGTTGACTGCATTCTTCAGGACCTCGCGGGTGCTGGCGTAAAGCATGGATAACTAAAGGGTCAGTACGCCATATCATACGATAGGTTAGTCTACTTACACGAGTGGGTGTGCTCTCTGGCACCCAGGAGATAAAGATGATTTTGTTCCTAGATGACAGACACCGTGAGTCAACGCATTCACGACAAAGCCTGATGATCGTACCTAAGGCCCTCGCCGGGGATCTCGTACTCGACGTCGTAAACGGCAAATCGGGGAGCCGGGTTGCCGGCAGCATCCTTGGCATCGGCGAGCTTGTTTCGGAAGACTTCCCAATCCTTGTCTCCTGAAGACTCTTCGACGACGACGCGCTTCTTGTCGTCGGTGATCTTGTAGATGACAAACTTGACTTTGCCGCGGCTCAGACGGAATTCGTTGAAGGCATTGATGCATTCATCTTCAACGGTGACACTGGGAGGCGTCAGCTCGATGTTGTCTGGTCAATTGCGAGAGAGATAGGGAGGATGTGTGTATATATGTGTGTGTGTGCGTGGGGGTGAGGCATACCCAGAGGCCAGCTGCAAGAATCCACATTGATTAGCCTGCGTCCTTTCCTACAAACATAGGAGCCGGCGATACATACAGACATGATGACCAGCTATGGATGGCGATTGATCTAAAAAATAAGAGACGAGCGAGAGAACTGGTGGTGGTCAGCGCTGGGCAGATGCGGAGGCGCAGGTGGTGCGACCGGGGTGGCGACGCAGGCTGCTCGCGAAGTTGAGAGAAGGGGTGATGATGGCTAGAGTAGACATAACATACGGGAGGAGGGCTTTCGAGCAAGACGCAGGAAGGCTCAGAGACGGGCGATCGGGTGCGAGAAGGTGTCAAGTAGTAGGATGCAGAGATGATAAGTCGAGTCAAGCAGCAAAAGCAGGAGGGGCGAGTTTAGAAGCAAGTCTGGCTTGTTTGTTGCCTTGGGAGCCCGCGCTGGTGGGGGGATGCCGCCCCTCATCACGTGCGCTGTGGCTGTTCGGTTGCTCAAGGCTGTCATGTTGGTTTGCTCTTGATAGGATGCAAGAATATTTAGTTTATTGAGGATATTTAGTATATCTACTGTCCTGAGTTGTTTTGACAGATTGGTCCGGCAGAGAGAGCTCTCCTCTCGCCAGGTAGGATGCGCCGCTCTGCTGGGCTCTCCAGATGTCGCAGCGGTTGAACAGTATATTTGGTATATTAGTGTGTTCAGTATATCAGTATTGGTAGACATACCAATTCAATGTTGATCACTTGTCATATGCCAATACAATCAAATTTGTACCTAATGCCTGTTGATGGCAGCTCGCTCGGCGTCGGCGGTTAAATAGCCCGCACCTGGGTGTCTACATTTTGAATTATTAATTCATTAATTACTCAGCTTTGCCCAGTAACAAGATGCCTGGATTCGTCATCTTACGGCCGGTTTGCATGCTGATGATATATAGCGGCCTCTGCCCCGCCCTTACCTCAAGCTGCATTGCTCCTCCTCACTACCAAAAACAATAACAACAGCAACAACAATAACAACAACACACCTGAAAATGGCCACGCCAAAGATCATCTTCTACACCAACCCAACCTGCCCCTGGGCTCACCGCGGCTACATTGCGCTCAAGGAGCTCGGCCTGCCGTACGAGGAAGTTGTCATTGACCTGGACACCCCGCGAGAGCCGTGGTATCTGAAAATCAACCCGGTACGTCCTGCTTCCCCCCTTTTATTTCTTGAATTCAAAACTTGTTCTAACAAAACCTCTCTCTCTCCAGCGCGGCCTGGTCCCCACCATCTCATACAACGGCGAGATCATCCCCGAATCCGGCATCGTCGCTCGATTCCTGGCGGACGCTCACCCGTCACACCTACTCCCGCCATCCGGCCCCGTCGACAATGCGCTTTATCGCGCGCGCGTCGATTTCTTTGTCGATGCGTTCTTCAGCAAAGTGTTTAGCCACGTCTTTGCACAGGTCCGCGCTGCCTCCGCCGAAGAGCGCGACCAGGCTGCCGTCACGCTGGTCGACAACCTGGCCAAGGAGATTGAGCCGCTGCTCCCCGACGAGGGCAGCAAGGGTCCTTTCTTTGGCGGGAGCGAGAAGCTGACGCTCGTCGAGGTAAGTCGATGACCTTTTTATACCCTTATGTAAAGGAAGGGGAGCTAAGTACTGTGTGTAGGTCCTCACCGGCTCGTTCCTCCTGCGTCTCAACTCGTGGGCAAAGCCCGAGTACGGCCTGCTCTCGGCCAATCTGCCCCAGCTGCTGGAAAAAGTGCCCAAGGTGAAGCGCTGGCTCAACGCGACTATTCAGCACGAGAGCGTCAACTTTATCTACAACGAAGCTGTGGTGGCTGAGCGCACGAAGAAGAAGTTTGCCAAGGTGTAGGCAGTAATATAAGCTATCCCCCCTAGTTATAGTATATATGTTGATATGTAATGAGTTATTTTATGTGATTTCTAAAAGACAGTAAAAGGCAAGACGTAATATTCGCATTATATTGTACTCCTTTATGCCCCCGGTTTAACTATTCAAATATCACTCATCAGATAAACAAAAGAATATACATGAAAAGGAACAAAAAGAAAAAATAATCATGGTAGAGACAAATGGGGCAGTCGTCGCGGAAGTCTCACGCTCATCAACTGCCTCGTCAAAGAGACCACGCCTGCTCGCACTTTCTGCTCGAGCCTGCGGTCACCCTTGATCCGCATCCAGACCAAGACAACCCCCAGAATCAGACAGTCCCAGAGGAGTTGTCGCGTGGCGATCCAGAACAGCCACTTCAACCACGACCAAAGACTCGACTTTCGCCGGCTGTAGATTGGCCGCGACTCGATTTGCTCGCGCAGAGCCGCGAGCTCGGTGGTCATGGTCGTCAAGGCCTGCTCGACGCGCCGTCTCCAATCATTATGCCCTCTATCCCCAGGCGTGGATGCTCGTCTTCGTCTTGACTTGCTTTCTGCCGGTGGTGGTCGTTGGTTGCGCTCCTGCGAGGTGGTTTCCTCTGACGAAGCCCCGTCTCGGGCTTCTTGAAACTCTTCGTCATCGTCATCTTCATCTTCATCCTCCTCGGGTATATTCGAATTCTGCACATCCGACTGGCTGACCGGGCTCAGAACCCGCAGCCTCGAATCGCCCAGTCTCCTTCGGTATATCGCCAGGTCTTCATCCGGGTCTTCATCCGCCACCACCGGCGGTGACCGACTCATGCGACTATCTATACTCCCATACCGCCTCGGCGGCGCGGAAACCTCTGCTGTTGTAGCGGGGAGTCCCATCGCCTGCATGGGACTGGACGAGGATGAGGACGAGGTGCTGTATTTGATCTGGTCCCAGACGAATTCGAGCTCTGCTACCAGCTCGCGCGCCTCTTCCGTTTGCGATGCGTACCGATGCATTGTATCGACCAGTGTCGTGATGTAGCGCCGCTTGGCTTCAGTGCGCGAGATGCCGCGTTGTGAGTACCATGCGTCCCTACGAAAAGAATCATTTGTTAGTCCAATTGACTGTGTAAACAACACAAGGTCATGACAGCTGCCTGGCTCACCATTTCTCTCGCTCTGCCTGCACATCTGCGGTGTCCCCAAGCGGTCGATCCATTATCCCCTCCACATCGCCCTCTGTTCACAGAAAAGTTCATTAGACAATGAGATGATTTTTTTAAAAAAAACGAACAAACCTTACCCATGCTCTGCTTGTATAATCCATATAGCCTGAGTCTGTCCGCCGTCGGCGGCCGGGCAGTGCCCGTCCTCGGTATCTTCTTGACGGTATTGAGGGCATGGACGAAGACTCGATCTACGGTACCGATTAGCTTCTCCTCACTCGCTCGCTTTCACCAAGAACAAGAGACGAACCGACAGAGTCCGACATTATTGTGACCCGAGGTTACCCTGCATGAGCTTCAGCTTTTTGGGGGGGCGCGCCCCACGCCCGGCCGAGTTTGAGTCGACGCGGCAGCAAGAAGAAGGGATAAAATTGTAAATTGATTAAAAAATAAAGTCCGGCTGTCAGGAGAGAGAAAGAAGAATTGTTGAAAAAGTGCGGCGCCGATTCGAGGGGATGGCGTGTTGTTGATCTGCTTTGCGTCTGCACGCACCTGCGCTTGCTCGGCTCGGCTAGAACTGACCGATTTGCACGCGACAAAACGGCTTTGGAGTGTTCGTAGTATGCTAGCTAGAAATTACGTATGATGCAGCAAGGGAGTCAGCTGCCATCCAGTAACAGCTTGCCGGAAGAATGCAGGTACGTGGTCAATTCGACCAGAGAAACACATAAGAAGCACGAGACGTAAAGAATAAGGACATCCATCAGCACGGGGTAATAGGCTTCTCCCTTCTCTTTTCTCTCGTGACGACCGACTGTGAGCCGCGGCTCAGACTGGCACGCCTTTCCCGTTTGGGCCGCAGCAACCCACTGCCGGCCGACGTCGTGCGGAGATGGATTGATTTCATAGTCTGGAGAATGCTCTAATTATTTAATATTCTTTCTTTATAACTCAGGAGTTTGGTAGCCATAAAGACTCATTCCTTGTCGTTTTGTATGATACATAAACTGTCCTTCGCCAATGCCCACAGACCGTCCAGCGCAAAGAAGCATGCATGACACGCGTAGTACACCAGGGAAAGATAAAAACCACACTCGATCAAAATAAAGATAACAGACAATACAGCTTGCGGATATCACCTTGTCAAAGAGAAAAGCATTCTCGTTAGATTTTTTTCCATGCCCCACACACAGCTCCCTGGGTTTGCTTTCATTTACGCCGATGGAAATGGAAGAATGAATAGCAATAAAACTGAAAAAGAAAAACCACAAAACAATGAAACACAGCCATGGCTTGAACGTAAAACCGGTGAAAGCTGAACGCCCAAGTACCACAAGATGAGAGAGGAGACAGAAAAAGGGAGAAAAAAAAAAGGGATAGGATAGACAGCCGTCTGTGCATGCAGGATACCATTTTGAGATAGCCCAGAAAGAAGAAATAACCAAGTACCTTGACCTCCCAGGGAAAGAAAATGTCATGTCCAGATTTTACATCCAACGTTGAGAAGCACCCGTGACCACCCCAACACAAAGGATAAAGGATCTAAGTTTGCGCAGGAACGCCGGTTGACTGTGCAGCGCCGCGTCCACCTCGGAAATTGCCTCGTCCTCGATTGTTGCCATATCCACGACTGTAGCCTCGGCCACGTCCGTACCCACGCCCTCTGCCACGGCCACGGTAACCGCCACGGTAGCCATCAACGCTGCCTTGACCAAATGTCTCGATGTTCTTCTTCTCTTCCTCGCCACGACGCTCGCGAGGACGGCTGGTGCCCTCCTCCCGGTCACGAATCTCGCTTGAAATGTTGTCGAAGAATGACGACGACTTGTTGTAGGCAGCCGGGGTAGAAGTCGAGTGCATAGACGCCGTCTCTGCGGTGTCAAAGTCCTTCTCCTCTTCAACCACAGGGGACCCAGTGGCAATGGCTTCTTTCACAAGGTCTTGCTTGTTGAACTTGGCGTTGGCAGATTCAAAATCAAAATCTGTGTCCGGAACTTCGATCTTCTTGTTTGCAACCTGGCCACCACGTTGGCCACCACGTCCACCTCGTGGCCCTTGGTGCGCTCCTCGAGGAGCACGATTGTTATCGTACGTCTTGAGATCATTGAATTTCTTCGACATAGCATCAACTCCCGCATCGTTTGGCCCCTTCTTCTGAGCATTCGGCTGGGGCAGCTTTGCCATGGCTGCGGCAACGGCAGCAGTGGCCGCACGAGTAGCTTCTGTGATGGCTGCCTGAGCTGTGTTTTGAGACGCCGCAACGGCACCTTGCTGAGCAGTGGTGAGTGGGACAGCGGGTTTGACATTGGCCATCGGAATAGCTGGCATGACGCGGTCATTCTTTGGACCAGTAGGCGGAACCTTTGATGACGTTTGAGGAGCGGGGGCTTTGGCTGCTACAGCTCCCTGAGTAGCCTCGAGGACCGAAGGTTTCGACTCGACCGGAGGGGTTGGGCCGTTCTGTGCAGGAGGGACGGGCGTCGCACTCTTACTGGCGGGCTGAGATACTTTGTCTCCAACTGGAAGTTCGGATGTAGGTTTCGGTGCGGATGCTGGAGCGCCGCTAGGAGGGCCAGGGCGCTGTTGACCAGGAGGGCCAATAGGGCCTTGGTTAGGAGGGAATTGGCCGGGTGATCCATGAGGAAAGCCGTGGCCAGGGGGAGGAAACCATCCCGGGGGAGCGCCGTACGGGGGGAAGCCAGGACCAGGAGGCCCGTAGCCAGGTGGACCGAACCGCTGTTGACCACCATATGGAGCGTAACCGTAACCTTGGAAAGGAGGTTGTTGAGGATAACCGGGAGGAGGACCAGGTCGACTACCTGGGGGACCTTGAGGTGGCTGCTGCTGAGGCGGCGGGGCTTGGGTGCCTGGAGGCGGGCCAGGGCGAGACATGCTCTAGGATCATATTCATTAGTTTCCTTCAACAGTGTTTTCAAGTGCACAATGCCATCAATGTGGATGTGTTGAGTAGTCAGATCAGAAGGAAGGCAACGGAAATCTCCGCACGGTTTTGCGCTCTCAGAACAGGTCTGTGTTTACATCCGTAATAATTCATCCTCAGACTGCCAACACACACGGACTCGATTGCACATGGATAAAAGGACTCACTCCAAGAATGGCTGGGTCATCTGGAACCTGCGGGCGTGGGGGTTCTGGCTCGTTTTTCTCCTCGGCGACGCTGATATCCTTCACATCGCTGCCTCGGAAGACAATATATTCGTAGACACTTGAGGATGCAGGAAGTTCTTCGCTGGGGTTGCCTCGCCTCCCTTCTGTGCCGTGGGACATGACATTTTCAAGAGCGATTGTCGAAGCTTCGGGGTTGATTTCGTGTAGCGTACCGACATATCTAATGGTTTTTAATTAGCAAAAAATGAAAAAACATCACCAATGGAGGGTGTTTTCGGGACTACCGTACCGGATATCGCTCTTGGAGATGAGGTTGAACCGCTGGCTATAGCACTTGTTAGCTAGGACGCATTCGACTCAGTTTTGACACTGACCCGATCAAATGGTTCATATCCATGGTTGCAGGTTGCGCGCACAGGCGCTAGGGCTGAGCAGCGGGAGAGGAAGAGAGGGAGCTTAAAGGAGAGAGAGAAAGAAAGAGAAAGGTGTTGGGAGGAAGAGTCGAAGGGTTGGAGGGAAGGTGTGACGCACGAGCTGTTTGTGGCTGAAAATGAGCGTGTACGGCGGGCGCCAAGCACCCACTGAGCAGCCTCCGATACATAGAGCTTAGCAACCAGTCCAACCTGCAATCATTGTAATCAGTTGCTGGTCTATGGCACCGCATTCTATTTCTTCTGTTTGTCTGCGGAAAATATAGCACAATGGCGCATTTGTCGAATAAAGAGGATTTCTTTCAAACTACGTTGGTGCCATCTCCACAGTATTATATTTTTTTTAATCCATCCCACTAACCACGACCCAACTGGCAGAGCCTCTATAGAGGAAAGCAGTCGCAGGGCCGCCAAGTCTAAAAATGAAGATGGCAAACCAATCAGGCTCCAGAGCAAGTTATTAGCTATTTCAGAAGATCCATTTAACCCTGGAGCGGTATATGTTGCCGAGAGCGCCGGCTCAGTAAGAAAAGTTGCCTTGGAAGTAGGTACGCAATTTGCCGTCTGCAACAACAAGGCCTTTCTCTAACTGATCAGTTCTAGACTGGTGAAACTCTGGCTCTCTACAGGGGTCCAACCGCCCCTCTGACGAGTGTTGCTTTCAGCCCTGACGGCAAACTGCTCTTCGCGGGCTGCTGGGACAAGACAGTGTGGAGCTGGGATATCCAGTCCAGACAGCAACGTCAAAAATACGAAGGCCACGCAGACTTTGTGAAAACTGTGACGAGCGTCAGAGTCAATGGCCGAGATGTTCTGGTATCGGGCGGAGCTGACTCGAAATTGATTGTCTTTGACATCCAAAGTGGCGAGAAACTGCACGTTTTCAAAGACCATTTGAGGGGGATCCAAGACATCCGCATCGACCCTGTCTCTGTTCAAGAGGGCTCATCAGAGATCGAACTATTTTCTGCCGGAAGTGACCGAGAAATCAGACAATTCTCGATAGCAGCTGATACTGCTAAGGCTGGCAGTGTACTTATAGTCCACGACACCAGTGTATATAAACTATTCTTTGACGAAGATGGCGATCTCTGGACTGCATCGGCAGACAAGTTTGCCAAATGTCTCACGCGGGACAGCGGATGGAAGCCCAATTTGGCGCTCGAGCATCCGGACTTTGTGCGAGACGTGGTGGTGTATGACCAAGGCGGCTGGGTGGTTACAGCATGCCGCGACGAAGAGATACGGGTTTGGAACAAAGCGGTGCGTACCAGTATTGATTCTTGTTGCTACCGGTATCTAAACTAACAAAATCCAGACCGGGCAACTTTTCCATACATATTCCGGCCATTTTGAAGAAGTGACGGGTCTCGCACTGATCGGCAGTACGGTTGTCAGCGTCAGTATCGACGCCACCATCCGGCAATGGAGCGTGCGGCCGGCAGACATACAGAAAGCCAGGGAGGAGGCGCAGAACAAGAAGCCACAAGAAGAGGAGCCCAAGCAGGAGTCGATGCTCACGGAGGAAGAGGAACGCGAGCTGGCTGAGCTGATGGGAGAGGACGAATGAGAGGATTACGAGAGACGCCACCGGGCTACGTTTGACGAGAAATTACTTTACCCAAAAAGCAAATGGATCATATTGCCCGCGAGTAGATACTATTATTATTTCATGAATAATTGCCAATATCTAATTATCTCATATCTATACATGTTATCACGTGACCACCCGTGAAGAAAGGCCGTTTGCAGCCGCTGGAGCCTCTTTCGGTCCGGCCAAGCATCGATTTGGCGCGCGATCCCGAGGACGCTCAAGTCTCGCAGTCGAGTCCAAAGACTAACCAACCCACATGTTGACCAGCACTAGATCGAAGGTTTCCTCAGGTGCGTTCACCAAACACTTGACGGGCAAGTTCAGTGCATGAGGAGAAGCGGCGCACTGAGTCTCGCCGCTCATACAATAGTTGCTGTGCAGAGGCGTTTACATCATCGGCGGGGACCGGTAGTTGGCTGGAAGCTACTACGGACTTGCTCTTACCCCTCCATAATAATTGGGGCTATACATCAGCACCGCCGACGACCGCCCTTTTGTTTCCTTACCACAGGCTTTTTTGCTTGCTCAAGCAGCACCATCGGCAGGAGTTTGACTACGTCCAGCATGGCTGACAAGTCTCGCGAAGAACCGGGGGCTGCCGGGGCGCGGCCGAAGCTGGTGAATCGCCTCCACGAAAGCCGATCGCCATATGTAGGACGACCGCTATTTTGTCTGAAGAACGTCTACATTAACTGCTGTTATCTAGGTTCGCGGACACATGCATAATCCAGTCGCTTGGCAGCTCTGGGATTCAAAATCGATCGCCCTGGCAAAGAAACATAACCAGCTCATCTTTGTCAGTATCGGCTACTCGGCTTGTCATTGTTAGTGGCATCCCGTTCGCTTTTTATCGTCCAGACTAACAAGGTTTGTGCAGGGTGCCATGTCATGGAAAAGGAATCCTTCATGTCTCCTGAGGTCGCGAATATTCTCAACAAGTCTTTTATTCCCATCAAGGTTGACAGAGAGGAACGGCCAGACATCGACGATGTATACATGAACTATGTGCAAGCCACCACGGGATCGGGCGGCTGGCCGCTGAACGTTTTTCTGACTCCTGATCTTGAGCCTGTGTTTGGTGGCACGTACTGGCCAGGCCCGCAGTCCAGCTCGCCAACTCAGTTTGGTCCCGACGGGCCTATTGGCTTCGTTGATATACTAGAGAAGCTTCGCGACGTGTGGCAGACGCAGCAATCCCGGTGTCTTGACAGTGCCAAGGAGATTACAAGACAACTGCGCGAGTTTGCTGAAGAAGGAACGCACGCGCAGCCAGAGGGCAAAGGCGCCGAGGACTTGGAAGTTGAACTGCTTGAGGAAGCGTTCCAACATTTCGCATCTCGATATGACCCCGTGAACGGCGGGTTCGGGCACGCCCCCAAGTTTCCCACGGGAGCAAACCTGAGCTTCCTCCTTCGCTTGGGGATGTATCCGAGCACAGTATCGGATATCGTCGGGCATGACGAATGTGCCCGAGCAACGACGATGGCGGTGACGACACTCCTTAAAATTGCCCGCGGTGGCATTCGAGACCATATCGGAAACGGGTTCGCGCGGTATAGCGTCACTTCTGAGTGGCTGCTTCCTCACTTTGAAAAAATGTTGTACGACCAGGCGCAGCTTCTTGAAGCATATGTGGATGCGTTCCGCGTGACACACGAGCCAGAACTCCTCGGTGCGGTTTACGATATAGTTAGTTACTTGACAGGCAGCCGAATCCAGGCTCCTAGTGGCGGGTTTCACTCGTCCGAAGATGCAGACAGCTTGCCGACGCCAAACGACACAGAAAAGCGGGAAGGAGCGTTTTACGTGTGGACGATGAAGGAGTTTAAGCAGGTGCTGGGAGCGAGAGATGCCGGCGTGTGTGCTCGGCATTGGGGAGTGTTGTCAGACGGAAACATTGCACCTGAGAACGACCCACATGATGAGTTGATTGACCAAAATGTCTTGTCCATCCAGGTGACCCCAAGCAAGCTCGCCAAGGAGTTTGGACTGAGCGACGAGGAGGTCATCAAGATTATCAAGTCGGGGAAGCAAAAGCTGCGAGAATACCGAGAGAAAACGCGTGTGCAGCCTGATCTGGATGATAAGATCATCGTGGCATGGAATGGGCTGGCGATTGGGGCGCTGGCCAAGGCCAGTGTCTTGCTCGACGAGATTGACCAGACCAAAGCCCAGCAATGCCGAGAGTCGGCGCAACGGGCGGTGGGGTTTATTCAACAAAATCTTTTTGAACCTTCGACTGGGCAGTTATGGCGTATCTATCGAGACGGGAGCCGTGGGGATACCCCTGGGTTCGCCGATGACTATGCGTACCTGACGAGCGGACTGATTGCGCTGTATGAAGCGACGTTTGACGACAGCCATCTGCAGTTTGCAGAGCAGTTACAGAGTATGTTTACGTTTACAACGACCATCTCAAAGTATTGCTAACCATGTTTCTAGAACATTTGAATGAAAACTTCCTTGCTCCCGGACACGAGCCTAATACGGCGGCTGGATATTACACCACCTCGTCCACACCCATCCCGGGGGTACCGGGCCCGCTCTTGCGACTCAAAGGCGGCACCGACTCGGCCATGCCCTCGGTCAATGGAGTGATTGCGCGAAATCTCGTGCGACTGGCGGCGCTTTTGGAAGATGACACGTACAAGACTCTTGCGCGGCAGACGTGCAACACGTTTTCCGTCGAGATGCTGCAGCACCCGTTTCTGTTTGTGAATTTGCTGGACGCGATTGTCGGGCTGGAGATGGGTGTTCGAAACGTCACTGGCGTGGTTGCAGCAACATCTGGCAAAGACGCAGTGAGCCGACGCACCCGAGCAGAGGCTGGTCTGGCAGCGTCCACGTCGACGGCGACGGTGGCGGTGGTGGATGCTCGTAGTGAGAGCTGGATCAAGGGACGAAACGTGTTGTATCACGATTTGAAAGCGGGCTCGAAAGATTTCCTGCTTGTTTGCGAGGCCGGCAGCTGTAAAACGGTGGATCTTTAAAAGGATTTTTACAATGGGTTCTCTTTTTGGGATTTCTCAGGCTTTTCTTATTCTTTTCTTTTCTTTTCTGTCTTTTTCTTCTTTTTTTCTGGAATTCTTCCATCTTCCAGTTTTCCCATTTGGGTAGACTACATATTATGATGTATTATGTGACTTGTACAGCATTGTGGAGTTTATTTTTCCGGACGAACAAAAATAATAACGCAGTTTTATGTTTTATACAAAGAGCCGAACAAATCACATGATCTGTGGCGCTGCAGGATCCAAAGATCTCGGCAGCGCTTGCCCCAAAAGGGCATAACGCACTACCAGTTGGTGTTTCGACTGCGGCGCCACAACTTTGTTTCGCAGTCAATCACTGGATGGGCTGCACGACTTGCATTTCGGATAGTTATTAAATCATTAATGGTGCGGGGTTAATTAATTTCCACCTTGTTTGAGGTAGAAAAGGCTCGACTGGTTGATATTAATGGATGCAATATGCGGTATTACGTCGAAGCGAGATCCAGGCGAGATCTTCTACGTAATAATAATAATTACTACTCCGTACGAACTAACAATTAAAATTAGCATTTAGTCGAAAACCCAAGCTAACGCAAGGAACGTGCCGCACGGTGGTGACTGACTTGCAGAAAATGAAATGTCCAGCCCGGTTCAGCCGCGCGCCCAGCCTCTGCAGAATACGCACCGTGCTTCGTACGCATACAGAGTCTATATTTGGGTCTCATGCGATGCGATGCGAAAGACAGTCAGCATTATTATTGTTATTATTGATTGTGCCTGGATTCCCAAAGAGGGGCGAGATGGCGCGCGGCCAATCAGCAGGGGCCCCGGCACCCGGCACGAGGCCCCACTTGAGTTTCAGGGCGCAGCCAATCAGTGGCGCGCCCAGAGGCTGGGCGGCCCCACGATGTGACGCCTTAGCGCGACGCCCCCTGGTCAGAACACTCTCTGTACAGAGCAGAGTACAGAGGACTCGAGAGTATTACTCCTCTTGTCCAGGTGCTAATTAAGTACTTAATAGTATCACTGTTGCTGGGAATGTAATTATGGAGTACTGCCTGGTGGCGCCGCGTGCCCATTATTCAAAACATTCAGTACGCCTTTGACGCGATGGAGTATGCGACGACTAACTCTGGCATGTCACAAAGAACAATTCCCCGCCCTGCGCCAGCATGCGTCAGGAGAAGAATACTAGTAGGGAGTAGAGAGCTCGTATATAGAACAAAGGCCTCGCCGGGAGGATGCTGATAAACTGCTAGTCAGTCAAAACTTCGTACGCTCAATAACGAGACTCCAGCAGGAGAGCGGTGCTGATTCCGCCCCAGCACCAGGACGAACTATTAATATTCACAGCGTGCTGATGGTTACATGTCACCATCGCCATACTCCGTACGCCTCATTACATACATACTAGCTTATTCTCGCCAAGTGAAACGGCTCGTGGGCAACCCCGGCCTGCCCCTTCCTCGCGCCATCTGCCCGCCTCCACCTCCTGCCCGGCTTCGTTTATCGCTTCGCTTTCTTCTCTCTTCTGCTTTCTCTCGTCCAGACTTCGTTCCAGCCAAGTCAGCATTCGCATCGCCTCAACGCTGTCCGCTCCTTTGCAGTGTTGTTTCCACTCTTTTAAAAGCGCCGATCAGTTGCCTGATCTATATAACCTGTCGTTCTCTCCTTCCCCCGCCGTATCCAGCAACTCAAGCAGCAAAAAAAAAAACAAAAAAAATCCAACATGAAGGGATCTCTGATGCTCGGCGCCTTGTGCGCCATCGCTGCTGTCGCCAGCCCCGTCGAAAAGCGCGCCATGGTCACTGATGTCGAACTCACCGTCGTGACCGTCACCGTCACCGAATCGGCAGTCGCGTCGTCCACCTCGACCTCGACCAGCGTCAAGAACGCTCCCTCTCCCAAGGTTGTCAACGAAGCCCACCAGAACCACCAAGACTACTCGTGGCCTCCATGGCCGAGCACCACCGAGGTGCCGACCACCACAGTTGCGCCCAGCACCACCGTGCCACCGCCCAGCACCACCTCGACCAGCGTCGTGCCCTCGTCCACGGGCGACGCTTACCAGGGCATGCTCCTCGACTCGCACAACATCCACCGCTCCAACCACTCGGCCCCGGCTCTGGTCTGGAACGCCACTCTTGCGGAGAGTGCCCTGGCCCTTGCCAACACCTGCAGCTACGGCCACAATACGTATGTTAAAATTCGTATGTGATTGTCTGCATCACTAACCATATTGACTAGCGATCTCGGACCTGCCACCAACTACGGCCAAAACATTGCTTATGGCGTCGACGCGTCCCAAGTCGACAAGATCATCACCGACATGATGTACAACGACGAGATGATGTACTTCCAGGACCTGTACGGCCAGGCCAATCCAGACATGACCAACTTTGAGCACTTCGGCCACTTTACTCAGATTGTCTGGCTCAACACTGCCAGCGTTGGCTGTGCCACCGTCACTTGCCAACCGCTAGCCAACTCGGGCTCCAGCGACGCCCTTCCGTTCACTGTGTGCAACTACTTCCCGGCTGGTATGTATCCCTAGAACAGTTTACTACATCGTGTACTCGTACTAATGAGGATTAGGTAACTACGGTGGCGAGTACGCCGACAACGTGCTGCAGCCCAAGGGTGACCCCATCTCCATCGTCTAGACTCTTTTCTTTAGCAATGCCTAGCTTGTCTCTTCCAGTAGCATCTGCCCATATTATCTATCACAACCGGTTTGTGTTTCTTTGGTTTTGAAATTCAATTCTTCCCATGCTGGTTCGTGGCCTTTAGATCCAGCCCAGACATATACAGGGGAAATACCTTGGAGCTCTTGATTATTACTTGTATATGGTCCTTTCGATTGTCTATTTTATTGGAAAAATTCGATTCTTGTTGCTCTGGGCTTGGATGTCTGGATTTGGATGTCTGGACTTGCACTTAGATGTTGAATGATGTTTACATATGTTTACTGTGTTGGTAATTCTTGTAGAGCAGTAAGACCACCAAGTTTCGATTATTAGAAGGTTAAAAGTATTAGATTTAAATCCCTTTTATCATGTGCACTACTGTCTATGCAGAATCGCTAACAGCATCCCGATAGATCTGGCTCAGCTCCCTCTTCACCGTGCCCGCCAACGGCCACATCACGGCCAGCTTCTTCAACACGCCCACCGCCAGCGCCATGCGCTGCTTAGCCAGCTCATTAGTCGTATTCGCGCCGCCGGGCGACTGCTGCACCAAGTATGCCGCCGCATACACCATGGACCCCACAATCACTCCATGGATCAGGAACGGGCTGTGCCGCTCGACTGCCGGGTGTGCTTGCGTTAGCAGTTTTGTGAGCGCGTCGGCTTCGTGCATGATTCGCGCCGTGTGTGGATTGAATATGTCGGATGATGTTGTCCCTGCTGACATGGTGCTATGAGGGAAGAAGAACCGGCTGGTTATGGAGGGCTGCTGCTGCTGCTGGTGGCTGGTGGCCCACAGCCGGGGGAGGTTGGACGCGGGTTGGTGTAGGTATATCACTGCTCTACACGATGTCAACTTTTTTTGTCCTTTTTTTTTCTATTTTCATGCCTTGAGAAGAAGAAGAAGAAGAAGAATAAGGAGGAGAAGAAGAAGAAGAAGAAGAAGAAGAAGAAGAAGAAGGAAAGGAAACGTACGAGTGAACTATCATCTGCGCCTGAAAAATCATCTCGCCAAAATGCGTCGAGTCAGCATGGAAATCGTCTGCCCGAAAGGGGAACTGGCGCTGCCATTCAGACAGCGCGTTGTCCGTGTCAGCAAAGGCATGATCATGATGGTGCTGGTCTGTGGGCAGAGACAGCACCTGTCCCAGCAGCCGGATGGCCTCGATGCGGTATGCAAACGATGAAAAACTGCCGCGACGGTCTTGCGGAGAGTAGTCCTCGGAGATGTCTGTGAGCAGACAGCCCTGGGGGATTGATGACTTGAGGTGATGGTCAATATATGACTTTTTTTTTTAGGTTGAAAAAGACTTACTTCGGCCTCGTTGTACAACGCCTCGTCGCACGGCAGACTCACATCAACCAGCGTGTGGGAGTGATACAGCGCCGACCTCTGCTGGCGCGGCGCACTGAGCAGCACATCCACCACATACAGTTCCCAGTACGTGCGGCGCCACATCTCCTCGAGCAGCGGCGACGCATAGCCATGGGCTATCGCAAACGAGCTATGCTGCATACCCAGCTCGAGAGCGCGCCGCACTGCCAGGTCGATAAATCTGCTGCTGCTCTCGCCGTCGTGCGCGTGCTCGCAAATGGCGAGCAGTAGCATGCCCTGGACCCAGAAGCCGTCTGCAGGTGAAGAAGAAGTGGATGTGTATTGCAGGGCACTCGCCCTGAGGGTCTGGCGTATCGACTCGTCTGGGTGGTAGTGGGCCCCGATATAGCGCATGATGGTGACCAGTTGGGTCGGAATGTACTCGGCCAGCGAGCCCTGCAGGGTAGACAGCGGGATGAGAATGGGGTGCGCGGCGTGGAAGTTTTGGTAGTATAGCTGAAGTAGCTGCTGGTCGACGAGGTGGCTGGCCATGGTCGTTCTTGTTCTTTTCAGTTGGGTTGATGATGGTGTCCTGATGTTGAAGGTTGCAGGCGATAATCGATGAGGATAGTGGTGATGATGATGGTGAAGATGGGCAGTGGTCAGTGACGAGACGCGAGGAGTGCTTGACTCAGTCATGACTAGGGTCCTGCTGTCTGCCTCTACTTTTGGAGTCTTTGACGTTTCGTTTTTGAGACGATATACCCTGTGGTTGTGACTCGCGACTGGTTTCAACGGGTCAGTGTTGGCATGGGCAGGACGGTATATACTATGTATTCAGACTGACGATGCGGCAGATGTATTGCTGATGTTGATACAAACAGCATGTAAGGAAATGACCCGCGTCACCTGTTGGATTTGAACTGTAGTGATATGCCATACCCAGCAGCCATCGAGCAATGTTTGAGCCTATATCAAATGAAACAAGCTGGGTATGCCGTCAGTACTATATACGGTATATGAACGAACACCAGTTTGTTTGACACGAGCACTGACAAATTCTGAAACACCCACTGACAGCCAACTGAAAAAAGAAAAGAAAGAAAAGAAAAGTCAAAATACCGACAGAAACAGAAACACGACTTGCCCCCTCTGGGTTCGCTCCACCCGCAGTTTGGCAGTAGTAATAGTAGTTCCAAGTTGGCACAATTCGTCTTGCAGGTCAGGTCGGAAAGGGAAAGCGAACAAGAAATATTATTGAACCAATGTTGCCCTAAGCGGTAAGCCGAGGATCCAAGTTGTGACTGTAATTTGGTTAGTACGTATTACTGTATTTAGTTATGTCTATCCCTTCCCTTGGGTAAATGCAAAAATTCAGCCCTAACTCCAAAACCACACACTGATTGGTTTGGTGTGTGTTTTCGCTCTGGCCTGTCATTTGTCCGATTCGCAGCGACTTTGGAGAGTGGTTACATTATAAGTCGTGTATACTGGAGAATGAGATATGTAGGCTAGAAAGCTAATACCATGACATGACTTTTCTCAATTATGAGACCTTTTTATGGACGGGTGACATTGACCTCTAGCTATAACGTTATTCGGAATCCTGAAACAAAAAATAATGCACCAAAACGAGTGCTTGCAAAATAAAGCAAGTTGCAGCCGGGGACCAGAAGAAGGACGAAAGCCGCATCCCTTGATTCATTATTTTGTGCCCCTCACTACGTATTCAGTTAGTAGTAACCCAAAACCAAGGCAAATTCCAGAGTATACGATGCACCGCTAGATGGTTCACGCTATACGGTAGCTGCATGACCCACCACAAATTGACAGAATCATTCAAGACGGACGTAAGCGAAGTTGCCCAAACTGGTAACTACTCGAGGTAATTGGAGGACCATGTCGCTTAGTATATGGTTATTATGGTTATGGTTATGGTTATGATTATTAGTAGTAGTCAGTGCCAATGCTAATCAGGTTTTGATAATAAAAAGCGAAATTAAAGGGGAACACTTTGACGGACGGGCTTTAGGGCTGGCTTTTCCGTTTTGAGAACTACAGGTCCCCGCGTGGGGAATAAATAATATTATTTGCTCGAGAAGGCCGAAATTTGCATGTGGGAACTTGGAAATTAGCAATGTGAGGTATGGTTTAATTTAGTGGGGTTGTTTTATTCAACAACACTGCACTAACTATTATTAAATTGAGGCACTTCCAGTTCCATGCTATCATAGATATTTCCAAGGAGCAGAGCAGATCGGTGCAAGACCCCAAGCACTTCAAACTTCAAACTTCAAACTTCAAACATTTCAAGTCAAACTCAAATTAACCAGAATGTTCTCCGCGCATAAGCAAGTCAGAGCGAAATATTCGTGTTGGATCCTGAATGGGTCCGATGGAATGGTCGGCGACCTCGGGCTACAGTATACATAATTACTCCATACATACTCGGATGACACTCATACACCCTACCCTGCGTATGGATCCTGTTTGGGACCGCAGGAAAGAAATAAAGGAGCGTCAAGCTGATATTTGGTACACAGTACTAGTATTTTGCTTTTTTTTTCCGACGGAAATACAACTCCAAATATTTGCATATTTCATTGTCACACCAAAACCGAATAAGTAATTTCTCTAATTGGACTAGCCGAGAAATAAAACGGATCCCTCATACGTCGACATGCATACATGCATTCAATATCAATAATGCCACAACTATAATCATGCAATAATACAGCATGATATCGGCGCACATGGTGTCTAGAGTCTAGACTAATTAGTGTCTGGGAATGCGGGTTCACGATCACGCGATGATAGGAAGAATATCCACGGAAGAAATAATGAGCATGGAACTATTGCTTCCCTACATATGTGGATCGCTGGATATGCATGTATACAGAGTATATTCACAGCACTACAGCGTACGGAGTACACTCGTACACTGAAGAATACGATAAGGCTGATCTTCACTACATTTCTACTAAA
Source organism: Talaromyces sp. DC2 (assembly GCA_039119965.1). Classification (NCBI taxonomy): domain Eukaryota; kingdom Fungi; phylum Ascomycota; class Eurotiomycetes; order Eurotiales; family Trichocomaceae; genus Talaromyces; species Talaromyces sp. DC2. The sequence goes on from JBCLNQ010000034.1 coordinate 78,851, forward strand.
TGGTCTAAATGATGCTAAATCCCCCCACCATCCGGATGTCTCAAACGCGCGATAAAACCTAATCTGACCAGCAATGACAAATAAATCCCGGGTATTTGGAATACCCGAATCCTTGATTTTCTTGATACGTATTCGTTCTATATTATTTTTTTAAGTTACCCAATCAGACACGCATTGATCGGTGACTTTTTTTTTAATCCCACTGCGTCCGAGATCCGCCGCAATGGAACCCCTCAGTAATTACTTCCTACTTCCTACTACAGCAGTAAACTCACTGAGATCCTCGATGCAGCCATGACAAATCGCCATGCCAGCGAGACCACGCTAGGCCATGATAGGCCGTATGTCGAGAGGCGCAGCCTTCACCGACTGTCTAGTCCATGTCATATTTATCATTTCCATGACCCGATGCAACCCTGGCCCGGATGATGCCGCCTGTCAAGTTATTCAATCCTCGCGATCGTACACATTGGTTGATCATTTTCTTGCCGCCATAGATGACCGGTACAGTACAGCCTCACCATCACCACCAGGTTGCATAGATCACGCCTCTGTTTGGATGCGTTCGGATTCACTCTCTGTATGCTGGATGCGAACCAACTGGCCAGCCAGCCAACTACGTAGAGTCCGTCTTTCATTGCACCTCTCAAACATCAGAGATACGCGGCACTGCCCACCAGTCATGCCAGCGCTGAGGCGTGTCGACATCCGGAATATCCACTTTGATAGGCAACAGCGATGCACCGGCCGTAGACTTTCCCGACTTCTTGAGCAGATTGCTTGCCTTTTGGATCGCGACGCTGGCCCCAATGCACGATCGGTATGAATCTTTGGTGTCTCGCTGCCAGTCGCTTTCAATCGCTGGTCGACGGATTGTCTTGTCCGCGTCGCGCGGGCCCAGGAATGGTCCGTTGGCCAGCACTTTCTCCCATGCTTTGCGCGCCTCGCCAATCGCATTCCCTGCGCGTTCCAGCGTTTGCGCGTCCGAGTCACCCTCCAGAGCGACCATGCTTTCGTACTTGTCAAAGGGCAGCAGCTCGGGAAGACTGATGGAGAGAAAAGGCTTCATGCGCAGCTCATACCGCAGCCGCGCGCTGGAGTAACTATTCTTGGAGGCTGCGTGTGGGAGCACTCCCTGACGTTCAAAGAATATGTACAGTGCGTGAAGTGCCAGGGCAAAGCTTTCCGTCGCAACTAGCCACATTGTATGTCGGTTGAGAACAGTGATTGTTCTTTCAAACGCCTTATCGCCGTCGCTTCGTCTCATTCCAGCCAAAACAAATGCCCGTATTCGGTCAATGTGCCGGCGATGCTGGAAACAAATCTCTGCCAGATACCAATACATTCCTGCAAGTTCCTCTGGAGCATAGATGGATAGCTCAAACCCCATTTGAATGATATGCCGGATCTGCTTCAGCTTTTCATGGTATGCCCAACTGCCCAAAGGGTATGAGTATGCTGGCTCGCCGTTGTCGAATATCAAAGGTGCTTCGTTTGTCAATTGTTGTAAATGCTCGTCAAGTTTCTCCGCCTGCAACAGCCATTAGTCTCCTTTCACCGGATCATTAGAACGGCTAACCTCAATCTGGATATTATCCCAGTCGATTATACTATGACACAAGGCGCGACGAAATCGCGATCGATTCAAGCATGACGTGCGGAACGTGTTCATATACGTCTGCAAATGTTAGGAAATTAGAAATACCTAAATGTGCAATAAATTTCCTCATACCTCGGCGATGCGGATGAGAAAGTCCTCCATACTCTGATGTATTTGAAAGCGCGGGTCGGTTGGCACCTCGATCTCTTCGTTTTCGGCTCGGAGTATCATGCTCGAAGGCAGTACCAGATCTGCCAGCTCGTCATACAATAGACTCTTCACCGACGTTGAGCCGAGTACCTTCATGTTATTAACAATAAATGCTTGTAGGCGGCACCGTGTATAAACGCTGGGCTGCGGTTTTCTCGAAGCCAACATCCAAAGAGACACCTAATTCAGTCAGAAGCATCCGCATATGCGAGGGGAAAAAAAAAAAAAAACAAACAAACATACCCGCAAATCGTCCGATCCAGAATAGTCCAAAAGTTCATGCATATCAATAGCATCCTGACACAACCGTTTTAGATGGTTAATCGCAGAACTAAAGCTGATGGTCACCATTGGCCGAGGAGGTACTGTGCTGGCCAGCTTTCGTTGAATTTTTAGCGTAAAAGCATCCTCGATAGGCTTCCCAAGAGACGCCGAGCTTTCGATCGGACCAACAAGCGACAAACAAGCAGTAAAGGATTGTTTATCTTGAATACCATTTGCAAGTTGTTCCTCGTCCAATGCGTCTAGAAAATAATCTCGGAACCGTAACCTATCGATTAGTGCGCCTTTCGTATTCTGTTCCAACCCGCTGCTTTCATCTTCGAGAAATTGTATCGCTCGTCGTATGGTCTTTTGAACCGGGTCGATCTCATGCTCGCTGAGTATGCTGCGATTGTATAGCTGCGGGAAAAAGTCCTCTTCCTGAGCAGCATCAGAAACGTTTTTGCCTGTTGAAATAGACGTGCCAGGGCCAACCTCGTAATAATATTCTTGTGTTACACGCCTGTGGACTAGATCGCACGCTTTGACCAGACCCAAACAGTATGCCCTCAACACGATATGTGTTAGGGGTGATTGTTTTTCCTTCTCCTGCCGTGACTTTGCGTCTCCTCGGTAGAAGCTGTATTCGTCAAACGACCTCGGAGCCGGCCAAAGGAGCTTATCAAGGTATATAGAAGTGAAAAGCGTTTGCGATAGGGGGTGTCCCATGTGCCATGCCATCTGTTTGTTGAAAAAGTCAGTAAAGACTCTGTTTAGCAGTACGAGAATCGCAAACCTCGTGGCATAGCAGCTGGTCCATCAGCCCGATTACTTCCTCGGGCTGCAACTCGCGCATAACGTCGTAGTCGTATTCAAGGGCCTCAGCGTGATTCTCACCGGGGCCGATATATCCACTGTCCATTTTGGAGTCCATGATCTAGTCTCAACAGTTAAAGCGTCTCTATACATTGATATTCAGACTTGTCCTACCTCCAATGCGCCGACCGCCTCAAAAAGAGTAAATGTTTCATCTTTGACGAGCTCTCCCTGCTTTAACTCTGCAATTCACCCGTCAGCTCCCAGCACGAGATCGCTGTCAATATCGAGTTGAGCTGCGGGGGGACGACGCACTAGAAGCGGCGTTGACGAAAATGTCGGTGATGTCCTGCGTCACCATGCGCTGCGACGCTGGTCGCGGCGGGGGGACACGCAGCTGGTTGTTTGGTAGCATGGTTTATGAGAGAAGCTATAACATTTCATGGCCAGTTTGTTTCTGTCCCAGTGTACGGAGTATACACGGTGGTCTGTCGCGGAGGTTTGTTTGTTGCGGAACAGAACGGCGACTTGCGGGCCACGGGTAATTATAGGCGACGCCTGCCTGCCTCAGGTTTCCATGCCCGAAGCTGTTTGAGAACACCTTAAGATGGCAAATTCGATATACACCTTCGAAAACTACGAGTAGCCATACACAGCATGCCACAAAGGGAAGAAATTGTTCTATTGTTCCATTGGGGTGTGTAAAAAAAGAGACCAAGTACTGCTACAAGATGTACAATCCGCTTCCCCTCCAGCGTCCAGCAAACTGCCTCGAGTTCGGCATATCACCACTTCCACACCTTTCACATCAATTCGGTATGTTTTTCTCTCTCTTTTTCGGCTGTTTACTTCTCGGCTTGAGCGGCGGCGTCAACGGTGCCAACTTGCTTGACGTCTCCCTGCTTGCCGTTCTGCGGTCGCAAAATCCATGTCAGCTGTTGATTCCTCTCCAATTTCAATCTTTTTTTTTCGGGTACAAACCTCCCACTTGGCAAACTTGAGCTCAGTCAAGCCGCGGCGCTCAGCAGCGAGGCGAGGGCCTTCTTTCAGGGACCGGCGAACGGCGCCAGCAGCAACGGCGAGGTAGCGGTTGTAGCTATGGACAGGTCAGCGATTGCAATTGCGACGCATCAGGGCGATGGATAAAATCGGCAACGTACGTCAAACCGGCAGCTTTCCAGGGGGCCGACATTTTGAGCAATGGGTTGAATGGAGATTGGAGATCTTGGAGGAGCAAAAGGCGTTTTCAGATCTGCGTTGCGGATGGGAATTGTCGGAGGTTCAGGCTCGGGAGAGGAGTCACGTGTGTATACATCACGTGACTCTCGCAAGATATAGATGTGAAGATATTCTTGATCTACCTGCCTAAATGGAATTCTTTCGTTGAAATTGTCTGAAGACCAGGCATTTTACGAATGAACTGCTACTGTACACTCATGAACTTATACTGTTTGCTAGAGAGGACATGTCAAACAAACTCTATGTTTACTGTCTACAGACCTTCGATATGTATACTCCTGTAAACTGAAGGATTACAACATTGAATTCTGATTGAGTACATGTATCCCATGACTTTAACATGTGACCATATGGCACACATAGCTTTGACGGAATTGCCAGTCTTTGTAGAGGAAGAGGTTTCTCCATTGGTACTGCTCTCAGTGCAGTCAAGATATATTCACTTCACCTTGTTTGCTTCAATCTTCAGATGAATTAGTTCAAATTTTAACATCTACCCCTCTCACCTTATCTATACCTTTGCTTGACCTCTTTCATACCTCTCATTTCCCCACCCTTAAACAGCAAGCCTCAGATGCACAGCATCCTCATCTCTACGGGTCTGCACAGCCGCAGAGACTTTTCTCGGCGACTGAACTGACGCTCACGACTAATCATTTTTGTTTCTGGTCACAATCTCCTTTCTTTGTTTCCTGAGAACTCTCGGCACACTTTTCCTGTTCCTGTTTGCTTTTGTGCCTCATCTTCTCCATCTGTTCTCAGCCTTGCAGTGAGTGATCACCTCACATTCATCTTGTTTTGGCACTTGGCTCTGGGACTTATCCCAAATATATCTTGTATATTCTTCTTTCATTTTGGCGCGTTATTACTATCAAGGCACCAGTATGGCTGCTGGGATCAAGAAGCAGCAAAATCGCCCAGCCAAGCGAAAGCTTGTTCGCTGGGATGGTATGTCTTCCCTCGAGAAACCACGCGACTGGTACTGTCTTATGATAGCTAAACGTCAGAATGCGCAGAAAACCTAAACGAGTTGCTCCTACTCACTGTACAGTCTGTTTGCAACAGGGAGGGTGTCAAGATCCCCTGGGCAGAAGTGGGCAAAACTATGTCTGAAGACATCAGCGAAGGAGCAATTGTTCAGCATCTTGCCAAAATGCGTACTCGTCGTCTTCAAAGCAACAAGCCTGTGCCTCCACCTCTGCGGCGTGGCGGCTCTGGGCCTTCTTCGTCAGGGTCGTCGTCGCTGTTGTCGTCGTCCAAGTCATTCGAAACCTCGCCCACCTCTCCACAGGTTCCAAAACAAGAACCCAAAAGCAAGTCAAACACCAAGGCGAAGAAGCGTGCTCCGATTGATGAAATACCAACCGAAACTCACAGTGACGAAGACGAAGACTGGGAGCCCTCAAAATCCAAAAAGGGTAGTAAATCCAAGGGTCAGACGCGCCAGACGCCTCAGAAGAAACGCAAAACGGCCGTCCCGATCGATGAGCTCATTAATGTCAAAGAGGAAAAGGACAGTAGTGTCAAAGCTGAAGGAGAAGACTCTGAGGATGAGGCGCCTTATTCTTCTTCTTCTTCCGACACGGAAATTCTCGCAGCAGATGCCCCTTTTCTGCAGTTCTTGGAAGACGAAGAAGAAGACAATGAAGCGTCTTCAGCCACACCTGCTGTCGCCGAGGAGGAAGTTGAAGATGAAGAACCAGAACAGCCAGAGTCACTCGTCGTCACTTTAAAACCTGGCAAAGATAAACTCTGCAAGGTCGAGCACAAAGGCACTGGGATCTATCACGACAGAGACCCGGAGAGAAGATGGCACCTGCCTACTACCAGTCTGGAGGGCGAGAAATGGGGGTTCTCCAAGGACTACTTTGGACCTGTTCCCACAGGCTATCATGATTCACAGAATCCAGGCCTTCTCCGTGGTCAGTGGCCCCTCGACGTTGTCATGCGGCAGTATGATGCGCCGCAAGCCCTGGCTTGGGCTGGCGAAACGCATGACCCAGATCCTAGAATTGTCCATCCGGCCAACTGGCTCGACCATCCAGACTCTGAGCCTCAATTGAGATTCCATCGCAATTTGAGTACTGCCGAACGAAGCAACCTTGAAGCGCGAGCCGTCGACCAGGAACGTATGGAGTACAAGAGATATGAAAACCAGCACAGAGAGCTTCCTACGTATTTCGACCCAAGTTGGAATACAGCGCCGACTCTCAGCCTGCAAGACCATGATGATACTACGTACCAGATGCACAATTTTTCAACTGGCAACAGTGGACCGGCGAACCAGGGCGATATTTTACAGCACAGAGATTTCAACAGCTTTGGACTAGCTCATCCACAGCTGGAAAGAACCTGGGACAAGAGCGCCTTGATCGATACTAAATGGAACGACACCATTGATAACGAGAATATTCCTGATGGAATCGTGCCGCCGGGGAAGATATTTGACCTCGATCAAATGCTCAGCAATGACACTCTTGATGAGGCGAACAACTTGTCTTGGTGGCCAAACTGATGCGCGCGGATATAGCACTCCGAGCAGACTGTGTATTGGAAAAAAGGAATACTGATTATTTGCAAATCCGTCTTGATATTTTGGTTTCTATTCTGATCTTCTTCTTCTTTTTCATTTCAAATGAGGCGTGGTGTTTAGAAGACTGGACTATGGTCTGATTGGTCTTTTGGAAGAGTCCAGTTGGTCGGCCGTTTAAATGATTCGCGATGCTTGGCTTCTTGTATCATCCTGCCAGCACACTTCTTTATAGCACCTTTTTACAGCGACTTTTCGTCTAAGACAGATATTCCGTACACAATTGCAGTTGCTCGTTGAGACACACGTCCATGTAAAAGCGAGGTCACGTGGCCGTCCTAGCAACTTCTAGCTTCTTCCGCCAAGACATCCGGGGAACCGCAACAAGCTGGAAAATTTTCGGCAATTCGGCTTCAACTTTCTGCTCTTTTTCCTCCCATCCATTTCTCCCTTCTTCCCGCAACTTCATCTTCAAGGCATTTCCGTCTTGGTGAATTGGATCATCTTGATTGATTTTTCCTTTTCATAATCCATCTTAGTAGTTGCGAGCTCTGCCATCACAATGCAGCGCGCTTTTTCCTCCAGAACTTCCGCTCTCTCCCGAGCTCCTTTTTCCAAGCTCAGAGCCTCTGGTGTTAGCCTGCAGCAGCAGAGATATGCCCACAAGGTACGTTTGCTCCTTGAGAAGCTACGTATTGATCGACTGTGAATACTCACAACCAATTAGGAGCTCAAGTTCGGTGTCGAAGCTCGTGCCAATCTCCTGAAGGGCGTGGACACGCTTGCAAAGGCTGTCACTTCCACACTCGGCCCCAAGGGTCGCAATGTCTTGATTGACCAGAGCTACGGCTCGCCCAAGATCACCAAGGGTATGTATGGCCAATTCCAAGGAATCTCACCAATGTATGCTGACCTCTGTAGATGGTGTTACCGTGGCCAAGGCCGTTACTCTCCAAGACAAATTCGAGAACCTAGGCGCCCGTTTACTCCAAGACGTTGCCTCGAAGACAAATGAGACTGCTGGTGATGGTACCACTACCGCTACCGTTTTGGCTCGCGCCATCTTCTCCGAGACCGTCAAGAACGTTGCTGCCGGCTGCAACCCTATGGATCTCCGCCGCGGTACTCAGGCTGCCGTTGATGCCGTCGTCGAATACCTCCAGTCAAACAAGCGTGATATTACCACTACCGAGGAGATTGCGCAGGTTGCCACCATTTCTGCCAACGGCGACCTCCACGTTGGTAAGCTCATCTCCAACGCCATGGAGAAGGTTGGCAAGGAAGGTGTCATCACTGTCAAGGAGGGCAAGACCATTGATGACGAGCTCGAGGTTACTGAGGGTATGCGCTTCGACCGTGGCTACACCTCCGCCTACTTCATGACCGACACCAAGTCCCAGAAGGTTGAGTTCGAGAAGCCCCTCATCCTTTTGTCCGAGAAGAAGATTTCCGCTGTTCAAGACATTATCCCTGCCCTTGAGGCCTCGACGCAACTCCGTCGCCCTCTCGTCATTATTGCTGAGGATATCGAGGGTGAGGCTTTGGCTGTTTGCATTCTCAACAAGCTCCGTGGCCAGCTCCAAGTTGCTGCGGTCAAGGCCCCTGGCTTTGGTGACAACCGCAAGAACATCCTTGGCGACCTGGGTATTCTCACCAACGCCACTGTCTTCACTGACGAACTTGACATTAAGCTGGACAAACTCACTCCCGACCAACTTGGTTCCACTGGTTCCATCACCATCACCAAGGAGGACACCATTATCCTTAACGGTGAGGGCAGCAAGGACTCGATCGCTCAGCGCTGTGAACAGATCCGCGGTGTCATGGCCGACCCTAGTACCTCTGAGTACGAAAAGGAGAAGCTCCAGGAGCGTCTTGCCAAGCTTTCCGGCGGTGTTGCTGTCATCAAGGTTGGCGGTGCTTCCGAGGTTGAGGTTGGCGAGAAGAAGGACCGTGTTGTCGATGCTCTCAACGCCACCCGTGCTGCTGTCGAGGACGGTATTCTTCCCGGTGGTGGTACTGCCCTCCTCAAGGCCTCTGCCAACGGATTGGACAATGTCAAGGGCGCCAACTTCGACCAGCAACTTGGTATTGACATCATCCGCAAGGCGATTACCCGCCCTGCTCGCACTATCGTTGAGAACGCTGGCCTCGAGGGCAGCGTTATCGTTGGTAAGCTTACTGATGAGTATGCTTCCGACTTCAACAAGGGTTTCGACAGCTCCAAGGGCGCCTACGTTGACATGATCGATGCCGGTATCCTCGACCCCCTCAAGGTCGTTCGCACTGCTCTGGTTGATGCTAGCGGTGTTGCCTCCCTTCTCGGTACCACTGAGGTTGCCATTGTCGATGCCCCTGAGGAGAAGCCTGCTGGTCCTCCTGGAGGCATGGGCGGCATGGGTGGTATGGGCGGTATGGGCGGCATGGGATTCTAAGCTGACTCTCAACCTTGCCAACCTTCTGACTTGTCATTTTGAGCGTGTATTGCATTTGTAATATGGCATTTCCTTTGTCACTTCTTTTTCTTTAATCCTTCGCCTTATGTGTTATCACTATCCCCTCTACACCTTTATTTCACGGCCTCATCTTTGTGCAGGTGACCCCATCTCAGCACATCGCTACATCTCCACTCAATGCAGGTTTTGCATCTTCTCTTTTTGGGGCTTATTCAAAACAAAAGATTAGAGACTAGTTGGAGTCTTGTTGTACTATATACCATGTACTTTTAATTTTTCTGTCCACGGGCAAATGCCCGTTGATAGAAGAGAAAATAATCAATAAAAAGATGATAATCCATAAGAATAAGTAAATCCGTTCAACTTGTAAATTTTCTTGTGTGGCTTTTTGGCGTCTTTTGAGAAGTGACGGCCATCTAGATTACTTACCTCGGACCGAACCCCTCATATCGACGCATTGAACCCCGACTTGAATGTCCATGATTCGTGACTCTGATTCGCAGCGATTCAGCGTTTTAGCACTGCACATAAACTGTTCTTGCTTCGTTTTGAATAAGCAGCGTCTACTTTAGATCGCCGGCATTCTTTGAAAATGGCTGGTGGATCGGAAAATCGGCGGACGAAGGAAGACGTTGTTGAGGGAGTGCAATGCTTTCTAGAACTGTAAGTGTACTGCCATTTGTTTGTTGGTTTTTGGAACAAATAGATTATCATTTTGTTTAATAATGTTCCTTCTTGCGCATTGGACACATCATCGCTCAGCACTGCTTCCTACACATAAGTGCTCCAGAACCCCCCTTCAACGCTCCATCTCAGACCTCCTCCCGGACTAACAGGGAAAGCACAGATACAAGCAATTAATCGCCGAGAAATCTGCCAAGGTGCATTTATCCAAAAGACTTTTTTGTCGCGGGATCTCAAATGACTAAAACATCAGAATTTCCATAAATGTAGTTCTATGACAGCAAACTCTTAACGGAGACTGCCTTTATTGATGCCGATACCGATGGTTCATCAGAATGGGAGTTTACGGCTGATGAAGAATGGTGCAATATTAACGGTGTTTTGCATGGAGGCGCTTATGGGCTTATATTCGGTATGTAGCAATATTTTAACAGTTGGTTTATTTGGGTATGAATGAGTTGCTAACAATGATGGTTGTAGATATGTGTACTGCGTTGACTATGCAGGCGGTTTCACGGCCTGGGTATTGGGAGTGAGTGTTTTCTTCTACTGACTTCATGACTCCACACCTCATTTTGAGTTACTCTCAAAGGCAATAAATGGTGAATCTGTTTTCTGATGTGTCCAATGTAGGTTTCTGGCCGGGGTTACAAGAACGCTGAATATTTCATACCTCAAAGCCATCCCGCTCGGTATGTACTTTCAAAGTTCTAGAACGTGTGTTGATATGTTGAAAAAAAAACACTAAACTGTCTTGGATACAGGCACAAAAGTACGAGTTCGGTGCCAAGTCGAGCAGCATGGAAGAACAATGGCTCTGATTAGCGGCTGGATGGAGTCGATGGATGGGAAGATCAAATACGCGTCTGCAGAACAGCACAAGGTTTATGTTCCTGCAAATCCAGAGTACGCGGCGCGACTGGAGGCTATGAAGAATGCGCGACGGAGAGAAAGGTTGAAGCTGTGACATTACTACCCTCTTGCAACTGTGCCGGAGATGTTTTTTTGTTTTTGGCAGAAATAGTATCATTCCTGTAACGAGCTAATATATACATACATTGCTTTGTAAAAGGACTTTATGAAAGGAAAAATTCATGCTTTGTAATACCAAAAAATTCTAATATTGATTGCCAGGCCACTGGGCATAGACCTGCTTTGGACGCAGGTGGACGGGTGTGACGTTTGACGGAGTTCCGGGAATCTCCTTCTTCAGGCCCTGTCAAACTTGTCAGTACCGGGCTATTCTTAAAAGGGAGAGGTGAAAAAAAGGGGAACATACCAGCTTCTCAAAAACACATTTGTTCAACTCCATCTCCGGCTTCCGGCACTCGTACATGTGGTGGTTGTTGTTCTCCAGGCACTCCCAGTGAGCGTTGAATTGCTTCAAGCAGTTTGTGTTGATGTCCTTGATCCTGCTAAAAGTCAGATACCACCTTTCAGAAACCAAATTCATGTAGAAAAAAAAAAAAACATACACGCTGGCGGCGCAACGGGTGACCTTGCGGCCCTCCTTGAGGCAGTCAATCTCCCCCCGTCCATTGGCCTCGGATTTACACTTCATGTAGTCATCGTTGTATGCCCGGCAGCGGTCACCGATGAAGAACGAGGCGCTCATCAGTGGAGCAGACGTCGCACCGATCTCTTCGACCTTGGGAATGCCATCGGGCATCGGCGTCGTGTCGATCAGATTGTGCGAGTTGAACCTGCCGGGAGCAAACAATTAGCCATTGGTCCGGGAAAAACACACTCAAAACCAGTTCGACGTACTGAGGTTGTCTGGAAGCCATAGTGGCGGGTGCGTGGAAGAGCCACTGGGGGGAGCAATTGCAAGTGGTGGTGACGGCGAGGGTTGAAGCGTTGAACTCTCGACGAGCTGCGAAGTTCGCCGGTCAGTCCTTTAGCCGCGTCCTCATTGGCCGGCCGCTCCCGGAGCTGTACTGTCTGCTTACATAACACACGCTGAATACTCACAATCGTCTGATACTCTCAAGTGTTTTGGATTAAAACAATATCTGAGTGACTATGACTGATAAATCCCACTTGAAATGCTAAAACTGGTCTGTCACTGCATGCTGTGTCCCATGCTGCCTGTTCTGAGCGTGTATCACGTGACGACGCCCAAGCAGACGGCGCTAGTCATTGTCCTCCGAGCTCCGCGCTAACAAGCTTGTTCCTCACCAAGCAGCTTCACTGACACGAGCACCTTGCCCTGTTCTTGCATGTGTTTCTCTTCGCATAGCATGCCTTGACTCATCGTACCAGTCGCTCTTTAATCACGTTCTGGCCTTGGTTCCTTGAGAAGGCCCTTTTTGCGCGTTGCAATCCTTTTTGTGTGTTTTGTTTTTTGTCGATACAATTATTTTCCACCATGTCGCTCTTCGGCGCTCAACCCCAGCAACAGCAGTCTGGTGGTCTCTTTGGTAACACTGCGAATAAATCGACAAGTTTGTTCGGTAACACACAGCAGCAGTCGACCGGAGGCTCGCTCTTTGGAAACACGCAAAACAAGCCAGCCACAGGGACAGGCCTATTTGGCTCAAGCGTCAGCCAGCCTCAACAGCAGAGCTCGGGCTTGTTCGGGTCCACACAGACACAGACGCAGAACCAACCTACAGGGAGCTTGTTTGGAGGCCAGCAGACACAGGCGCCTGCGCAAACACAAACACAGCCGCAGACAGGCGGTGGTCTCTTTGGATCTACGACGCAGCAGAAACCCGCAGGCAGTTTATTTGGAGGAACCACACAGCAACTCCAGCAAACAGGAACGGGCCTTTTTGGAGCCACCAATAATGCGCAACAGCAAACCCAACAGCAGCAGCCACAGCAACAACAGTCGTTGTTTGGCGGTGGTGGCTCTCTTTTCTCAAATCAACAGCAGCAAACTCAGCAGCAACCGCAATTAGGACAGACTATGAACCAGTCACAATTGGGATCCTCGCTATGGTCTCCAGGTCGCGCCATCACTGGTGGTATGAACACGCGTTGATAACGTTCCAAGTAAGACACTGACATGGCATAGTACACCGAACTGTTCCAGCCCAGATGGAGATTATCCGGGACAAATGGGACCCTACGAACCAGACCTCCCCTTTCCGCACGTATCTGTACAACTTTGTAGGCGAAGATTCAGCGCCCTTTTTCCAGCCAGGACCGGAAGATGACGCGACCAAGTGGGAGGAAGCCCTGAAGTCTCGACCGGAACCTGGTTATGTTCCAGTTCTTGTTAAAGGATTCTGGGAACTTGGCAAGCGCGCGCAGAGACAGAAAGATTTTCTCAGCATTATGCAGACTCGCCTGCACGAAATTAACCAGTGCCTCACCGACCTTCTATCGCGCCATGACCTCAAGATTTCAGTAAGAATCGCCGATTGCCGAAGGAAACATCTCGTTTTGAGCCAACGCTGCCTATCGCTTGCCGCAAAGACGCAAGTACTGAGGAACCGTGGCTATGCTATGGACGATGCGGAAGAAGAACTGAAAAAGAAGTTGATTCAGTTGGAGCGCGGCATTTTTGACCCATCGATAATCGGACGCGCCGAAGAGATCTGGGCACGAATGCTTGCTATTCGCGAACATGCTAAGCGACTTACTGTAGAAATCGAGCGAGCTGGATCAGGTGCTACTGACGATACTAATGAGTCGCTCGACGAAAACGTGATCAAAACCGCAAAAAAGGTTTGGGCATCCAGGGTATGGCGTTAATGATAAAATTATACTAACCATTGCTTTCAGATTCTCGAAGACTATGCTTCGCAAATTCACCATCTGCAGAAAGAGCTGGTGGCCATACAGAAGGAGTTTGATGAAGCACAGGAAGCCGTGGGCGTGAATGTCCATTAAAAGCCAACCAAGACAAACCGTTTCTTTGTGTGTATTAATTTGAGCACTTTGGAGATTTTCTGCATGATTTTATGTACAAGCCTTTTCTTTTAATGTGGGACATCGAGAGAAGGCGTTGAGCGTTTTCTTCTTCTTAGCTAGCTGGATGGAGTCGAAAGAGACGAACTTGAAAAAAATCTATGGCATATTTTATTTTAATAGACCGAAAACAAGAATACCCCCAATTCTACTTATATAGTACATGAAAGCAACCGACACATATTTTCGTCGTCGGAGACTTTATTTTCTTTCTTTCAAATGCATAGTTCCCAGTAGACGCTTATGGATCGCGAGGAGGAGCGAGGGTATCAGAGGAATTTCTTGACAAAGTCCACGGCAAAGGGAGCTGTTGTTGTACGTATACCATTAGCTCGTGATAAAAAAACAAAAAGTATGTAGAGATAGGACGACGTACAAAGGTAAAGAGCAATTCCAGCGGCAACTGCAAATCGCACTGTTCCTTGTGCCTCGACTTCAGCAGCCTGTTTATCCATGACATAGATAGTTAGAACTCGTGGACAGTATTGTATCGTTTGTTGGACGGGGATAATTCATCGTAGGGGCGGTTGAGGCGGCATATGTATGTGTGTGTATATGATTTGATTGTATAGATTGAAATGCATACCTTAAGCTCCTCCTTGGACAGTTGTTGCTCTGTTTCGCAAAGACCAATTAGCAAAAAGTTCGTTTAAGTGAAGCCGACAAGAGAACACATAGAATGGATCTTACCTCCGCCGAACATGTTGAAAGACTGTTAGTTGAGACTAATTGATATATAGAAATAAAGTTGTGATAGATGTGAAGTTTTCAGTGATTCGAAGAGAAAGAAAGTCGATGATGCTTTTGACGTGGATCTTTTGCGGCGAGCTGGAGTCGCCGACGCACGGGCCAGGTCCATTCACGCGGCGAAGTTTCTTGGTCTTGGTCCAACTACCAGCCACTTTCCCTTTGCTTTGCGTCGCCGCGACCTCCCTTTCACGCTCGCCATTTATCTCGCCTGTTCACGAAAAAGGACTGTTTTAATCGATACTACGCTTTTGAGAGTTTCTTAAGAGTCTGTGCGCGAGCAGTTACCTACAATGTCTGCTTCACCAGAGGCTCAACCAGCCTCCCCAGCAGCTGAACGGGACGAGCTTCAAGAGGAACTCGACGACCTCAACGACACAGGCGACGCCGGCGCGGGCGAGGCGGATTTGTCTGATGATGAGTCCGTACTGTCAGAGGTCGATGAAGCACAGTTTGAGGACTTCAACCCCGACGATGTCGACATCGAAGACCGTCCGGCACTGGATGTGGATGCGGAGAATCTGAAACTTATTGGTCGCCACAAACGTAAGCGTCGTGACGACGAAGAAGGTGAACCGAGAAGGAATCGGGAGGGCCGTCGTGACAAGAAGAAACGCCACCAAGCGGACTCGGATGAAGATGGCGATGGAAAGGCCGCTCGTCGGAAGTCGACTAAAAGCAAACGTGCTGCTACTCCAGAGGACGAGGAGACGCTTAGTCCTGAAGAACGTGAGTTATAAAATTCAATAGTTTGTTATTCAGGACTTAAGTTAACTGATGTTTATATTAGGTCGTCGACGTGCTCTTGACCGTGCTTTGGATGCCTCCATGAAAAAACCGCAGAGACGCAGACGCAAGGCTGATGGAATTGTACGTCTTCTCTATTGGATTAAAATGGCTCAACTAACATATGTAGGACCTGGAACAAATGGCAGATGCCGAAATCGAAGATATGCGAAGGCGTATGACAGATGCTGCTCGACTTGATGCAGAAGCCCGCCGAGAAGGCCAACCGGCCATGCGGAAACTCAAAATGCTGCCAGAAGTTATGAACTTACTGAACCGCAACCAGTACACTGCTAGCTTGGTCGACCCTGAAATCAACCTTTTGGAAGCAGTGAAGTTCTTCCTGGAGCCCCTCGACGACGGCGAATTGCCCGCATACAACATCCAGCGGGACTTGCTCGACGTTCTTGGGAAACTTCCTATCAACAAAGATACCTTGATCGCCAGTGGTATTGGCAAAGTGATTGTCTTTTATACAAAGAGCAAGCGGCCCGAGCAAAAGATCAAACGGCAAGCGGAACGTCTCCTTGCAGACTGGACTCGCCCAATTTTACAGCGCTCCGACGATTACTCGAAGCGTGTCTATGAAGAAGTTGAATTTGATCCTACGTATGTTGGCCCCTTCTCAAATTATCGACAAGAGGTATTGTTTCTAACTGTATACAGACGCCTGGTCAATCGGGGCAACATTGCGCAACGGACTGCCGAGGAAGCGCGTGCCATGGAGCTTTTACCGCCTCGTCTGGCCAACCGTGCTCGCCGCGAGATGGGCCACACTTCATACAACATCGTCCCCCGTTCAACTGTTGTTCAGGATAACAAGTTTGCGCGTCCAGTGGGAGCCAGCGGAGAAGATCGTTTCCGAAGGATGAAGGCACGCCAGCTGAATGCTGGCAAGGCCTCACGCAAGTGATTTCTTCCAGTGTTCATGTTTATCTCATCAGCACTCACCTTCCATCACTGGGTCTTTTCTCCTTTGTATTATTTTTCTGGCGACCACGGGCTTTGTAGCGGCGTTTGATAGTTTTGTTAATTAGTGGGAAATTCTGGACCTTTTATTTTTGCGGTTGCATTAGTTCTTCTGGCTACTCATGGAGTTTCATATGTTGCAGCCTTTTGTCGAGATTATTATTTTCCTGTGCATAGAATCAAGTAATAGTCCTCAAATCAAACAATGGACCATTGAAAATAACTAACTGGGCCGAGTTAACCGAAGCAACATTTGAAGTGCTGATATGCATCCGGAACTGAATTCTGATGCTTCTGAGGTATATACTCTGCCTTTTTTTTTTTTTTCTTCTCATGACGACATTGCGCCTTTTCTCTTTTTTTTTTTTTCCCTCTAGTTTTTTTTTCTGTCCTCGCGAAAATTTCAGTGATTTCATACCGCAATGCGAACATTTTGCGCCTAACCACATCGGGAACAGCTACTGGGCCAATCACAGCCGCAGAAACTCCTCCCGACTTCTCCCGAAGCCGAGTCGGGCAAGCTTCGGCCACGCTAATCCAACGCTAATCCCAGACAGGCAAGGCTGTCCCTGTCAGCCTGAGGTCACCGAAGCTCTCCGTCATCAGATATAAAAAAGACCTTCGCCTTCCGAAGCCGTCGTGTTATTGTTCACTCCACAATCATCAATTCGTCTTGAAGACCCCCGAGAAGATTGTCTATACGACACGTCAATCCCATCAACATATAGATTCCCGCCCATAGTCAATCATACATTTCGATCACCATGAAGCTTCTTACCAAGGAAGAAGAGGCCGCGCACTACCGGTATGCCACTATCCCATATTTTTTCATTGCGCTTGTTATTAATGCGTAGCACAGAAAGGTCGTCGAAGGAGGCTCCTTTGGCACCGTCGTTGGTCTTGTCGGTGGTCTTGCGGGCGTCATGGCCGCATCTCGCCGATTCCACACAATCCGCAACCTGACGCTGCCCATGAAAGCCTTCCTGGTCACATCCAGCGGCACCTTCGTCGGCATTATTGCTGCTGACCATGCCTCTCGCCAATTCGAAGCAGAGCACAACATGAAACTGCAATACCTCGAAAACCGCGAGGAACGACTGCGCCACGAGGAACTCGCGCAAATGTCCTTTTCGTCCCGGGTGGGCGCCTGGGCCCGTCAGGAGAAATACAAAATCATTGGTGTGACCTGGGCCGCGTCGATGATTGGAAGCTTTGTGTTGGTCGGCCGGAACCCGTATCTCACCGGACAGCAGAAGATCGTGCAGGCTCGTGTGTATGCGCAGGGCCTCACGCTGGCGGTCATGTGTGCCAGTGCGGCCTTTGAGATTCAGGATCAGCGCAAGGGCAAAGGGCTCATCGAAACTACTAAAAAGGGCCGTGAGGCTGCCAAAGAACAGCCGGAAAACCATCACCGACGAGACGACAATAGCACTACGGACTTGTGGCGTGACATGGTTGCTGCCGAGGAAGAGAAACTCAAGCAACACCACAAGCCTCTGTACGAACATGAATTGAAGGAACAAAGCCCGACCGCTGCCATCCGTGAAAAGCAACAACACGATGCCAAAAAGCAAGTTGCAAAAACGAAGAAGTCTGAAGAGCAAAACGAACCCTTGAAGAAAGAAGATGAGAAGGTTGAAGCGAACGAGGACAAGACTGAAGAACAACCAGAGGAAGAGGCAAAGGAGGAGGCAACGAAAAGTGACAGCGAGTAACGTCGCAACTTCATCTAATTACGACTTGCATGGGTATTCATGGCGTTCAGCGGCGGATTTTTGATTTTCATTATACAATACCACTTTCCTTATTCATGATTATAGAAAAGACTAGAAATTATGTATATTATTTCCAAATATGTACAGCGAATTCCCATAGATCAACACCACTCAGGCATTATTCCAATCATTGTAGAGTTTACTGTCCAAATTAACGTAACCCTGAATAAATTCGATGCCCTTCTTGCG
Source organism: Talaromyces sp. DC2 (assembly GCA_039119965.1). Classification (NCBI taxonomy): domain Eukaryota; kingdom Fungi; phylum Ascomycota; class Eurotiomycetes; order Eurotiales; family Trichocomaceae; genus Talaromyces; species Talaromyces sp. DC2. The sequence goes on from JBCLNQ010000034.1 coordinate 97,031, forward strand.
TTGTGCCTCGATACGTTCCCATGTCCACTCGTCTCCGCTCCATGAGGCCGTGTTTTCTTTCTGTTGCTTCTGCAAAAGCTCCCAGTCCTGGTTGCCCAGCTTGGACATTTCATGAACAAGCTTGACCCCGTCAAGCGCAGTCGTGACACCCTCGTCTTTAGGGGTGCCAATGTTTGACGCATCGCGAGACAGCCCAACAGCAGGAACCGGAGTCGCGCCCTCTGGCCTCGCTGGCAAATATCCACTGGCCCTGAGCACACGCTCAACGGGGACGGTCAAACGCCCCTTTTTGATGCAGTACTTGCTCACGCCAATGGCTGCCAGAGTCGGTCCAGCGCCTTTCTTCCTTTCCGGTTTCAGGAAGTAGCTCATAATGTACATCCACTTTTCGTCCCAGGCAACCATGAAACACTTGATATCATACTTCTCCAATGGCTTCAGCTCACGCTTGAACGAACAGTACGAGCCCCCCAGCACAACGGAAAACGGCTGTCTTTTTGTGGGCCGCGGCTTTCCCTCAGCGGCTGCAGCAGCGGCGAATTCTTCCTCGAGTTCCTTGTTTACGATGGTCGAGCCAGGCGTATACAGCCGCGTCACGCAGTGGGTGCGCGCCACGTCCATGTCTGCGTAATACGTGCTGTTGGACTTGTGTATATTGTAGTCTGTTTCCATGAGCGAGGTGTAGGTGCTCGACGTCGCGACGGCGAAGACAGGGTGTGTTGGTCGACCCTTGATGTCGACGGGGTTCTTCGAGTCGAATATGAATTGCGACGGATCGCGGCGGAGGTTTTTGAGAATCGCGTGCATTACTCTCCCCTAATACATAGCAAGTCAGCGAGGGAGAAGAGAGACTGAGGAGGATGATAGCAGCCGTACTGTCCAGACAAACGGCAGCGATTTTCTGTTGATTACCGCGAATATCAGTATCAACATTCGCCATGACAGCAATGTGGAAACAATCGAAGACGGGGTCAACGATGAGAGCAGCGCCATTTTTTCCTCTGCTATTTTGCGCAACAGACTCCAATGGCCAAAATTGAATAAGCGTAAGTCGTTCACAACGGGATAAGAATAGTCATATATGTGCGCAGAGAGTGGTTGGGGCTGTTCGAAGCCTAGGTTAAGTGCTCAACCTGCAGGGCGGCTTGTGATCCGCCTCGGCTTTGCGCGGCCCGCCAGTTAGCATTTCTCCCTTATACTATGCGATCTGCGTGATTTATTGTCGTAAATTGTTATTGCATTGGCGAATCGCATACGTATATGGACCTCCCAGAGAAAGGCCACTTGGTTTAACATATTAATAGTACTAATTGTTCTCTCGATTCCATCCAACTCAACGCCATACTGACTCGACTCATCTAGGTACTAATTGAAACACAAAATAAAGCCAAAGATGCCCTAAAAAAGGGCCATACAGTTGGGCGGACTGCTGACTCCTCGGGCACAGTTCAATGGGCTGCTGCTCACGAAAAAAGTCCACCTGTTATGCTGCTTGCACAGTTCAGCAAGACCATCCAAATCAAACATCTCCCCGATGGGCACTCCCCAACCGGCCAAAAGGTAGTGGTGCAACTCCCAGTCGCCATCCATGGCCGGGAAAACCTCAAAGCTGACTGCGTCACTGGCAACGGCAGCGAAATGGTTGTTCCAAAGCCATTTGACCACGCGCTCCGACTGCTCGATGCCGGCGTGAGACGGTGTTTCCTGTTGTGAGTACTCCTTTTTTTGCTGTGCGCTCATGGCGTCCCAAGTCTGCGGCAGACCGACACGGAGGAACAGGATATCACCAGGCTGGAACTTGATGTTGGATTCCTCCGCGATGGCGAGCACTTCGTCGAGGCTAATCCGGTACCGAGTCAGAGCATAGTCCGGCTTCAGTCCCTTGGTACGTTCAGCCCAGGATGCATAATCGATGAGCACGCCCCGGCCAGCAATGCCCTTTTTCGCCCAATGGCCGACTCCGATACGCGGCGAGTCTGTCTCCATGATTTCTTCTACGGTGGTACCGCCGTACCAAAGCTTCTTCTCCTCCTTCTTGTTATCTGGGTAAGGTGCGGAGTGGTGTCTCAACCCATCCCATTGCGAAGACTGCTGTGGGTTGAAGTGGTACTCGTCGTCCAGCGCTGCTCCCTTGGAGCTTTCCACGACCTTGATCAGATGCTCAAATCCGCGACGCCCGAAACCAGGAGGATCCAGTTTCTCAATATCCCAGTTCAGGCAGACTCGTTCGCCTGTTTTGATTTCGTTGCGGGCTGCGCTGGCCACGACATCCGGCGTCAGGAGGCGTAGCATGCCGAGACCTTCTTCGTAGGAGCCGGCAGGTGACGGCCAGTAGCGACGAGGATCGGGGAGGTCTTCATATTTGGGTAGAAGTGTCGACATTTTGCTTTATCTGTCTAGTGTTTACTGCCCAGCGTGAGTTTGATAGCCAATTCGTGGATTGTGGCGTCTCAATGATGGGCTAAAGATGAATCAAAAAGCTTGTTTATGACAAAAAAAGGTAAAATAGGTAGGACAGGAGAAAACAATAACAACAACAAAAAAAACACCCATTATGATAATTGCACCAGGTCTACGGCGTGGAGCCCGTCTGCTGGGACCCCCGCCAGGATCGGAGATGCTCCGAGTGGGGGTGACATCACCAGACACGGCTTTTCTTGTCATAGTAGTTTTGTTGCATTGAGAGAGAGATTAACCGGTGTGATAGTTTTACCGGCAGATTCTTTATTATCCCATTGGCACAAGTGATGGAGAGGATGTAACCATGCAGGAAATTCCTAATGATTGGGTTGCTAACTATAGTTACGTGCGATGTGGGGGATTTACCAACAATAAACTTCTCAAAACATCCATTGATGTAAAAGTTCAATCTTATTTACATGGATTCATGAAGGATAAGAAGAAAATCTCAGATCTCGCGTTTCCAAATGTCACTGACCTGGCCGAGCTATTCCATTCATATCAACGTGCATGCCACGAAGCATATACCCCGTTTCCTGAGCTGACTTCCAATTACGCTCAACAATTCTCAGTCTCTCCTCACTCCTGGGAATAAAGCGAGCTTTGAAAGGCTTTGGGGCTTGGAACGCCGTCTCTTCGCGTGCCTCGTCTGATACATCAATCGGAACCTCCCGCTCCTTTCCATCAACAATCGTTACTGATGGGCGAATCTCGAATGCCCACAGCATGTTTGCTAGAGCCAAATTCAGCGTGTTCTCTGCCAGCCTCGAAGCGGGACAGATTCGCCGACCGACGCCAAATGTAAAATGATCACGCTGGTAAGGGTCCCTCATTGCCGCGTACTCGGCGGCGTATTTGACGTGATGAATGTAGCGTTCTGGTTGGAAGGCAAAGGGGTCTTGATAACGCGAAGGATCGTAGTGAATGAAAGAGGTATTGGCTAGAACAACGGTACCCTTAGGAATAATGTGGTTTTTGTACACAACGTCCTCATCGGTGAAGTGTTTGATACCCCAGACTGGCACCGGCCGCAGACGGAGAACTTCCTTTACACAAGCATGGACATATGGGAGATTCACAATGTCATCAAACTCGGGGGCGCGCATGTCACCAACCACGCGGGATAGTTCTTCGTTTGCCTTTTCCTGAACCTCCGGGTTGGCAGCAAGGTAAAGCACGAGGGCGTTCAAGGTCGATGTGGTGGTTTCAGCTCCAGCCTCGACGAGTCCTGTGTCATGAGTTGAAGAGAAGAAAATGTCAGCTGGAAAATAGAAACGAAGAACATCGTTCAAGGAGCATAACATACCACCCGCAATCCAAGCAGCATCTTCGTCCGTCAACCCCTGAGACTTGTAATCGCTTAGTACCAAGTCTTTTCCAAAACAAGGTGGTGCTTTCCCATCAGCAATTGCTGCCTTCATCAAATTCCATAAGCGCATCTTCGCCCGCAGAACTGGTTTGGCATACTCCTCGGCACGCCTCCGTGATGGCTGCATCCAGTGGGGTAGTTGGGCCAGAATTGGAATTTCATCTTCAATAAAGACGCCGGGCCGCGTCACCTTGCCTAGGATCTGGGTACTTTCGATTGCATATCGAACATCTTCATGGTCCCAGTGCCCAATCCGTCGACCATAGGTACTCGTCATAACAATAGAGAACGAAGTTCGGCGCATATGTTGATAAAACTCTTCATTATTACTGTTGTTATGGGCTAGATCCCACATGAGTTGTTTGACCTCGAATGCCTGCGTTGGAATAACACTTTGAGTGGCCTTGTGTGCAAGTAGTCGGTGGGTGATGGTACGATATGCCCTCCATTTGAGACCATACGGCCTGGTTGGCCTTTCTTAATGAAACTTTCTTTCTGCTGTCTATATTTTGAACTTACATCGTAAACATACGCATTCCACCTACCACAATATCATCCAGTATTGGAGCTGGGGTTTTGGACGAAGTATATGCTGACTTTTCATAAAATCGATAAAATAAGTACAGACCAGAACTTGTATGTGTCTGAGACTCACCTGTTTATCAAATATTTCTCTCATCGCTTCTGGGCTGTTGATGACAATCCAGTTGTACCAGCCCACACGAATTTTGAATATCTCACCATACTCCTCCGCCCACTGACGGAACACATGGGCAGCGCGTGGAGGAAAGCCCAAGCCAATTCCAAAGATGGGATGGCCTTTTGGTCCATTAATGCTATCTAAGCGACGGTCTCTTCGCAACCAAATCAGGGCAATAATGGCCACAAGGCCAAAAATGCCCAGAGCATAAGAAGGCAGTCCAAAAACCATAGTTGTGTCTCAGACTTGTAAGGAAGCAATGAGCAACAAACCTTTACCAAATTAGAGGACATATAGCCAAGTCCTACGTATGTAAAATACTATCTACCACTGAACTTCCATACCATCTATCATCTTGAACCTATGCATGTTCTTACCAAATGCGAATATGGCGACATCTGGATCCCTAAGGATCTGCCAAGACTCCGAATAACCGATAATAAGAAGACCGATAAGAAATATAAGCCTTTAGAGTCTGTCAATAATGTATAGTCGGACATTCGGACAAGAGACCAATTAGATTGCGCGGAGATGAATTCGAATGCCACTTATGCCGATATTACTGTCACTGACATGGGGCTAATAAACGAACTGTATTCAGAAGTAAGCGCTTGCATTTTACAACCGTTAACAGTAAATGTCATGCTTCCCGGTCATAATTTGTGGTATTGTCTTTATAGTACCCTCATTGTGGTATATAAGATACATTGCACATTAAAAATTGCGGGTAGCTTACATGCGTAGAAAGTACCTAGACAGAGTTTTAAGTATAGAAGTCAAATATTTTAAGTTTTCTTTTTTAAAAATCCACCAGACTCTATTCTGGATGCTTACGGATTCCAAGATTCGCGCAGTATATATAACTCAACGAATAGTCTACAGCCAAATGTAATTAATACTAGTTGACGTTGAGAGTCAACTGGTGACTTACGGACATTGACTGCGGTCTGTTAGTCTTCGGTTTCCGTATGTTAACGCTGATTGAACAATCCGGGGTACATCAATTGATATGTTAACACCTGAGGCTGAATCGCCCCTACTGGACATCGTATTGTATAAGTATCTCGCTATTGAAGTAATTTGACGTTTTGAAGACTTGGAGGACTGAAAGTACTCATGTATCTATCTTTTCTTTTTCTTTTTCTTTTTTCTTTAATATACATACCATAGTTTCCAAGCTACAATAATGAGGGACGAATATGGTATTCCTTTGGCGAAGGATCCTCGAAAGGGCGCGACGCGGCCGCGGCAATTGAAAGACACTTGTGATATGTGTTCTGCGTCCAAGGTCAAGTGCGATAAAAGAAAGCCTCTATGTACTCGATGCGAGAGACTGGACTATCCGTGCTTCTATAGCCCAGCTCGACGTCTTCCAAAGCGTCGAGGCAGTCAACCAGCTTCCTCTGGAGGCCAATGTGAAACTACAGATCAAGCCACATTGAAAGAGCCCTCGAGTGAAAGGACATCTTCCAGACTATACAAATCGATTCCAGAAAACAATCCAGCTCTGTTAAAGAGAGACGAAATTCATGGACCAGCCGTTTCTACCAATACTTTCCAACCGCAATTTCAAGGGCTACAGGGTGCCTATTCGCTAGCTATGGAAACTGCAATGCATGGTAGCCCACCAAGGAGTGGTGGCGAGCGGGACTACTTTGATGAATCTGTTGATCTCATGAAAACATTCTACCCAATTATGCCTGCCAATAAACCTATGATGCAAGCACCTCAGTGTACAACGCAAAACGACCAGCATCGTCGCAGAAGCGCTTGCTGCACTTGTCAGCAGGAAGAATTTCCTGCCTTTTCAACAAGTTCCGACTGCGCAACTGCCGCAGTAAGCATATTGCAAAACATGTCCGCAACCACCATGCCAGAATCGCCGTCACATACATGCGAGCCGAACAACATGATGACTGCAACATCAATAAAACGCGTTTCCTCTATGTTGATTTGCTCCTGCTCTGAAAAAGCAGATGTTGGAATATTGGTTGCTGCTATTTGCATTGCATTATTAGATCGGATGGAGGCTATTATCGGAAGTAAAATTCATGTATCACAATCTCCACCCGATTCAATAAACGGTGGTGGCACGGGAATGCGCCCCAGGCAGAATCGAAAGCAATTCGGAAACATAACTGCAATGAAAAAGACGGAAAGGTTGTTGCCAGAATTAAACAACAACTCTGACAGATGTGAATCACACCACTGCGATCATCAAAGAGGAAAACCATCAGACGTTGATAACAAAGAGATGATTATGCAATTGGTTGACAAACTTCCCCGAGTATCGAACCTAGTGGCCCAATTTACTCAGCGGTATAGCCAGGAAAGAGATCCTATGAGAAGCGGCATGATGAAGACATTGATATCTTCTGTAAACTGCAAACTTCAGATGATAACAGACAATGTAACTAGCTGGGTAGCTCAAGTTTAGAGTTATTTTATTGCGTATTGCCATCTTGCGGAGAAAAGTATTCAAATTGAGGAAAATTGCAAGTCAAGGCAATATCTCATTACTTGTTTAACTGCCATAATACTGTCTCGCCCAGTTTTCAAATCCTAAGCTCCATTCTGCGCCTTCGGACTGGGAATAGTACGCATACAATGATTCTCATAGTTTGAAATACTAGAAAAATCCAGGGTAGCCTCAGGGATAAAATTGAAGAAGACCGGCGCTGTTGAATTTTCGTCCTAGGTTTACACTATAGGGTTCGCCAATGAACGTTCATTATTGATTTAGGTCATGCCGAAGGGAAACTAAGATATTCTTCTTTGTTCACCTTGTGCATTGCAAGCAAGCGAGGATTTAGACTCGCGTTTGCAAAAGGCCGAGCTCCGAAGCAAGCCAACTAGGAAACATGCAACGACAATTTCAATATCTTAATTGGGTCCTGGTAAATCTGTATCATTCTGGCCGTCAGCAAGGTATTCGGGTTGGCAGGAATTAATTAGTACGTCGACCATTGATCCTACTAAAATCTGACTTGGGACTTGGTGTACCGATTGGCTGGTAGACCGGAACTATGCTTTGATTAAACTTAGATGGCTATTATACTTCGTACACAATAATTATTAACTTAAAGAATTATATGGCCTAAAACTTTAAGGCTCCAGTGGACTATAACGGAGTTTCGTTTACGGGGATGGGAGAAAAATGAACTGCTTGCCATCAGTTGATGTTTCAGATACCCAAGGGTTCCTTTGGTGCTAACGAGCATCTCATATACAGTTGAAATGTGAGTATATAATCTACCTGAATGGATACGCCCTACATATCGTATTCGTATCGAGCTGCATATATGTCCTACTTGACATCAACTCGGACCTGCTGAATAATACTATCTACTGAAAATTACCCCAACTCCGCTGAGGAACAGGGACAAACGGTAAAAATGAGTAAGGAAGAAATATAAATGACAGAAAATTTGGGAACAGCCTTTGAATCACTAAAATTCTCTTAGTCGACCAAAGAGCAATTACTATGGCATTTCCGCAGGACCTCGGTTTTCCGATGGATATAGATATCGATCAAAGCCCATCGATAATGGGCAATCAAAACACCCCTAGCTCTGGCAATTTTAGTGACGAATTAGACGAAGCAGTACTCAATTTTAACACCCTCACTGGAGGCCCTTCGTCTTTATCAAGTCTTACGCAAGTGTCGACTGATTCCTTATCGGAATCTGCCTTCCAAGGAAATACAATACGTACTGGGAATGGCGATAACACCTACAACGATACGGCGGGATACATTGTGGGCGTCAATGATCGAATCTCGGAATTTCCTGACTCGCCAACCTCGCAACACTTTCAACTCCACTGTCACCAACCACGAAGCGACTCTGCATTTGACATTTGGGAAGATATTAAACCTTGTTCTCCTAACACGAGGACCTGTATGATTCTAGCGCAGAAAGTATTTGCGGCTCTACATACTCCTTCTATTGTTTGTCTTTCAGTCTACAGCAACCCGCCAACTGAAGCTGCCTCGTCTCGGCGAAAGGTAGACTTAATTCTGTCGATTAATCGACAAGCCATTCAAGCTGTCTCGGAAATCTTGAAGTGCATATGCTCCGGTAGTTCGTCGATGCAGCTGGTTCTTGTTTCTATCTGTAACAAAGTTGCTGTCTGGTATCGAGCATTAGCACGAACTAGTCTCCAGCAAAGCCAGGCATATGAAGATATTGGGCTCTTTGCATCACCTCCGTTAACAAACAAGGCTAGCATTACCAACAACGGAATTTCTCCCAATAACACTCATAATTATGAGCACGATATGGTTAGCGACGATTACAGCCACCAAGTTATCTACCAACCACTTTCACTGGGAGCATATGTCTTTGACATTGACATTGCTTTAGAGAGCAGGCTAAGAGTCCAGGTGGTTCAAAGCGAGCTCCAACATATGGAGCACATGATGAATTCTCTGAGCAGCCACATAAAGGAAACGAAATTTGGTGCCTGCGTGGCTGCTCAGACTGCACAAAGTACAGTCGCCCGCAATTCCTCTACTACTAGAGCTAGCAATTTCACAAACGGAAGCAGCGAGTACGAAGAACATAAACAAGAGAATCTCTTTTTCGCAGAAAACACAACGCACAGCCTTGCTTCATTCCTAAACTGGCAGCTACAAAACGTGAAGACAGATATTGCAGCTGTCTTGAATTCATCCCAGTGAGTGTTGGGGGAAGGGGAAGGGGGTTGAGACAACGAATCATTCAAATGTGTTTTTGTCAATCAAAAATTTCAACATAATTTCGGTTTTTTTAATTTCAACAGCCGTGCTGTTACTTGATATCTGTTGTCTATCTGTGGTTTTCTTTTTTTCTCTTTGTGTGAAGAAATAGATATGTTCTATAGTCCTCGTACTTGACATGGCACTATGGTCACACCTAAATTATCTTCGATAGAAATATAGGGAACGGTTTATAGATTGTCTGTCAGTTTGTACGGGCAACTTCTAGCACTGCAAGATGTTGTCACTAATAATCTATAGAAGTGCTTGCAACACCACAAAATTGAGCTAGCTATCCTTGAATACTTCGTCGTCTTGTTCTCTTTTTCATCCTACCAATATTATGTAGATTTTCTAAATTTATCACTTGTAAATATCGAATAAATATTTCAAATGTAAACCCTAGTGGGAAGAATGATGTAATTCTCAGAGGAAAAGAAGGGCTCTCGGTCTAGCTTTATCGGACCGCGGATTTTATTCCGATAATTATTTATAGCGATATCGACGACCGACGCGGTGATTAACAATGTCGGCCCTATAGCAATTTTTTTAATCATGGAATCTATAGGACCATTTTAATTTGCCAAGAAGCTGTCACGTTTTGTCTAACGCAAACTTTCGTCTGGTTGGAACAAAAAAATAAACATTCGTCAAACTATGTGTAGTCAAACCACCTGTTAACTGGAGGGAAAATTACTCCTTATATGGGTTTTTATCTCCCATCAGACACATAATACCCTTTTACATTGACTCTATTAATCGATGTGAAATATTTATTCTAAAGAAAACGAAAACGTATTCATTGATACATTGAGATAGAAACTATGTCTATTCCGACTGAAAGCACTGTGCTCGTTATTGGTGGTGGTCCGGGTGGCTCCTATGCCGCATCAGCTCTCACTCGCGAAGGTGTTGATACTGTGGTTTTGGAGGCTGATATTTTTCCTAGGTAAGTTGCAATGAATGAGATACTCGCGTAAAACTTGTATACTCATGTGCAATAAATCGAAGATACCATGTCGGCGAAAGCATGATCCCGTCTATTCGTCCCTTCTTGCGTTTCATTGACTTGGATAAAACATTTCTTGAGTATGGATTTGTTAAGAAGGTAAGCCCCAATAGAATAGAAAAGAAAAGCTAGGTTATAATACATGAATATGTCAAAACGAGAACATGAGATTGTGACATCAATGCTGACTGTACCTTCACTCAGACTGGCGCAGCTTTCAAACTAAACAGTCAGAAAGATGCCTGTAAGTCACTCAAAAGAGGAAATACACTGAATATTATGCTAAAAAGTTTAAAGATACCGATTTCATCCTTGAACCCGGCGCTGATAGTCATGCATGGAATGTAATTCGATCTGAGTCCGACGAGCTCATCTTCCGGCATGCTGGCAAATGCGGTGCCAAGATCTTCGATGGTGTCAAAGTTACTGGAATCAACTTTGTGCCAAACGAGAAATCGAAATTTCAGGTCGAAGGTGATGCCATTGATCCTGGCCGGCCGGTTTCAGCATCCTGGGTTGCTAAAGATGGCCACTCTGGTACAATTAAATTTGACTATCTCATTGATGCCAGCGGTCGTGCTGGCATAGTGAGCACCAAATATATGAAGAACCGTACATTTAACAAGGACCTGAAGAATATCGCAAGCTGGGGCTATTGGCGAGGTGCCATTTCGTACGGGATTGGGACTATGAAGGAAGGACAGCCTCTATTTGAGGCCCTTACTGGTAAGATTTTGGTAGAAGATGGTTTTCATGTATCGGGAAATGAGTTGCTAATTGCAGTTGATTGCAGACGGCAGTGGCTGGGTCTGGTTCATCCCTCTGCACAATGGGACTGTCTCAGTCGGTGTAGTTATGAACCAGGAAATGGCAACCAGGAAGAAGAAAGCATCAACAAGTACCAACGCTCGTGACTTTTACCTTGAGTCGATACAGCAGGGTAAAGGGGTGGCTAATCTGCTAGCAAAAGCGTCGCTAGAAACGGATATAAAGCACGCTTCTGATTATTCGTACAATGCTTCAACGTACGGTGGCGACCATTTACGCATTGTCGGAGATGCAGGTGCCTTTATCGACCCCTACTTCTCCTCTGGTGTACATCTTGCTTTTGCAGGGGCTCTGTCAGCAGCTACGTCAATTTGTGCCTCGATTCGAGGAGACTGTGATGAAGTCACTGCCTGGAAATGGCATTCTAATGCAGTCCACGAACGGTTCACTCGTTTCCTACTTATTGTTATGACAGTAACCAAACAAATCAGAGCCCAGGATGTTCCGATACTGAACAGCCAGAATGAAGAGGGCTTTGACGAAGCGTTCCATATTATCCGACCATGTAAGTATCTCCTCTAGAACAAACAAAGTACGGATGATGGGTTTACTAACAAGGATATTATTACTTAGTAATTCAAGGAATATCTGACGTGAATGGAAAAACTACCCACAACGAGGTGTCTCATGCCGTTGACTTCTCCACCGGGGCTCTAGGAAAGCCTAGAGAAGAGAAAAGCACGGCTTCAAAACAACAAGGGGCTTTATTCACGGACAGCATCGAGAAAGAAGAATTAACCCACGAAGAACAGAGAATGTTGCGCATGGTCAAAAACATTTCTCGAGACTTCTTTGCTGCCAATATATACGACGGCTTGAAGGCCAACCTGGTACATGGTCGGCTGGGTCTAGAAAAGGTTGATACCACCAACCTCCCAAAGAACGAAAAGCTTGTAGAACCTCAGATGAGCGTTGGAAAAGTTTCTGCGTAGGGAAACCTAGTGGGAAACCATGTCGAATAGATTGGCGTAATCCACGTTCTTTATGTCAACTGATCAATTGATGTCGCTTGGGTAAATATTTTTAGTTATTAGTTATCAATTGATTTCATTTTTTATGCGTGTGCAGTGAGCATCGACTACATATGTAGTTCCATTTGCCTTTTGAAGATTCTCTATTGACTGGATCAACATCTAAAACCTTATCGTCAGTGCGTATTCAATTTTGCACGAAGACGGTGCAAATTATGATATGGATAATATCAACGGCTAAATTTTAATTCAAGGACCAAGGACTATATGAAATTCAAATATTGCTTAGATACCAAAGTACATTTGAGTTTTGGATACCTCAAAAATTTTAGGGGCTATAAACCTCCAGGGAAAAACAGGCAGGAAGAAAGGACACGAATTTGAAGCAACTAACCTAACCCATTGCCCTGCTAATAACTTCTGCCAGGCTGGTCGCATATGTCCCCTGGAAAAGATTGTACAGTTAGAAAACGCAAAAAAAATGGGGGTGACAAAACGTACCATTATAGAAAAGTGAGTTGCTCCGTGTATCACCTCCACCTTGATATCTTCCCCTGGGAAGAAACTAGCCCAGCTGCTAGCTGTAAAGTCTGCACGTTTCTCAGTAAGGAATTTCATTCCCTCATTCTCCTCTATTTCTGGTGATGGCAAGGGGAATGCAACCCCGTCAAAAACACTCTCTGTTGCATAAATAACTGTGGCTGATGGGATAAAGCCTTCTGGAAGAGGTTCTGCACAGAAACCGTGTAGCATCTCAATGTTAGACTTGAAATGCGCCAGGAGTTCTGTCGGCATGACGTTTCCAGTTGGTGCCGACTGGTTTTTTGTAGCATCAAAAAGATTGACTGTTCCGCAAAAGTCATAGAATCTCTGTGGCAGTCGATCCAGCCCTCGGGGTGGTGGCGAGTCAATGAGCACCAGTTTAGTTACCTGTTCCCCATCCTGAATTAGACGCTGTGTTAGACGATATGCCAGTATTCCACCAGAGGACCAGCCGCCAAGGTTGTAAGGTCCATTAGGCTGTCGTTTTTTAATCTCAGTGAGGTATGCGTCGATCAAGTCATCAAGTGTACATTCCAGCATTTCTTTCGGGTGGCGAACAAAGGGGCAATTTAGTCCAACAACAGCTAAACCTGGCTTGATACGAGGCAGTCGAGCATATGACGCAGCCGATCCTCCTCCATCTGGAAGGAGAAAAAGTGTTTCCGGGTCACAAGATGGTTTTCCTTGGAGGATTATTGACCTAGCTGGCCATACTTTTTTCCTTTCGAATTGAAACATTGATGAAGCCTCGCTGGGTGGAGTTGGAATGTCACTGCCAGAAGATGAAAAATTTTGGTATTCAACACTTGACGTCGAGGACACTGTAAGTTGAGGTTGGTCTTCATTACGCTGAAAGAAAGCCCTGAAATCCTTTACCGTAGGGAATTTCACGAAAGGCGAGTTGTCAAAGTCCAAGTCAATGAATAGTTCTTCTTTCAACCGACCGACGATTATCAGAGATAAAAGCGAATCCACTCCGATGTCTCCGAAATAGGTGTCCTCAGTTAGCTCTTCCACGGATACACCACTCTCTTCGGATATGACGTAGAGGGCCTCTTGAAAAGCCTTACCATCACTGTATCCACCTGCTATATCCGAGGCCCTTCCAGAGACTGATCTCTCCTGCTCTAGGGAAAAACTTGATCCCAGTATAACAGGAGAATGAGAAGCAGACATGGAGACTGCTGCCATATTTTCCGGAGCAGAAGGGCTCGGAGAGAATTTTACCTCTTCATAAATAGGTGGAGATGGCCTGTGAGACGAGATAGGGTACTTTGAGTCAAAATGACTAAAACTTGCAGGTCCCACATCGGTTTCATCAGCATCTGTTTTAAGGATAAAATTTTTCAAACTTTTAACAGTGGGCAGGCTGGAGAAAATAGTCGAGTCCACAAATATCCCTAGCTCCTCCTCAAAGCGGCCGGCAATGATGAGAAGCAAAAGTGAATCAACCCCTAACTCCGAGAATTTGACATTATCTGTCATCTCAGACACAGGTAAGCCGCTTTCCTCCGATATAATCTGCAAAGCTGCATCCGCTTTCTTGGACGTTCTAGTCTCTGCACGAGGGTTGCTCCGAGGGGGTGGAATTGTTATGTTCGTCCCGTTAACCTTAGATGAGGCAGTACTAGGATGTAAATTGGAGATTCCTGAAGCGAGATCTTGGTCACCAGAACGAGGGGAACTCGTTCGTGGTACAGCGAAATCTTTCATATGAGACGCAGAGTGATTTCCTGTTCCTGAGGTTATTCTTCTCGTGCTTTTCGACCCTAAATCTTGTTCACGTGAAAGTATATAGTGCAACGCTCTCTTCGCTACTCCTTGAAGCTGTTTTGTTTTTGTATTAGCCACAGAAGTTTGAAGTGTGTTGCTTTATGTCACTAACCGTAATCCCATCAAAGTATGCAACGACATTGGTGTTGTCGAATACGGTTACATCTCCTTTCCATTTATTTCCGGGAGCCTCGTGCATTTTTGCATGCAAAGTATAAACTGTCTCTTTTGAGAGTTTTTCGAACATGGCAAAGCGGTCCCATCCATGATTCATGAAAACTTCCTCATCCAAGTTAGAGTTGTCATTGCAATTCATTATGAAACCACCAATCTGCGAAAGGGCATCGATATACGCGGGGTTGGTGTAGAATTCGCCCATATTTTCTACGTGTGAGAATTCAGCCGTACCACAAGCTTCCAGGGAATTACTGTCGAGTGTGATCTCTTTGAGACCGGTGTATTTAGAATCAAATTGTGCAAGAGCTCCGACCATTTTGTAAATCATGGAGCGATTGAATCTGTAAGCGTTGCCGGTATCGAGCTTATTCTTTAATGATAGAATTTGCAGCTTTACAGTGGGGAACAGTTGAGAGCGCTTTGTGTGTTCTTGAGAGATGTCCTTGAAATGAATTTTTGAGGTTGCGTGCTTGGAAGGTTTTATACTCCCAGTCTGTTTTTCAAGTTAGCAAATATCGCAATGATAACAGCCAAAAAAGGCACTCACTGTGTAGCTCTCAAATATGACAAAGGCCATTTTATGAATCCAGTCGACGTTGACTGAAGTTCGTAAAGTCTGCGATCCCGAGCCTTGGGCAATCAATGCTTTCTCCAAGACCATTTCCGAGATTTCGACAAGTGTTTCTTTCATTTCAGCTCGATACTTTTTGAGCAGATATGTTCCAGCTGATAGACAGTGCTCTGCGTAAACAGACTTGACAAATATATTCCTATTAGAAAAAGAATACGTCTATTCAAGAATGAAGAGGAATCTTACCGGAGTACACAAGGAAATACCATTGACTTTGTGTCCTTTGACCAAAGGATTTAGATCAGAGCGAGATATATCAGCTTCAATAACTAGTTTTCCCGATCGGGAGTCCATATTCTCCTCTAGAATCCTATGAATAGTAGTTGATTCAAGCTTCTGTAAAACGGGTTCCTGCAAAGTCTGCAACGGTGCTAGTTTGGCAGCTTTCGAAGACGAAAAACCACCGTTTGGTGCCTCTCCTTTGTAAAGAGACCAATCATTCTTATATTGAATCCAGTAATTTTTGAGTTCCCAGCTATAGCTAGGCAGCTCGAGAACTCTTTGTGAAGAATGAAAATCTCGGTTATATTCCCTCCAGTGGATGTCTACTCCACGAGTATACAGGGTTGTAAGAGCTGATCCGAGAAGTTTCCAAGTGTTGACACCATTTTGTAGTAAGGTCAATATGTTAACACTCATTTTAAGAATAGAGCTGATCATTTTTGAAACGATTGGCTGCGGCCCAATCTCGATCATAACACAAGCCTCATCTACCATGCCTTCCTGCTTTGCGCTCTGAATTGCACCCAGCATGTTGACAGGCTGGCGGCAGTGCGTTGAAAAATAATTGCAGTTGAATATTGTACTTTCTTTGACGATTGACGCATTTGTCCCACAGATAATAGGAATTTTTGGATCTGATACCGTGACTTTGGAAGCTGTAAGATCGAGCTCCTGGAGGATAGGTTCCACCTGAGAAGAGTGAAAAGCATATGGAACCTTCAAAAATGTCGATTTGATATTCTTAGAAGTCAAGACATCTTGTATTTGATTAACCTTTCTGTTTTCACCACTGAGCACAGTGTCTTCCGGACCGTTGATAGTTGCGATTTCGCAGCCGCTTCCAGCGAGAAAGCTCTGTACCACGCTGAATGATGCTTTCACAGCAAGCATTGAGTGGGTATTTGGTGTACAGTATTCTTCTAGTAACATGGCTCGTTGACCAACCAGATAAATTGTGTCGCATTCAGAGAGCACACCAGCAATGTGGAGAGCCGCATATTCTCCTAGGCTATGGCCAACAACAGCTCGGGGAGTAACACCCCATGACTCCCATAGGTTCCCTAGAGCCATCTCTAGGCAAGTAGTGGCAATTTGGATGACAACAGGCGAATAGTCTTCAAGCGGCCGACAGGAATCTGTGATGACTTGGACAAAGGATGGAAATCCTAGATTCTGGGCTAGCTGATCATATCGATCTAGATCGTAGCGGAATGATGAGAAGTTCTTGTAAAGTTCTCTTCCCATTCCGGAATATTGAGATCCTTGACCGGTAAAAGCGAATATGACACGAGGTGCCGTTCTAACTCTGTGGACAACATGGACCTCATCTTTTGCTGCAATAAGCTGTGCTTTGATGTCCGCGATGGTCGAACCAGAAACCATGGCACGGAACATGTGGTGAATACGTCTCGCAGTGGTGGTATATGAGAGAGCTGGCAAATTCATATTGGCAGGAGAGCTATTCTCAATGTGCTGCAGTAGTGCGTCAATATTTCCTTCTAAGGACATGATAGACTTAGCTGAGATGGCCACGACGTGATGAGTACGAGGGTCTTCGGCTACAGCTTCTGACGATTGAAAGAGAGGTGCATCCTCGAGAATTAATGCACTGTTACCCCCTGCTGCACTGAAATTGTTTATAACAACTTTCCGAGATCCATTGGATTTTCTGGGCCAAGAAGTAGGCCCCTTCGCAATTCTGACGTTATGTGAGGCCATGTGACTTGGAAATTTCGTGTTTAGCTTTGTCTTGACTCCACAATGTGGTGGAATGGTGTCGTTTTTCATCATGAGAAGAACTTTTGCTAGACTGGACACGCCTGAGGCCGCCTCGCCATGACCAATGTTGGCCTTGACGGATCCTAGGTAGAGCTCTCGATCCTCGGTGCGAATCGGGACATCCTGAGGAGCGAATATGTCTAGCACGGATCTCATTTCCTCAGCGTCCCCAGCCTGAGTGCCTGTCCCATGCATTTCAACATAACTAATATCATATGCGTTTGTGCCGGTATCGTAGAGCAGTTTGTTCAATATTGCTTTTTGAGCACCCCTATGTGGCCTAGTAATAGATTCTGCATCAGCGGAGTGGTTGGTGTAAGCTGATAGTATAAACCCATGAATAGGATCGTTATCTGCTATAGCGTCTTCATATCGCTTCAAAATAAGGGTTACAACACCTTCACCTCGACAGTAACCATCGGCACTGTCATCAAAAGATTTGCAGTTGCCCGTTCTGGAAAGGAAATGCCCTCGGTCCAAACCAGCCGTGAAGTCTGGGTTTGTTAAAATATTCGTGCCCCCAGCGATAGCGGTATCGACATCCCCTCTCCAAAGAGAATTGCAAGCAGCGTGCATAGATGCCAAACTGGAAGAGCAAGCTGTATCTATACTGTAGCTCGGACCGCTAAATTTGAAGAAATAATTCACACGCCCGGGGATGAAAGCCCGATTTCCTCCTGGGATCATGTACGTGTCAATATTCTGTGAGCTGTTTGTTTCCATCCAGTCGTTACTAGTAACTCCATAAAAGACACCCACACGGTCCTTTTTAGTAGACGGTGTGCTATCGGGCACAATTCCGGCTTGCTCGATAGCTTCATAAGCTGTCATCAGGGCGAGGCGTTGGGCTGGATCAACTTGAGGAGCCTCCCTAGGGGATAAGTGGAAAAACTTGGCGTCAAAAAGGCCTGCATTTTCGACCCAACATCCGTATGGAGTCGCGCTGGTATTCTTTCTTTTGCCAGTTACATCAACATGTGTTTCAACGTCCCAGCGCGTCGGGGGCACTGCTTTATGAACGTCTCGTCCTTTATAAAGTAGATCCCAGAATTCGGCCAGGTTGTTGGCTTCGGGAAAACGACCCGAGAAACCAACTATAGCGATTTTAGATCTGGAAATAGGTTGTGCCTTGCAATTTTCCGGTGAGGAGGGTGGTATATGCTCGTCAAGGGAGACAAAAGAATCGCTCGAAGTAATCGGGAACATTTGTACCGATGAGTCTACGATATTCTGCAGCCAGGTTTTGATTTTCTGGGTAACGATGTCTTCTCGAATAGGTTCGATAAGTATGCTGACCAATGCTTCTTCAACTAGAGATCGAAATGTTTGCGACCATGAAATAGCACCGTTGACAGGAGACACGAATTGAAGATTTCTCTTGTAGGAAGAGAGATTGTCCTCAGTAAGGCAATTCATTATGCGCGAGATATCTGCTGTTGTATAGAGATGACGGGCGTGGTAAGCAGCATGCACCATTTCGAAGGTTATCTCGAATTCTTGCAAGGATGGGAAAGATCTCAATTTTTCCAGTGTAGAGGGAGGGCCGCTGACAGAAACATCGTTCATTTTCACTGCGCTAACATAGGGTTTGGATGCAGGAGATCCAAACTAACATCGAAATAACTCAGCATTGTTCACATAATGCAAGTATGGGATAGTGATTCACCTCTATGGAGCCAAATTCAGTGATAATTGCCGATATCTTTTCAAAAGATACGTTGGAAATTGAAAGTGACCAGGAAAAATCTGGTGCACATGATGACTCAATTGTATTGGAAACGCTTAGTGCAGTAACAGATGTATGAAATGAGATTCTCACAACTTCAAGAGATGTGTGGAGTAACTGAGTCAAGTTTTGAGAGGCGCAAATTGCGGCAGCCGCCAAGGCACCTACGTCCAAACCTGCAACCACAGTTGCTGCTGCAGTCGGGAGAATCCCATTATCTATCTCGAAAATACTAAAAAATAAGTTAGTTCTTCACAACCGAGACAATATAGTTTAACAAAACACCAGCAAACTCACTTAATCACATATGCCAGCTCGGATATACACGTTAATGAGTATTTCAGAGCAGGGTGAAGCTTGTTCTGGTCCTCCAAGGCACATAGAGCATTTATGCTAGAGAAAGAAGATATCTTTGAGCTGAATGGCCTCGCCAGCGTTGCTACCTCTGCACGAAGAACTCGGCAAGCATGCTCTAGAAAAGCTGCCAAAATGGGGCCTTGGCCCTTTCCCAGGAAAGTAGAAACATGGTAAGGTGTATTGTGAACACTGCCTCCCAAAATAAAAACCTTACTAGTATGTCTTTCAGGCATTATGACAATGTGTCTCAATTAATTCGGATGTGAATGTCTGGGGATAAAAGGAGTAGTCACTAAATCAGCATTTGTAACCCTATCAGAGACATGGGGTTTCCAATAATAGCAAAAGTATGTTTATTTCAGCTACTACATTGATTCCATCTACTCGGTTAGCTGAATCTTCATGTTTTCCCTGAAAGCCAATAGTTTATCTCAAGCAATGTGAGTTCTGCATCGGCATCTTTTCGCCGAGCTTCGGCACGGTTATGAGAGAGACATTGCTTATCGCTGTAATAGACTATATTACAAATGGAAATAGAAGTGTTTTTGGCCGGCATAAACGTGCCAAGTTTGCTTTTCACGCGGTCCGGCAAGCAACCACCAGCAAGTGCTATGAAGTATTAGGGCTAAGTTTAGGACCGAGATACATTAACAACATGAAAAGCAGATCCACCAGCCCAAAACTCAAATAATATATGGAAAAGAAATGGTGACTAATTCGGAAACTAATTTGGTCATGTATGACTATATCCCTGTAAGTCTGACCATAGACAATTAATAGCAGCTAACAATAATGAAGTATGCCGACGAAGATCGAGTTATCGGTCTAAGCTCGGCATCAAAGGGCTCTGTCTAGTCCCGTCCGATGCCATGGATCAATATTTTATCGGCCTTATGCATATATATCGTCACAGGATTTTGACCGACTAAATTTACTAATCGGCTCCAAGATTTGCTTGTTTGAAAAGTGAACTTCATGCAAAATGCTCACCATTTAAATCAAAACTCCACCAGCAAGATGTCCCTACCCATATGTATAGCTGTAATTCAAGTTCACAATATACTCAACCCAAAGAGAATTTTAATTAGACCTCGGTAAACCGCCATATAGTGTATAATAAGGTGTTTTCTTATCGTCGTAAAAATTGTGTATCTATTGAAGTGTAAACAAGAACACATTTGAAACAGGGTTGCGATGAGACCACTAGTAAGAAATTTCTCAGTGGCTGAAGTGTTGTAGTTTATAAAGACCAATAGTATGATCATACAAATTTTTTTGTGTCACTTTATATGTTATTTAAAAGACTGTTCTTTCACACCATGAAAAATCTACAATTTATCGTCCTCCACGCTGTTGATATTTGACCTCCATGACAGACATCACACTACCAGGAGGCTTGGTCGACGTAATAAGAGATAGCTCTCCATCGTCGTCTGATACCTGGGAAAAAAGATCCGTAAAATCTACCAAGTCGCGCTCTTTACTATTAAATACCTGCATCATGGTTAGGTCTCTCACACGCAGAAGCGCTTCTTCAACGACGGAATCCGATGAGCCGGGAGTGGGCAAAACCGTGTCCATAATAATTAACCGAGAAGTTTCATTTGCCTTTATTGCTTCAAGCTGATTTCTCAGAATCGTGCAGGCTGTGTTAGAAGGCCAGTCATGCAGAATCATGCGGAGCAAGTACACTTCAGCCCCTTTGCAGGGTTGAGGGGTGAAAAAGTCGTACGGTTCGACACTAATCCGAGAGCGAATTGATTCGGGTTGATTTGAAAGTATATCGATTGCGTTGTTTATCGTGTTTGGGAGGTCTTGTACGACGAACTTGAGTCTGGGAAATGCGATGGCTAGCGCGATGCTGGAAGAGCATGTAGATCCACCAACCTGCAGTTTTATATCAGCACGTTGTCAATTGAGATTATAGAATAAGAAGATAGTAACGAGACATACGTCAATAATGGTAGCGTCGCCGAGGCTCTCCCAGTCAAAGCCCGTTACCAAATGCTTCAGGCTTGTGCCGTAACTTCCCTGCACACTCTTCATATACGAAGAGAAGACGGCAGCTAAATCAGATGACTGGGAAAAATAGTCGAAGAATGGTAGTTCGGTATCGAAGGCAATATTAAAAGCGGTTTCGTTTTTTTCTACTGTTTCACCCCATTTTGTGGTTGCGCTTGCAAAAGCTGCAGCGGTCGGTGCAGATAAGCGGGTTAGGAACTTGGCCCAGTCTAGAAAGCCAGGCTGTGTGAGGAAAAGAGAAGAAACTGAATTATGAGAAAGCCGGTTATAGAGGGGTTCGCAAAACAAGTTGCTTGTGATTGCCATTCTGGCCACGCTTTTCAGCTGGCCCTCGGGCACTTTGACTGTGCGTGCAAGATCATTGTATGAGATGGTGCCGCCCAGAGGCACAGCAGAGAAGATGCCAAATTCAACTAGCCAGCTGAGACAAGAAAGCACTTGATACTGTAGATAAGCTATGTTAGCTCTTTGATAATATCAAGGATTGCGAAAAGAAGAACCAACATGAATTGCCAAGTTCGGTAAGTACTCAGCGGGCTCAGTAGCGAGCTTCTGAATTGCAGCTGACGAGGCTATCAATTGTTGACGGGCTTGGAATACGGGTAGAGGAGCGGTTGCTGGGAGTGTCACGTTGGTCGCTTTGGGGTCGAAAGAGGGTTGGGGTAGGCCAGCTGTATCGAGGTAATCGGTGATTGTGTCGACGGCGACAGTGATAGATTTTGCATATTCCTTGAGAGTATAGATATCAATAGTGGTTCCCTCATTCTCGACTAAGTGGGCCATGTTTGCCCCTACTGTTGAAGGTGTTAAAAGCACGATTTAGGCTCGGGTTCATGTGTAGATGGATGCTCCTACAAACAGTCCTATCCAACACATGAGGACAGCAACATTCATATCAACTCCATAATAATAGCAAGCCATTAGCATTGAAATATTTGCAACCGACTGTGACAGGGATCGTCTATCATTCTGCAGTCAGCAGCTAGCTAGTCCGACAGCTTATCGGCATAGTGATCCTGACCCGCATACTGCTAAGATGCGATGTTTGCGGAGTAAGTCCTTGTCAAAGTGTTGAGGAATGAGAGTTAATGGCTAGAGGTTACTAAACGAGATCTCTATTGATGCGAGAGGAGACAAACCACCCTTATAATGGCTGCAAAATAGGAATCGGAGAAGAGCCGGAGTTAGGGCTAGTTAGGTATTACCCCACCCCGATGACTTCGGATTTCGCCCGCTACCGAACGTCATCTCGACAACCCACCTGTCCAACAACCACACAAGTACTACTGCCTCTCGCGCTATACAGCTCATGACATCAGAGGGAAAGGTACTGCAGAAGCGATCTGGCCGCAGAGTAACGCACTCGCGCGGAGGCTGTCTCACATGCAAAAGCCGCAAACTACGCTGTCCTGGTCGGTCTCTTTTCCGGGCCTCGCCCAGACTGTCACCAGCTAACTGAATGCCAACAGAAAACAAACCGATTTGCGATCGCTGCCACAAGGACAACCGGGTTTGCAACTATGGCATCCAGCTTCAATGGGAAGACGACGCTCGCAAGCGAGGAATCAAGCACGGCCGCACGATTCGGGCTGATCGCGCCAGTCTGTCGACCTCGAAATCTTCGGTTTGGATAACCTTGCCTAAAGGCCAGGGTGGACGGCATTTTCTTAATACATTCACTTCTGATGTCGAGGATTTAGTTGTTCCGGTACTGGAAGGGTTGAATTTTGACCATGGGGACTCCCTTTGGAAGATCGATGATGTGTTGTATACTTCTCCGACCATAGCACCGACGCTGTTTTCGTGCAATGATTCGAACCTCCGAATTGACCCGGTTCTCTTCGATTATTGTAATAAATTCCCATTCTTTGCATTCCTGAAGAATGAAAACGACGAGGTCTAATGAGTATAGATGACAAATCCGTCTCCAATGCCATCCCTCTGCTCGATTCTACCTCGAACTTTTTCCGTCATATGATACTTCCCCTAGCCCTCGTGGATGAGACAGTGATGCATATGGTCCTTGCTATCGGCGCTCTTGCATTAGCTGCAAAGGGTCAACGGGAACTCTATCCTACGGCGCTGCGGCATAAACAACGCAGTATGCAACTTCTACGAAAGCAAATATCGGGGGATGCCTTTGCTTCTGCCACAGATGCAAACATCATTGTCATTCTCATGCTTTGTGTATTTGAGGTATAGTTGGACCACTTCCTTTGAATATAGTTTTTATTCGACTTTGATACTGACTTATGGATTGCGCCAGACATCAGACAACTGTCAGATCTCGTGGACGGCCCATCTGAGTGCTGCCATTGACCTTATGCGCCTTGCATCTTCGCAATACTCTGCCCTAGCAGGGATCAGCCCACAGGTTGGCAAGTTTGTCTCCCGATTTTTCCTTGTTAAGGATGCTTTGGGCCGCACGGCATGTGGCAAGGTTGCGAAGTTCAAGGAGGAGTTGCCACCCGTAGATACCACCGAGGTATGTATTTACCAACTCTCATCTATTGTTCTCCCCAAGCTAACTAGACAAAGATTGACGTTTCAATCGGGTGTTCATATGGACTGATTGATATACTGTCGAGGATAACCGATTTGGCGAGGGATCTGGTATGTTTTGCATCTGCCATTGCTTTTTTAGATTACATTTACTAATATCCCTCGCAGCGTTACTCTTTGACTACTAGAGCTGCATCACACTCGCAAGTCCTGGAAATCGAAAACGAACTTTCCTCACTCACCCAAAACCTCCCGGAACACATCCTCCAGCCCCCTCCTCATTCTCTTTCTATAGAGGACCTTGACCAAGTGAAAATCCTCCATCACAGCTCCCTTCTAATGCACACCTCTGCCACCCTCTACCTCCAAGCCACCCTCCACTCCATCAACCCATACTCCGCGACAGCACAGACCCTAATCGCGCAAATAAAAGCACATACTCGACCGCTCTCCCCCACCCATCTACGTTCCGCCCACCTATGGCCACTCTTCGTCGGTGCCGTGTTTTCGACTGGTGACGACGAAGAGCGAGTCTGGTTCTTGAACCAGTTCGATATTCTTGAAAAGGGGGAACGGGCGCTGGTGGCGAGGGGAGCGGTCGGGCGCGTCAAGATGATTGTGGAGCGCGTGTGGAAGAGGAGGGATCTAGATGGCGGCAGTGGTCGTGAGAATGAGGAAAATGGGGCGATGGATTGGGAACGGTATGTGCAGCCGTTGAGTGATGGGTTGTGTTTGGGGTGAGCAAGGACATTTGTTGTATAACTAAAAATCCTTTTTTTTTTTACATATATTCATGGTTGATTACCTGAGGAATAAATCAATTAATATTTATAATTTATATATATTCCTTCATAACTAATAGCTTTACACATCTCATGCTCGCCCTCACTCATCCTTCATTAGTTGAAAAAGGAAAAATTCATGCAACACATATATCCATAAACCAAATAATTTTCTTCTAAAAAAACCTTCAAATATCATCGAGGTTCTCATCCTCCCCTTCATCCGCTGCTTTCTTCGATTTCATCGACGTCATCTCATACTCCTCGCTACCCCGTCCCGTGGCGTTGGCAGACATGGCCATGGCCTGACGACCTGTATCCGATGACTCGAGAAACTCGCGTAGACGCTTTTTGCCTTCTTCGAGAGCCTGTCGGGATGCCGCATCGGCCATTTTCATCATGGGACCCCAGAGGTTGAGCTGGTAGGTCACGTATGCGCCGACAGCGCAGACGAAAAGCAGGAAGAAGTATGCCGGGTTGCGGAGCACTGTCAATCAAATGTTAGAGAGAATGAAAACCAAGAAATTATAGGAAGAAAGTGCTTACCGGCCCAGATCTCATTCCAGCCAAGTGCAAGGAGCAATCCATAAAAGTATAGAGGCACTTGGGTAATGCCGCCAATGGCGCTGCGCTTGGCCTCGACGTAGACTCCATCGGCAGCTTTCTTGAAGCGTACAGTCAGGTCTTGACGCTTGGCGTCATTGAGGATGGTGACTTCTTCCTCCAAGGATTTGCCTTCGTCTTCATCGACACCGCCGATGGGGGTCAGGTCCTCTTCATCAACGGCCGAGGCCGAGCTGGGTGT
This sequence comes from Talaromyces sp. DC2, assembly GCA_039119965.1. Classification (NCBI taxonomy): domain Eukaryota; kingdom Fungi; phylum Ascomycota; class Eurotiomycetes; order Eurotiales; family Trichocomaceae; genus Talaromyces; species Talaromyces sp. DC2. The sequence continues at coordinate 122,425 of JBCLNQ010000034.1, forward strand.
GTGGCCGATCCATCGGTCGAGCGGCGGTGGAGCGTTCTTCTCAGCCAAGCGGAAACGAGAGAGGAGGGGGATCAGAGTGAGGGTGGACTCGCGAGCTCGCGTATAGATGCCCTCGATGTCGTCAGTTGGGCGCCAGATGCGCGGCACGCCGGCCTCGTCGTAACGGAATTTGTCTTCAAAGTTCTCGCGCAGCTTCAGCAGCAGATTTCCCTCCATCATCTCCTCTTCGACCTTGCCGCGCAAGGCAATCCAGGACTTTCTTCGAAGTCGCCAAAGACCAACGTCGACTTCGTCAACGCTAGCATCGAAGCTGGTGGCGCGGTCTGTAAATCGACGTTCTGCGTCCAGCACGGTTTCGACAAACAGATTCCAGATGCGATCCCAGATCTGACTTTCGGCGGGCTTGTCACCCGTCTCTGGGGCGCCGGAACCGCCTCTTCCAGAGCCAAGAGAGTTGAATTCCAATCCGACAGAATCTCCCAAGCGAGAGCGTACCCATCGCTCAACACGGGTGGCGAGGCGTCGCATTTCGTCCCGTCGTAATTGTCCACTGACCTCGGCGAGATCTTTCTGGTATAGGTTCAGTTCCTGCTTGTAATTGCTCCATGGAGCACCTTCGACCAAGGAAGTGCGAGCCTCCTTCTCAAACCGCTCAATTGCTGCTTTTGTCTCCTGTTTGACGATTTCTGCAAAATCGTAACTGGCACCTTTCTTCTGCCCGGACTTGACGGCGTTTGATACGGCGTCACTGAATTCCTTGACGCCAGCTTTGTGCGCTGCGTTGAGTTGACCTTGGAAGAGACCTTTCAGCCTCGTGTCGAGTTTACCCTCAAGCTCAGCCTTTTTGACCTTGTAAACGCCTTTGTGATAGCGACTAGCTTCAGTCTCAAAGTTCTTGAGAGCCTTGACCCTCGCGTTCCGCATAGCAGCACCCAGACCACCAAGGACAAGCGGCGCACCAGCACGGACACCTGCAGCCTGTTTATCCTCGAATGGAATAATAGCTTCATCGAACGCGACAACAACTCCCCTAGCAATCTCATCACAGCGGAACTGCGCTAGCAGTTCTTGTTGTGTCGGCAGATCCAGGTCCTTGTTGTTGATGATTTGATCCCAGATACCCTCGGCATAATGTGCGAAACCATCGGCAGGAATCCTTCGGTGATATTCTGGTAGCAGGACTCCGTTCTCACTGCTAGAATCGCCAAGGATTTGCTCCTTGCGGCTTTTGCGGCCTTCACGGAATCGGGTACCCAGCTTCTTGACCTCTGCGACGAATTCGTCGGGCTTGTATCCTTTGTGAGGCAGTCCGTAAAAAGCAAAGTCAAAGTAGTCGTGAATTGTAGACTTTTCCAAACCTTCAGGCTTGGAAAGCGAAGCCCATATGCGTGACAAATCCTCCAAAAGAGTGTCTTCCAAATTCTTGAGTGGCGTCGAGCCCATAAAGTCACGGATAACGAAGAAGAGCAGGGAGCGGTGAGTCGTGCTGTAATTCGACCAAAGTCAGCATTTTCCAGTCCTTTTAATTGATCTTCAAAGCAACGCACTTCTTATCCTTGAGGAACAATTGCAAATTGACCTCAAACACCGTCTTGAGCAATCCCATATTAGCCCCTTGGTACAAACCAACTTGATGCTCCCAAATATTAACAATCAACACCTCGCTCGTGGCCAGCGCGAAAAGGGCGCTCTTGCGCTCAAAGTCCTGGTTCTCGCCGCGCTCGCGGCCATCAGTACCTTCAACGTCCATGACGAGGATATTATCGGCCATGCGCAAGTTGGGGTCTTCATGCGTGATCTTGTTCTTGGACATCCAGATACCCTTTGTCGTTTGTCGGCGCTCACGATCCGACATGACCGAGAACTGGGTGCCGAACAGATTATTCAGGAGGGTCGACTTCCCCGTTGACTGCGATCCGAAGACGGAGATGAGGTGGTAATTGAATCCGGCGTTGGTGACATCTTCGAGGGTGAGATATTTCGACAGGTTTGAGCTGCAATCAATTAGCTTTTATGTTTTTTGAATAACAAGCGCAGTAAACGCAGAATAAATTACTTAAAATCCTTATCCCCGTCAATGACTTGCACTCCGTGTTCGTATGCCTTGGGATCGTGGGCTGCATCGCCGACAGACGCAAAGTGGCCGTTTGTCCCTATTACGCCCGGAGCGGTGTGACTCCTGCTCTCGGCGCGCAGTCGGTTCTCCATCTTCCTTGGATCAGAGTCGATGGATATATGACAGTTTCCAGAAAGACCGCAGTCGGAAGTGAATGCTCAAAAGTCGCAGAAGAAGGAGCGAGGGGAAGAGAGAGTGAGTGCTGCACCGTGGCGAGATGGGGAGGAATGACGCTCGGGAGGTCACATGCAGTGAGCACGCACTTGGTCGACCTGGGACACGAGGATAGGGGAATTCAGAGTGGGAAATGACCGATTCGGGGATTCCTAGATGCACATCATGCGGCGTGGAAATCGAGTTCGCGAGAGTGGTATCCGCAAGCACGGTGATGGACGAGGTCTCGGCTGTCCGGGGTAGTCGCCAGCTGGTTGTTGTGGACGACCGAGAGGCTAATAGAGCTCCACCCGACCTCTGTATCGTCCCTTGCTACTTGAACACCCCAACGCCAGCTTTTAGAGCACCAATAACACTTACCATATGTATTGCCATCTAAACCACTATCTCTGATTCGGAATAAGCTGTGAGATTAATGACAGAGCATATGAGAGGCGAAATGTGTATTTATTTTCATATAAAGAGCGAGTCCCCGCCAGTTCTCGCGACGTCTCAATGTATACGCACAACCACCAACGCCACAAAAACAAAACACAAAAAACCATATAGGTATATATTATAATGTACAGGTGATATATCACTACCATCAACGTCGTTATACAGACAATGCTTGTCAATCAAGAGTTATAAACCCCGGTATCGGACCAGTTCAAGTTCCAGCCCTGATCCAAGTCCAGGTCGAGGTTCAGGTTCGACCACGCGCCCAGATTGTCGTTGTCCACGGTGAAGCCCGTAAACACGTTCTGATCCATCATGCCCGTGCTGGGGAAGGCAACCATGTTCTCGAGCTGCACGCGCGGGTCATCCACCAGGACCGATGACGACGGCCAGTTGTTGTTTGTTGTTGACGAGGCTTGGTCCGACGAGGTGGACTGTGGCGGGGTATATATCTGAAAGGGGCTGGCCTGCTCGGACGGTGGCGCGGATTGTGAGTTCTGGCTGTAGTATCCGGAACTGTTGCTCGGCGTGAGTTGGTTTGTGTTGAAGCGGTTTCGGCCTTTGAACTTCTTCTTCCCGGGCGCAACAGTGATGACGCCAAAGTATGGAACGGTGACTTTGCATTTCATGTTGGTGTCTACATCCTCCATGTTGACTACCGACTGACTGATTCCCTGCAGGATGTTGACTGACTGGGCGGCAACAGTGCCGGTTGGATGAGTGGCCGCCTTTCGCAGCACTTCGATAGTTCCCTCGACAAGACCCCAGTCTCTGTCGTCCTGTTCCTGGCTGTGGTTTGGCGCGTCTTCCGAATAGCCCACCAGGTTGATGATCAAAAGCATGGCAGAATTGAAGGCTTGAAAGTCAATGACACGGCATATATACGGGTTCATACCCTCCCAAGACCGCAACTTCTGATACGAATGTAGAGTGCACCTAGCGGATTCCAGCGCAGTGTCTTGGCTGTACTGGTATCTCCGGTCTCCGTACGATTTCAACATGAACGGCAAATGAAGAAGAGTCCGGAGAAAGTGATACGTGAACGGGGCAACCAGATTGTCGTTTTGCTCCTCAATGTTGTATTTCATATTCGGCTGCTGAGACCAGAAGCGATCCGGCATGGCTCGGAACTGGGTTTCCAGTTCTTGCTCCAGCTTCAATGTCGCGGCGAGTGACATGTTATCCGGGTCATCCATGTTGCGATCAATCATCGGGGCCATGATAAGAGATACGCGGAGGACAAATGTCTCCAACGTGGGCTTTTCGTTCTTAATCCGTCGTTCTACCTGTGGGCGATACGAGTTTTCATGGATTGCATAGGGAAGGCCGAATAGCAGGCCCAGAAACCGATCGTTCAGACCAATAAACGTCCACAGCTTGAGTCGGCGATCATACAGAATGTCATCTGGACGAGGATCCTTCCTTGTCGAGATATGGAGACCAGACAATTGGCCCAGTTCGATCGCTCGCCGATTCAACAACCACGCCTTTCGAGGCCGACCAAGATTCGTGTACCACTTTGACATGAGCACCATGGCTTCAAGGCCAGGGAGAGTGCTGGCTAGATCCTCGTCGTAAATGACGAGTCGGCTGATATCGGAAATGACCTTGTCCGTGTACTCCTGGCGATTGAAAGGGCGCTGCAGGCTGGCATAACTGAAGTCCTCCGGAAGTTGCTCGATACTCATCAACCAACAAATCAGAAACTTGGCAAGCTCTCCAGGCGAGCTCGGGATCTCAAAGAGATCATCATCTCCAATGAGCCCTGATCGGCATCCGTCCAAGATCTCGGGGAACATGTAATGCCATGCAGCCCACCAAAAGGTAACCGCATTGCGAATCTTGAGCATGTCAGCGCGGCAGGGAACGAGCTTTAGAAGCTGGGTTCGCGCAGCATTTGCTTTTGGCATGAGATCTGCTGCGGGCGTACTACTTTCGGGATCCTCAGGGCAGCTGACTGTGACTTCAGTGCGGGAGACGATGTCGTTGTTGAACAATTGCAGAACAGGTGCGTGTTCGGAGTGCTGGTTCTCCGAGAGAGGCGCATCCACCAGCTTGGAATTGATCGGGAGGGCTGCACTCTCACCATACGAAACTTTCCTGAGCGTTAGATACGTTTATTTCACAAGAGAAAGAGAGAGAGAAATAAAATGGAAACCGTGCTTACTGCCAACGGTATCAGCTTGCGATGGCTGCTGGGTCGGCGATGACGATACGCGGGGACTAGGTAGGTCCACACGCTGCAGGATATCTCTGACTACATTCTCCAGCTGCGTCACGCGCTCTCGAAGACTGTAGGGCTGTTCGCCAGGAAGCACGCCGGCGATGTTTGGATCCAGGGTGCCCAGTTCCTGGTCAACGCAATTGGAGCCGCGTGAGTGGCATTCATTGCATACATTTGGACGGTCGGCGTCGTATGTACAGCGGATTTTTCGCCGACGACCTGTGCCTGTCAGTTATATACGCTTTTTTGAATTCTGAAGTGTTTTTCGATAATGCAAAAACGGTTGACTTGGGGGGTAGATTCCAGATGTCAAGCCGGGTGGCGATACTTACATTCAGTACAGCTCTTGGTGCCTTTGCGCATCTTTTTCCGCGGCGGGCCCGAAGGCTCTAGGAAGGCTGTGGCTGACATGATCCGTAAGAAAATAATAATACAGACAACAATTTGGCATGGAGCACGCAAATGCACTGTTCCCGTAACGATCCGAACAGGGGGGGGCGCGCTTGACAGTCAGTTAGTTGAAGTGTCTTGTTGGTCGGAAGTAGTGGCCCAAAGGACCACCTCGTATCTAGACCGATGTTTCAATACCAATAATGATTCAGGAATTGGGCAAAACCAAGTGAATTAAGAAAAGGAAGGAAAAGAAAGGTGCTTTCTTTCTCTCTCTCTTCCACTTCTGTGCCAAGAGGAGGAGAGGGGCCGGATTGTCGAATCTTCCAGCTCGTCACCCGTATATCGTAAAGAGGGACCTCAAGCCCCAGGCAGCAACGGCCCACGTCAGGCCAAGCAGCAAGCTTTGGGCTATTTTACGAGGTATCAGAAGCCGCGAGAGTAATCAGATCGGCAACGGTGGCCTCGGAAGTCCGGACAAGAGCAGCCCTAAGCCCGATGGTTGGCTAGTTCTGCAGTTAAAATCCGAAGCGCCGGAAATAGCGATGACGATGAATAGGTGACTCACAGGCTGCGGACGAAGATGGTTGGCAGGGAGATTAATTGGCAAAATAAAGCCACATTGGCGATAATATTAATTAACATGCAGTTATCAAGAGAAAGATGGAGCAGATCAGATCAGATTATTAAGATCGTGACAAAGCCGGACGAAAGCGGACGAGCCTAGATTGCCTGGCGTGGCGATGCGGACCCACTTCGATATTTGGATATTGTATATTTGATATCATATTACAGCTTAAATGCTCATGATGAAATGATCAAATGTTTGGACTGTGAGTGGAAATTGCTTGTTCGTAGATCATAATCTAGTCTATTAGTATATCAATGCACCCAATCAATGCAATAATATCGTCGCTTAAAAGTCAAAAATATCAAAAACATCATAAAGTAGAAAAACATCATAAAAGCTAGCGGGCATTAAACCGTGACAAACAAACAAACAAAAAACCACCCAAATGCAATTAATTATATATGCTCGTTTCGATGTTTTGTAATAAATAACCTTAGGTTTATACGCCACCCATGCCCGGCTCAATCTTGCCCTTGAGGCTCGACCACTTGGGAAACACCGAGACGATGACAGCCACGCCGCCCAACATAATGGAAAGCAAAAAGGTCAACTTGAGTCCAGACATGTACGCTTGCAAGATACCAACCAGCTGCTCAGCAGTAAACACCTTGCGCAACTCGGTGGCACCCGTGGCAACAACAAGGGCCGGGTCAATGCCTGGCGCAAGTTCGGGCAGTTTCTGCACCAGCCTATTTGTAAAGGCAGCCTGGGCGGCAGAAACCCAAAAGGCGCCCCCGATAGTCTGGAAGAAAAGCGTGACGGCGGAGACATTGGCCAGGTCTGAAGGGTCGACAGTACCCTGGTTGACGATAATAGAGATTTGGACACCAATGCCCACACCAACACCACAGACGATCTGGTATCCGATCCATTTGCCGGCGCTGGTGTCGATCTCAAAAGTGTAAATAAGACCAGCCCCAATGGTTTCAATGACGGCGGCGAGGATCATCAGGTAGGCGAATTGCCCGTAGACGGTGATGAGGACTCCGGAAACAATAGACATGATACTGGTCGCCAGGATCAGGGGCACATTGCGCACACCCGACTGCGAGGCCGAGACATTCTTGATCGACTGGAAGTAAATCGGGAGATAGTAGATCATGACAAACATGGGCCCGACGACGAACAGCACGTAGACGGTGGCAACAGCGACGTTCCGTTGCTTGAAGAGTCGGAACGGAATTAGGGCTCGCTCGCCCTGGTACCATTCAACGCCGACAAAGGCGATAATCAACAGGCCGAACCCAACCAACAGACCCACGATTTCGGAATCGCCCCAGGCCTTGCTGACACCAGCCCATTGCAGAGCCAACAGGTAGCAGATGCAGGCGGCCATGATGGTAAAGGTACCTGGAAAATCCATCTGCAAGATCTTTTCTTTTATGGGTGCCGGAACAGGCTTTGCGGCCGGGGGAGACGTGAAGAAAAAGAATATGATTGCAGCAGCGATGCCGCCAATTGGAAGGTTGATGTAGAAACTATATCATAGTTAGCATGATTGAACTTGAGAGTCTAGGCCAAACAAGAGCTTTGAAATACGTACCACCACCGCCAGGAAACATTGCTGGTGAATACTCCACCAAGCAGAGGCCCGGCAACACTAGCAATGGAATAAGTTGCGCCCAAAAGACCGGTAAAGGCAGCTCGCTGTCGTGGCGGGGCTGAGAAACCAATAATAATATACACGCCGCTAGCAATACCAGCCGCACCAACGCCAGCAATGGCACGCCCAACAATCAAGGTCGTGCTGTTCTGCGAGACAGCGCAGATCAAGGAGCCAATCTCAAAGATGAAGATGGACAACATATACGTAGGCTTGAGAGAAAAGTACTTGTACCCTTTGCCCCAGGTAGACTGGAAAGAGGCGAGGGTCAAAAAGAAGGCCGATCCGTACCAGGCCACCTGGTCGAGGGAGTGGAAGTCGTCTGTGATTTGCGGAATAGCGGTAGCAACAATGGTCATATCCAAGGCGACAAGGAACATAGAGAGAAGTGTGGCGATGAGAATAAACACGAGAGCCGCGGCTTTGGGATATTGACCCTCGTCTTCTTCTGTGGGCGTGTCGATTTCCTTGGGAGCAGTATCGTCGACGTCGGCATTTCTGTCAAGGGAGAGCTTTTCCAGATTGCTTTCGTTTGACAAACTTGGCGACGAACTCGATTTTGGCATGACATGAGGTGGATCCGTACCATCTCCGTGGACGACGGTATGGCTGGACAGGGACGAAGCCCTGGTGGGTTGGGGATTTGCTTCTCCAGACGACATCTTTCTGTCAGTTCAGTTCAAAGACAGAGCTGTGACAGTAGTGTCAGAAGTCGAATTGATGTTGTGTGAAAAACAAAAAGAAAAATTCAGATCCATTGACAGGAAACAGCCCCTTCTATATACCCCGAGGATAACATGTCTTAACACTCCATGAATAGGAGGATATCTGGGCCCTGACCAAAGCACCGGCTAGGCCTCGCTCGATACGAGCCAAGATGCGCACCAATGACGGCCAACTTCATGCTTAGCAATCGAAGATTCCAAGAAAAGTTTCCGAAATAGTGGATAATCATATTTGCTTACGTCCGGACCAACTTTTGATTCTGTACGTAACTGCACTCGGGCTCCCGATATGGAAAAACGCGTATCCGTGGTATGAGACGCAGTATAAGCGCGGGTTTCAGCCTCGCACTTTTTTCCCGCGGGCCAATGGCCAGCTGCAGTTTAGAAGAAGATAACATAGACGAAAGCAGAATTGGGTTTGGTGCTCACGTCGGAAACATATCGACTCATCGAGTCTCCACTGTTTTTCGTCCGGCCGTAACGATCGTGAAGTGTCAGACCTAGACCGACGCGGGCCATGCCGAACATTGACTTTTTCTCTTTCTGTTTCCTTGGATCTTTTTTGAGTTTGCTTTATCAGCTGCGATAGTTTTTGAGACGCCAATAATTAATTCTCGGTGTTTGCAAACCGTAATGAGTACCTTGGCCGGCCGAAGTTGGTCCAGAATGCAGATACAGATACGTACATAGTAATTACGTAGCACTAGGGCTGATTAAGGTTGACTTGCTGAATAATCGCTCGAGTTCTCGAAAAGCATTTTCGTCCGTCTTGGCGGGTTTGCACCATTTTGCATCGTTTGAACATCAGTGAGAGTCATTATTACTCATCGCAGTGCTTTTTGAATCGAGCATTGACATGGCATGCAGCTGATATGACACTGGTACAGCTTAAACTTACAAGTGGTACGATAATATGACAAGTTCACCGCTTGTCTGGGTCCTTTGCATGCCGTCTATCTAGTGTGTCTGCTTTTCGAAATCCCCAAGGCTACAACAGTGTACATCCAGTACCATCGACCGAGCGTCTAGAAAAGAGACATGAAACAATAGAAAAGAGAATCATCGTCAAAGTGGGGAATTGGCGGGCTAAAAATGTAAAAGAAAGGAGTTGTGTTGGCTAGAAAGTAAAACTGAAGAACCGAAATAAGAGACCCAAAGAGACTCGTGAATGTCCGTTAACCCATAGCGAAAGAACAAAGTACACCAGCATGATTTTTGTTGTTTCGTAACTGAAAAAAAAAGCATGAGAATATTTGGAAAGGAGAATGGTAATAAAGAGAAGAAATGACATTTCTTCGCAAGAAGTTTTTGGCATGTAAAATCATAAACATCCGGTTGTCTTAATGGACGATATTTCTGTTTTCTTTCGAGAAAAGAGAAGTTGACCGCACAAAAAGAAGCAAGGGAAAAGGGAAGAAAAAAAAATTGAGACATAAAATTGAAAAGCCAGAAAAAAACATCAAGACTCGACGAGCGAAACTTTTTGTTCCCCAAAGACACCGAGGCGTCTTCATCAAGGAGAAGCTACCAATAAACATGCGAGTACGCTACAGGACCAAGAAAGGTGAACATTCCAAGATCAGATAGGATTTGGGGGGGTATTGGCTGGAAAGACAGAAAGAATCTCGACTTTAACGAAAATGCAAAAAAAAGCTCACAGCCCACCTGCATCGACAGTCTGGGAAAGATAGGCAGGAACATCCGAAGCATTAATCACCAGAGAGATGGAACACAAGAAGAGAAGAGAAGGCGACTCTCATCCAAGAAGAGTTTCAGAATAACATAACACCGCAAACTTGGACCCATCGGATACAGAGAGAAGAGGGATCGAAAGAGATTCGTCAAGGTACTCAACTCAGGCCTGGTAGCCGCCCTGGCCAAAGCCGTTGCCAAAGCTAGCGTTGCCTGGCTGCTGTGGCTGCTGCTGTGGCTGTTGACCCTGCTGCCAGTTGGCGCCCGAGGCGTTCTGGCCGCGGCCATAGCCGGCGGCGGGAGCTGGGCCCTGGAAGCCTTGTCCGGGTACGGCGCCACCAGCGAAGTTGTTACCCTGCTGGTCCCAGCCACGGCCGGCGGGAGCGGGACCTAAAATTATCATGTCAGCACTGTCAAGCGTAAACCTCGGAAATTCCGGGGCTCGTCCCCACGGATACACGTACCTTGAGGGCTCATTGGGCCGCCATACTGGGGAAAGTACGGGGTAGCATTGAATCCGGGTCCTCCAGTGCTCTGCTGGGCTTGGAAACCATCAAACTGACCTGTTGGAGGACGGTCCTTACCCCACTAAACCATAAATTAGCACATGGTGATATTTGACAGCGTCTGAAGGAGGCTTACGCTGCACTTGAGAGGGCGGCCGTTGACTTGGTAGCCGTTGAGCTGGCAGATGGCCAAGGCCGCATTCTCGTGGGTGTCCATCTTGAGGAAAGCGAAACCACGATCGGCTTGCAAGCGGGTCTCGACAACATAGCCAAAGTTCTGGAACAAGGGAACGAGGTCGTTCTGGGTCGTGTAAGGAGTCAAGTTACCGACGTAGCAAGTGGTCTGCCACTGAGGGGTCTGGCCGGCAACCATGTCGTAGCTCTGAATTCCATGGGTAGGGAAGTGGTGGTGGCCGAACGGAGTAGGAGGCGTCATGCCCATGGCTGCCATCGCTTGCTGCTGTGAAATCGAGGGCTGTCCCTTTTGATTTGCCCAGTTGCAACGGATGGCACGAGAGCCAAGCCATTCGCGATCCATAGACTTGAGAGCTTTCTCAGCATCTTCAAATTCGCGGAAAGCAACAAATCCATATCCACGAGAGCGGCCAGTTTTCATGTCCCACATTACGCGCGCTTCCGAGACTGAACCAAAGGCAGAAAATGCCTGCAGGAGGACCTCGTCGTTGACTTCGTTGCTCAGATCACCAACAAAAATATGGAAGTGGTTGGAGGTGTCTTCCTTCTGGGAGCTGTTGGCTTGGTAGGCCCAGTTGACGCGAATTTCCTACTTGAATCAGATGACCACACGCAAAATATCTCCAAAAGTCCAAGACTTACCGACTGATGGATGCGGCGGCCATTCAAGGTCTGCATGGCTCTCTCAGCTGCACCAGGGTCATCGTACTCGACAAATCCATAGTTGAGACCCTTGCTCTGAAACTAGAGACCGAAATTCAATGTTAGTAAAATGGATGGTAGTAAAGGCAAACAAACACAAGTGACCAAACCATGAGGGGTAGATGTTGTGCACAAAACCATTCAGTAGAGATGAAAAGGAAAGGGGAGAGAGAGAGAAGACAACAAAAACAGGTGAAAATAACAAAATTCAAGGAATAAGAGAAAACTCGCATGTGTCTGCTGTCAGAAAGGGTGTGACTGGGTCTAGGCACTCACATTCTTGTCTGGGATGATTTTGACACTCTGCACGTGGCCAGTTGTTTCGAAAATCTGCTTCAGGATGTCCTCGGTGACTCGGCCATCCAAGCCACCAACATAGAGAGCTCTCTTGTTTGGCTCAGGAGCAGCGCGACGCACGTAACCCCCGGCGCTGGTAGGCGACATCATGTTGCCGGACATTGGAGACGTGATTGCAGTTGGGATAGGATTTGTGTTTTGTGGGATGACAACAGACGGTAGTGAAGGAGGCGGAGGCATGTGAGGACCAGCTGCTTGGCCGTTGTTTTGAGCGGAGTCGAATTGGGCCTGCCCTGGCGCGCCAGCAGAAGGCTGAGGAGGCGGTGGGAGGGTGGCCGAGGAAGCAGGCGGTGCGTTTTCTGCCATGGCGAAAGCGAGGAAGAAAACAGAAAAGGAAAAAAAGGGAGCAAGGCGAAGGCGGCTAGAGTCCTAATGCGGGTGAATTAAAAGCCTTTACAAAAGACGAGTGGAGCGTCCGGCGGGCAGTGTCTAGAGCAAGCACACACAACAATGACTCCGACAGACCAGGCTATTATATTGAGGCGGCGAGCAGGAGTAATCAATAGGCGGCGGCGAGGATAGCGAACAAACTATTTCGGTGAGGATGGTCGGCGTGGTATAAACTGACTCGAACAAACAGGGTCGAGGATGAGAAAGGGCAGCAACTCAGGTTGACGACAGGCAATTTATGATGGGGCTCCAGACAAGTCACAAGAATAGGGGAGGGCAAAGCGCGCACACGACTGCACAGCAAAAACAGAAAGAAGAAGGAGCAGGGCCACAGCAGAGGCACAAGCAAAAATGAAGCAGAAAGTCACGCAAAAGGAGACACAAACAACAAAGAGATGGCGTCCAGGATGAGACGTGCAGAGGAGTGTTGCAGCATCAAGCAAGCAAGCGACCAGCGTCAAGGAGAAGTTTGGATGGGCAAGAGCCGCCTGGAGGGGACCGCTAGTCCTAGACGGGCTAGCGCCTTCCCAGCCGCCCTCAACATGGCTCTAGCACCTCCGCAGCATCCTACCTGGCACATTCCTCGCCCGCACAGTCTAATCCAACGGAAGCTCCTACAGAGACTCAAACAGACCAGCGCAGGTCGGAGTCTATTGCTATTCAGAGGCGCTTGATACTGCCATGGCTGTTCCCAGCGTCTTTACCAATCCTGAGTCGCTTACGGCCTTGTCAGACACCGTCAACCAAACGGTGCGAATACCTTTTCCTTGCAAGGGGGCCAGGCGAGCACTTGTATGCTGACTACCACAAGCTCATCGACACAGGACGGTTCTTCAAGTCTTCGGGCTCTTTTCAATCTCGCGTCCAACTTCAAAAGTCGATTCCCGCCTCGTATGACCGCTTTCAGGTTGCTTTAGACGCTCTATCCGAACAGATAGTAAGCCAACTCCCGCTTGCTTGCTTGCCGCGTTTGTACTAAAATGGCTTTTCAGTTCATCGCCAAGACATTTTTAGAAAACGACTATGAAGCAATCATCGCTAAGAAGACAGCCCCGAAGATCGAGCCCGCGAGTACCCCCCGGCCGGCCGAGGACGTTACTATGTCCGAGGCACCACCACCAACTACTACTGCTACAACCGAACCGAGGCGGGATATTCTCAAAGAACCCGATCAACCCGAACCGCCACTCAAGATGGAGACTGCCCCAGAAGCGCCCGAGACCCTTCCGGTCGAGAATCCCGAGCAAGATAAGGAGAAGCCTGCTGTGACGGACACGGTCGATATCAAAAACGAAGAGACCACTACTACAAAGAGCAACGAGCAAGCGCTGCCGGCAACTACTGGGGATGAACTGAACTTTGACTCCATGCTCGTGACGGACGGTACAAACACCAATGAATTCGACCTGAATTTCAATTTTGGCAACGACGAGATAGGCAACCAGAATTTCCTGGACGGGACCAACTTTCTTTCTTCGGGCAATTCGATGGCCGAGGGAGCCAACAATGACCAAGATCCCAATTCGATCAGCTCGCTGCTTCCCGGGCTTGAGAGCTACGCAGCGGATAACAATGCGGGAGGGGACTTTAACCTAGAGCTACAGAAGCTGAACGACCCGTCGGGCAATCAAGCTGGAATAGAGGGAACCCTGGGGCAAGACGATATCATGGCTCCTGGGGAGTCGAGTTTTGACGACCTCTTTTTGGAAAAGGACAACCTCGAGGGCGAGGATAACCTGCTGGGCGGCGATGGCTTGATGGGACTGGGCGAGTTGGAAGACAGCTGGTTCAACTAGAGTTAGTGAAAAGGCTAGATAGATCTATATATATCAATGTATTAATATCAGGGTTTTTTATTAAGATGACTGTTTAATGTTGATATTACGGAAAATCACGTGGAGCGCTGCGGGTGACATCATGGCAGGCGGCGGCATTTCTGGGTTCGGATTCACCAACGTTTCATCCTTTGGATGCACGATTGACATGCGGCCCGGGATCCTGATTGACAGATGATCCACGTTTGCGACCTCTGGACCCGGCGACTTGGTTATTATTATATCTATTTATTTTCAAGGAATCAACTTGAAACATGATGTAAACCGTGCGTTGCCACAGCGCAACATATTGAGACACAGGAACAAGCAAACACGTGAAACGAGGCAGACAAAAAAAAAGCTGGATTTTGACAGGCTGGGAGAAGTTTCCGAACAGGGAAATATGGCACAATATATCCGGGTTCGCGCTCGTGGCGTTTTTTGTCTTAATTTGGTAATACTATGTAAACTATCTAGACAGCGATGATGTCATATGCGCGGCCTAACTTGGCAGCAACAAGACTAATAGGTTCTTCGGCTAACCGAATATAGATTGTGTTTGTGTTGGCGGGTTTCACGTTCTAAACAATAATATTATTTTATTTAAAGGTTAGTTGGGCGTGTTTTTGGTGTCTAGTTACTTCTATACCGGTGAGTGAGAGAGAGATCAATGCAGAAGAGAGTCAATTAGACTGACGATGTCGATCAATAGCTAAATACGAATAAGGCAATTGAGACGTACCTTGTTATTCAGGCCCCCATGCACTAACTCTATTTATGATTGGCTATCAATAACAACAACGGCCATATAATAATACTAATAATAAGAATAGCCATCTATAACAGGCACAAAAAGAGCAAAATTGAGGTGTCAGCCGTCACGGCGATCACTGCCGAACGCGGCGCAGCCCCAGCGCCTGGCCGAGTCATTCGCACTGCCAGCAAACCGTGGTCGGCGTTTTGACTTTTTTTTATAAAAAAAAAAAAAAAAAAAAAATAATAATGTTCTCTATTCAGAAAAACCGTTTTGACACGAGTAATCAACTAATAACAATAATTACAACAGTACTCGTGAATAATCAAGGTTTGCAGTGGTTGCGTCATGACTCCCGATCCTCAGGTCAATTAGGGCTGGCCCCGCGGAGAAGGTGATCCCCCGCATTGCTAATTGCAGGAGCATACGCCGGCAACAACATGTGAACTTTGGCTGGGTATACGGTCTGAGGGAAAATATAATATATCTATTCTTTATATTTGTATAGTATATGCATCGATGTGTCTATATAAGTATGACAGTTTAAATATTGCCATTATTGTTGGAAATAAAATCAACAGGCAAAAAAGGAACTCCTGTCTGTCTGTAGACTGTATCCCTCATCTCAAAAGGCCGAGGCTTGGCACATAGTCCTCTGATACCCTTGTCTGGGGTCTGCAGGCTCGCGTGACAAACAGGCAGACAGACACATTAATCACTCATGCACCCCCCTCGCCATAAATAAACGCAAAATTGTAGCAAAATAAACCCGCCGTGCCGTCGATCCCGATCCGAGCGATCCGTGGATCACAGGCAAGCAGGCAACTCCCGGAATCCGCAGCACATCCCGGGTTTGCCTCGCCGTCCGCGTGTTATTGCATAGATACGTATGCGTGTGAGGGAGTAGTATAATTAGTAGCAAATGGCAAAAAAGCTTGTCTCTTGTCTTGCCATCAGGAAACAGTGCGAGGGACACACCGCTTGGCGAGATGACTGGCAAATGACAGAGGACTGCAGAAGAAGAGCCAGCTAGCCGGGTTAGTCGCGAACTTAGTTACTTAGTCGTTCTCCGGGCCGCTTATATAAACGGCCTGAGATTGGGCGGCAAGCGGCACCCGCGTCATCGCCGCCGGGCTGGAACTTCCTGCTTAGTCCTGCGGCTTCCCTCTTTAAGAGCCTGCGCGCCTTTGTTATTCTTGCTACAACACACCAGAGACACGGATCCAACTGTCCGGACATTCACTCACTCACTCGCTTGCCATCCTCCGCGCGCTGGCAGCTGTGTGTCTCCGCGCCCCCTGCATACTAGCTGGCCCGCCGCACCTGACCGATTTTGTGTGAGTCCGATTCCGGACTGCATGACCTCGCATTTGTGACCGGTGCGCCCCGGCCGAGGAAAAAAGTGATGTGAATTGGTCGCCCTTCGGCCTTGAGCGATCGCCCACCACTCTGCTAATTATAATCGGAATCTTGCAATTCTGTCGACAGGCTAGCGACAAGGAGGAAAGGAAAGAAGAAGTAGGCAGAAAAAAAAAGAAAAAGAAAATACTCAAAAATAAGATACATCCAACGGCACAAACGACTATTGCCGCCACTATTAGGTCTGCCCGCGGATATCAGACGTATGTACTCCGTACTGTGCTTTGTTCAAAGTTTGTTTTCCCCCCTTGATCGTCTGCATGAAGATCGCCTGCGAGATCCCCCACAGCCAGAATGGCGTTCCTTGTTCAGTATAATTTGTATATGCCCATTTCATTTGTCTGCGCTGGTGGTGTGTGTGTAACATGACCTCCCCCCCAACACGCTGCAGCTTTATATTATTATCCATACCAATCCCTCACTCTTTCTTTCCCATGCCCTGGATAATAAGGCGTCCTGTCGTCCTCGGCCTTGCTTGTTCAACATGCGCTCAGAACCTGCCTACTACCGTCCAATGACGACATTCGCGAGACCACGCGCTAACAATGACCAGACCAGCAAGCAGCACGCTGCCAAATCCTCGTCGCCGGATGCCCTCAACTTGATCCGTTCGTGCTTCCAACGGAAAACTCGTGCTGACGACGGCTCGCTCGACGCCGCTGCCGCTGCCGCTGCCGCCTCGTCGTCAAAAAAACATTGCTCGGATCTAGTCGTTCTTTTGGGAAAGCTGGCGGCCTCACGGGACAGTGCCAGGTGGCGGCTCTTCCACTTTCGGGCTACCAGCAACCCTTCAACTCTTAAAAATCCAATGTCACTTAGCGTGCCAAGGTCGGCAAGGCCTCGTCCGGTCTCCGACATCTTCTCTGGCTCCAGCGATGGCCAGATAGCAGACATCATAGCCGGCCAAGCGGGCGCCAATGCCTCGACCAACTCGCTCACTTCACGCCCGCCGCCTCGCCCGGCCTCACAGAACCGGTCCAATAGCGACGACTCGGTTGCGTCGGGGACAATGCCGACTTTGCGTAACGAGAAAGTCGTTGCTACGGGGAACGGCATTACCGTCAGTGTCGCCCTCGCCGAACCTGTGCTCTTTCTTCCCGGCTATGATCACAACGACCCAAGCACGAAAAAGTCGGCTATCCTGCGAGGCCATCTTCATATCAAAACAACCAAGTCGGTCAAGGTTAAGAAAGTGTCAGTCTGCCTGCATGGCCATGCCCAGACCGACTGGCCAGACGGTAAGCAAATACCAAATTCATCTTCCCTACATGTCAAGTCATGCTAATGTAAGACGACAGGCATTCCTCCAAAAAAAGTGTCGTTCCATGACAAGAAAGACTTGATTACTTCGGGCATGGTCTACTTCAACCACGGAGACACAGCCCTTGTGCAGAACGAATATGGCGCTCATTATTATCAATTGGCTGCCACCCCCATTCCATCCACGACCAAGGAGCTAAAGGTATCAGGCGTCACCGCCACGACTCGCGAATTGTTTTCCCCCTCAACCGTTAACAGGGAAATTTCACGAGAAATGAAGCTCCTATCCCTCCAGTCGAACCATTCGCGCAGTTTTAGCAAGAACGAACCCCCTCCCAGTCCCCAAACCCAGGCCGCGCGGAACTACAGACTCTTCCCGCCAGGCGATTACCTGTACTCATTTGAGTTTCCCATTGACGGGTCACTGCCGGAAACAATCAAAAGCGACATGGGCTTTGTTCGATATGATCTCGAAGCGATTGTTGAACGATCCGGCGCCTTTCGTCCCAATCTGTTGGGGAATACGGAAATCCAAGTTATTCGCACCCCTGCCGAAGG
Organism: Talaromyces sp. DC2; assembly: GCA_039119965.1. Classification (NCBI taxonomy): domain Eukaryota; kingdom Fungi; phylum Ascomycota; class Eurotiomycetes; order Eurotiales; family Trichocomaceae; genus Talaromyces; species Talaromyces sp. DC2. The sequence goes on from JBCLNQ010000034.1 coordinate 140,373, forward strand.
ATCCCTCGAGCAAGTTGAGCCGATTGCCATCTCTCGGAATTGGGAGGACCAGCTGCATTATGACATAGTCATTTCGGGCAAATCGTTCCCCCTAGGATCGCAAGTTCCCATTGCCTTTAAATTAACGCCGCTCGCCAAAGTGGAATGCCACCGCATCAAAGTATACGTGACGGAGAACATTCAGCATTGGACACAAGACCGGTCCGTCCACCGCTTCCAGCCAGCGAAAAAAGTGCTACTCTTCGAGAAACGTGCCGATTCGCAGAGTGTCAGCACGTACCCTGGAAGCAGCATGCGAGTAACTGCCGGTGGAGGTGTGCCTTGGGATCAGCGCGAGGCGGCCGCTCGAGGAGAAGAACAGGTGAGCAGGGGAGTCACCAGCCTTTTGGGCAATCTGTCCAACGATATGGGAGTCGGGCCTACCGAGATGGAGTTTAGCGTGCAACTACCCAGCTGTCATACCATGAAAGGCAAGGATGAGGGACAGCGCTTGCACTTTGACACCACGTACGAAAACATTCAAATTAACCACTGGATCAAGGTAAGTTGGAAATTTTGTTTGTTTTAGATATCTTCGCTAACGCTCTATGATTAGATCGTCATGCGTCTGTCCAAACTTGACGAAAATGACCCGACTAAACGCCGTCACTTTGAAATTTCCATCGACTCCCCATTCCACATCCTCTCATGCAAAGCCACTCAGGGCAATATTTATCTCCCGGCTTACAACGATCCTTCATCCGACCCCGCAGCTCCACAAGAAGAGTACGCGTGCGGATGTCCTGGGGCTGCGCTCACGAGACGCAATACGTCCAATAGCAACCAATCGTCTTCGGATCGAGATGATCGAGTCAATGTTGCGCCCATTGCCGGGCGGCTGCCTCGCAGTTTTACTTCTGGTTCGGGTGGTTTGGCACGGCCGGAGCAAGCTCACATTGCCCATGAGCCCACCACCGAGCGCGAGCGTGAGCGCGAACCTCGTCCTATGCACTTGATACGCGCGCCCTCGTTTGCGCCGCCTTCTTTCGAGGACATCGAGCCTCCTCCGCCGTTGGTCACGCCACCTCCAGAGTATGCAACTATTGTCGGTGATCAAGACCGCGAGACGGTGTTGACAGACTACTTTAACCGGCTTTCTTACTTTGAAGAGCAAGACGACGAACACGGACTCGGAAGGGTCGACGTCCCTCTCACACCGGGAGGCAGAGTCCATCGCAGCATGGATGTCCCGCGCGAATGGGTGCGACTCGGCGACGCTACTGTTCAATAATACGATTTACACAATGCGAACATATCACACGATCTTTACGCTTAGTCAACAATATTATTTTTTTAATATATATCTTCGACGATCGCATGAGCCTCGACTGACGATAGACCTGGAAGTCACGCACGAAGTCGCGTTTACACATAGACGGGCGTTTTCTGGTTTGGGGTTTCTCGGGGGGCAAAATATTTATATTTGATTCGTTGCATCATAAGAACTGGGTAGGCTGGGCTGGAATACTTTGCAATATACATACATTTTTGTCACGTTAATATTTCTCTTGGGTTTTTTATTATCTTTTTCCTTTTCTGTGCTTGTCGCAAGGACATCTGGAGGATGCTTGTCGGATGAAAAGCTGTGCTATTTCTGACTATATACAAAACATATATAAAAATTGCAAACCGAGTACATATACATGTATAAATCAATTGATGTTTTGGAAAGTGATATTATAATTTATTCATTATTTCAATGTTGCGAAAGTCTGGGCTCATCCTATGCGGGGAAACGCAGATAAGCCGCGTCGAATTGCCCAAGGCAGTTAGTGGAGCCTGCAGACGACCAGCTGACTTGTTAATCTCGATCCATATCATGTCGCCTTTTGGATCTGATGTTCCACATCTACCATCGAGTATATGTACAGGAGATACCATTGATCGGAAACGATAGAGTTTACTGTCTTCAGTTTGTCAATTCGAGTTCTGGAATATAAACCCCTGACGATAACAACAACAACATCGGCGAACCGATGAATAATAACCATGCCAATCCAAATCCTACCGCTCCAGAAAGAAGACATTCCCGAGGTCGTTGAATGCATCCAGCAGGGCTTTGCCGATGATCCTTATTTCCGGTGGGTATTTGACGCTGCAAAGGTATGTATAAAGCCATATCGACAACCAAAAAAATTCGAGATAAAAGAGAATGCTAACATGCCCGCCATTGCTGAGTAAACTGCGGTCGTCCAACCACGACGATGTCGCTGTTTCTCATGCCCAATGATGGCGTTTTTTTGCTACTTATAGTTCAATAAACAGCGAAATTCAGGGTCTCTCACTGCTCGATGTCTGTGGGGGATCAACAATGCCCTCTTTTACGTCGCCAAGGAAGTGAATAACGAGGCAGATGGCAGCAGCACTGTTGCCGCCTCGCCCGTGTTGGGCGTATCCTGCTGGCTCGCGCCGCATCCAGCCTCGCAGGGAGAAACGTGGAGCTCGTGGTTTCAAGCATGGCTCCTCTCGTTTCGCCAGTTCCTCACAAACCTCCGTTATTTGGGCCATGGAGGTCTCATCACGAAACGCTACTGGATCTGGAAAGCTAATCAAAGCGAAGCCCAGAGGGAGCTGTGGACGGACAAGGAGCGCGGATATTATTTTTGCAATATCGTGACTGTCAGACCGGACGCGCAGGGAAAAGGCATTGGCCGTAAGCTGTTTGAGGTTGTCACGGACCGCGCCGACCAGGAAGGTGTCAAGTGTTATCTGGAGAGTTCGAAGAATGAGCCCAATGTGCAGATTTATGAGAAGATGGGGTTCCGTATGGTGAAGACTCTTGAGTGTGAGGATGAGGGGGATGTTTGCCAGGTGAGATCTCTACCAGTTGACAATCTAAATAGACATGCAAATGAAGAAGTGAAACTGATTTTGTGGCGCTCTTTTCTAGTTGTTTTGCATGATTCGCGAGCCAAAGATTGATAAGAATTAGACGTTGCTGTCCGCTATCTCTTGCATTTCGGGGTTCTTGATTTTCGTTTGCCTCTTTTTGTATTTCGGGCGCATGCTGCATACAGATTGTCATAGCTTAGCAAGCATCAATTCGGTATACGATATAAAATATACAAAACATAGAATATAAAATGATTATGTCAAAGGACGCGCTAAGCCGGATTAGACAGCCCCACTCCGCTCACTGTCAGTTCAGCTCGAGATCCGATGATCGATTCGAGTTCAAGCACTTTCATCCAGCGCTACTGCTACTACTACTACTACTACTTCTCTGCAACTGTCCAAACGATGCCGCACTCCAGTCTAGCTCCTTCCGGGGACTGAACCGAAACAATGAAGAAAACGCTCCTGCTTGTGTTCATTCATGGGTTCAGGGTATGTCTTGCTCACCCCCGCATTGAAAACTGGCTAACCGTCAAGCAGGGCGGCGATGATACGTTTAGCAAGTTTCCCGACCAGCTGACCGCTTTGGTGCGACATGCGCTGCCGAGTATTGGTGTCAAGGAGGTGACATATCCCAAGTTTGATACCAGGGGCGATCTAAAGGAATGTGTGGCGAGGCTTCGGGACTGGTACGATGCGATACAAATCATACAATACTATGGTAGACCAAAGGGTTGATATTGATAATGATCCAGGCTTCAGAATACAGTGATCGATATCGAAGTAGCCAATGGCACACCCTCGCCAACAGTCGACCCCTCCGTCCATGTCATTCTCGTGGGTCATTCAATGGGCGGCATTGTGGGCGCAGAGACCCTCCTCCTCCTGGCCTCCGAACAACCAATACCGCCTCTATCGGCAAACGATGAAAGCCCTGAAAAGTCGGCAGAGCAGCGTCCGTTTTTCATGTTCCCGCACATCCAGGGCCTACTCGCATTCGACACGCCGTTTCTAGGGATTGCCCCGGGTGTCGTTTCGCATGGAGCCCAGGAGCATTACAAAACCGCATCGAGTGCATACAGCACCTTCAATGAGGTAGCTGGTTTATTTGGATATGGCGGCAGTAAATCCGCAACAGCAACCACAACCACCACAACCACCTCACAATCAGCAACGTTACCGCTACCGCCGGCAACGACCGACACCGCCGCCGACGCTGCAGCGACTCCGTCATGGTCTCGCTGGGGCAAGATGGCCATGTTTGCAGGTGCCGCTGGCGCCGTTGCAGCCGGCGGTGCGGCGGCGCTCTATTCCCAGCGCGACCGCTTTACCGAAAGCTGGCGATGGGTAACGTCGCACCTGGAGTTTGTCGGCTGTCTCGCTCGTCCCGCAGACCTGCGCACGCGAGTCGCCTCGCTCGCAACCATTCAGCAAGAGCGCGGCATCAGCGCAGCCAATTTCTACACCTGCCTCGGTCGAGGCGCGCCCCCTGCTCCTCCTCCACCACCAGCCCCCGAATCAAACAGATCCCGATCCACAATCCTCCCGCGTGTCCCACGCGCACGCTACCGCACTTTTTGCCGTTTACCCGAAGACTTTGATGCCGAGGATACCCTTCTGGCTGGGGATGGGACATTGGACAGCCCCGGTATCAGATGGATCCTGGCGCTCAACGACAAAGCGCCCGACGAGACCAACGCCCATATCAGCATGTTTTCGCCGCGAGATAATCCGAAATACTACGTTCTGGGACACGAGGCGGCTGATCTTATTGTGAGATGGATTGATCAGGAGTGGTATGCAAGTGCCGTCCCTCCTCCTCCGCAGGAAGACCGTCGTGCGGAAGAGAAGGATGATTTTATTGTTGTCGACTAGCCTTGATAGAGAATGGGACGGTTCGATTATGACTACGTTGAGTAGCTTAATATTTTATGAGAGAACAACCATGAAAGAAATCTAAGAAAAACAATATTATTTCACTATTGAAAATTCATGTCCGTTACATGATCCTATATCCATATAAAAAAACCCCCAATTGTGCCACGAAGAAATCAATTAATAACAATGATAGTAAAAGAAGCCCGAACCGAGGTCATGCAAATGGCAAAAAAAAAGATAAAACAGGAAGATAAATAGAAGTATTTTCAGGAACGCCGGACTAAAATATAGCATTAAGATTGTTTTCTTTCTCTTTCCTTTGGAAAAGAAAGAGGGAAAAAAAAAGGTCATTAGATCGCAATTCCGGTTTATCTTGACAGGGCTTGTCTAATAACCGGAATGATTTCCGCCAAATGTTGAACTGCGATACTGAGTGCTGGGCGCGTACTCGGATGCATTGTCCGGGTACATTGTGAGTCGGCGGTCTTCTCCGTCCGCGTCCTTGACTTCCCAGTTGTTTTGCTTGACGCCGACGGAGAATTCGAGGTCCTCTTTGGTGATGGAATCCCAGTACTGATATTGTTAGAATGATTTTCCTTTTTACTGAAGAGGGGGGATAGGTAATACCTTGTAGACCATCATGACGGCGAAAAGGTTGCAGAGCGTAGCGAAGAATGTTCCGTCCAGATAATGCTGGATCTTGTTGCAGATCGTGTCGCTAAAGCTATAATACAACACCTGTCCCACGACAAAGACGAACACGCCAAAGGCGATATGACCCAGCGGCCAGCGGTCGTCAAGAGTGCCGTAGACGAGCATCAACTGCATGACAACATAGACAGCCAGGCAAATGGCGTTCAAAAGGTACAGGACAACAAACAGTCCAACAGGATTGGCCGGATCCAACCCTGCCCAACCCTTGAAGGTGAAGAGCGAGACAATGAACGAGATGGCAAACATGCCGACCGAACTGCTTCGCAGTAGCCATACGGATAGCGCTGTGCCATCTTCGTACAATTGAAATCCGACAAATCCGTTGATGAGGAGACATGTGCATAGTGCCGATGCGAGGCCGTTTTGTACTGCAGCGAAGTAAGGGAAAGGTCCGCTTCCAGGAGGAACAACGCCGGCATCGATAAGGAGAGAGCACATGGTCAAAAGCATGTAAATGTAGAAGAATGTAATGATTTCCTTGCGGCCTATTTATAGTCATCTTAGCATTCCTGGTCCCTCCCTTCCCACGTTGTTTCACACATGGGGCAAGACTTACCGACGGCCGTAAATTTCGACCGTACATGCAAAATCATAATGGCTATCATGGACAAAGCGGCGATATGTACACAGTCGGCTGCACCTTGGAAAATTATGGTGTTGGCAACTTCAATGTTTCGCGCATAGCATTTCGGAAGAATTCCTCTCGAACCCTCAACGGGCGATGGAGGACCAACAAGCGAGCATAGCGGAAGAGGTGTTTTGAGACAAATGTCGTCAAAATTGCCGAAGCCCATGGTGACGGATAATTATGTGTGTTTCTTCGTGGCCAAACCCCCAGTACCAACAGTATTTACAACGTCCCCAACGGTAGAATGGAAGTCGAGCGGGCAGGTTGACCCTCTAGGGGCATCCGCCGAACGAACGACGGAGATCAGCAAGTGATAGAACGGTAGAAGCGAAAGATTTTTGGTAAACGTGTGCGAGCGAGTGTCGATCTGGCCGTTGGGGTGGCTTTGGGCTGGGTTGCAATGCGGTTAAGTATGGCCTGGGATTAGCCTGCGGTTGCTATGTCGCTTTGCTTTCTGCGATGTCTCACCCTGACAAGTCATGTGATGTTCACGTTTGTTTTGTGTCTCTTTGGGGATAAGCGGGACCCATTAGACGCTGCGCTAACCCTTCCGATAGGCCAATCACAGCAGATATAAGTAGATCTCACACACAGCCAATCAGGACGGTTGCTATGTGAAAAAAGACATGGTCTCTATTACGACGTAGATAGAAACCGAGTAAATTAATTTGTACGTGCTAATTTATTTTGTACATTTTGCTGTTAGTTTTCGTCCCACTTGACGAGAGTCATTAAAGCAGCCGTTTTCCACCTGGGAAACGCAATAAACCGATACTCAGGTTTCTTTTTTTAAAAGCGTCAAAGTACTAAATACACACGCAAAGACCTTCAAAATTTGGTATACATCAAAATAAATCAGTAACCGCCCCCTTGTCTGCCGATCCCACCAGGTGCTGGTACTTGGCCAAAACGCCTCGTGTCACGGTCTTTGGTGGAGGCTTCCACTCCGCGAGACGCCGAGTTATTTCCTTGTCAGACAAATGAACATCAATTTTATTATTTGTTGCATCGATGGTGATCACATCACCATCTTCCACAATGGCAATTGGCCCACCGACTGCTGCCTCGGGGACGACGTGTCCTACTATGAAGCCATGAGAACCGCCTGAATACCGTCCATCTGTAACGAGGGCAACATTTTCTAGTTTGGCCCCCTTGATATAAGACGAAGGTTTAAGCATTTCCGGCATTCCAGGACCACCCTTGGGGCCCTCGTAGCGGATAATTAGCACCCAATTCTCATTTCGGCTAATCTTGCCTGCCTTTAAAGCGGTGTTCAAGGATTGCTCCTTATTAAACACCCGGGCTTTACCTGTAAAATGACTTCCTTCTTTCCCGGTTACCTTTGCTACTGCACCACCCGGAGCCAAATTGCCACGCAAAATCTGGATGTGACCCCTTGACAATATGGGGCTCTCAATCGGACGTATAATTTTTTGATCCGGTGACAGAGATGGGAACGGCTCATAATTTTGCTCCAAAGACTTTCCAGTAATGGTTGGAAGACCACCATTCAGCAAACCGGCACGGATGAGAATCTTGCAAACAGCAGGTATACCACCGACATTGTAAAGATCGGCCATTAGATGACGCCCGCTTGGAGCTAAATCAGCTAAATAGGGGATCTTATCACTGACTCTCTGGATATCTGCCAATTCAAAGGGCACTTCAGCCGTGTTGGCAATGGCCATCAGATGGAGCACACTGTTTGTGGAGCCACCCATTACCATTGTAAGGACAAAGGCATTTTCAAATGCAGCGGGCGTTAAAAGGTCTCTTGGGCAGATATTCTGCTCCATACAAACTCGGATGTACTGTCCCACCTTCTGGCATTCTCTCATCTTCGCTGGTGACGTGGCCGGGTTTGAGGAAGACCCAGGGATAGAAAGGCCCATTACTTCAATAGAGGCAGCCATGGTATTGGCAGTGTACATACCTCCACAGGCTCCTGGCCCCGGACATGCATTGCGCATGATGTCGTCTAGAACATCTTCTGGGGACGCAGATTCCAGCCCTGGAGCCGGCTTAAGTGTTCCATATTGATATGCTCCAAGGGCCTCGAAACAGGAAACCACATTGAGCGGCTTTCGTAAAAGTTTTGAATAACCAGGAGCAATAGCACCTCCGTAGATCATAATAGATGGCCTGTTGTGCCGTGCCATGGCCATGACAACTCCTGGCATGTTCTTGTCACATCCGGCAATGGAAATATTAGCATCGTGGTGTTGGGCGAAGGTGACTGTTTCAATGCTATCGGCGATAATCTCGCGACTTTGAAGAGAAAACCGCATTCCTTCAGTGCCTTCGCCCAAAGCATCTGATACTCCAATTGTGTTGTACTGCCATCCCAGAAACCCTTCCGCTTCGACAGCGGCTTTGGCTGTTCGACCTAAGTCCAGTACTATGCGACATGAAATTATTATTTTACCAAGCTTGCATAATATTTAATCAAAACTCACGATGCATACTAGCGAAATTTTAGTCGATGAACAGTGTGCATTGACTGTCGTTTACTCACTTGCATGGATTTCCTTCCCACCACACAGAGGCAATCCCAACATGTGGACTAATTGACATAGATTCGGCATCTGGGATACCCGCTGCATATAACATAGCCTTTTAAGAGTAACATTTAGCGAGTGAATGGTGTGAGATGACTTCTGACAAACCTGCGCAGCGGGATGGTCATGCTCTCTCGTAACAAAGGTCGACCATCTATTCAGAATGGGTTTTCCTTCCTTGTTGACCGAGTCTTGGGGCAAGCACGGAAAGCTGGCGTATTTTCCTCCTGGAGGCGAGCCATTGTCACTGGTATTGGAGGTCATTCTCCAGCGCGTTTCTACTGCAGACTAGGTTGTCTTCCAGGAAATAATGTGGAATTTGAAAATTTGCCCTACATAGTAGACGGCAATAATACTGGCAGAATATATAGAAGTTTGCCTTTATTATGTATAAGCACTACACTAAACAGAGTTGAACGATTGTGGTTGATCACCATACCATCGCCGGTGGTCATCTGCAATATATCTTATCACTTTGAGGGAAGAGGAGGCGATAAAGTGTTCCAATCAACATTGTCAAGATCTACCAATGCTACTACCTAATACATTAATTGCATAAACTGCAGGAGATATGCTGGCACTGCATTTTCGGAGGAAGACCAATATCCTTAACTCTACATGTAAGTTTCGATGTTTATATTACTCTGGATAATAGTTGGATTGGGCATGGCTTTAGGCTTCCTTTCTCTCCGTGGAACAAAGTTGTAAATATTTGGTTTTCAGGTGACTTTTATGCAGTCAGTTTCTATATTACATTGCTAATTACTCATCGCAGACTTAATTTTAATGAAATATCTCACATTTATTATTGTGAGGGCCGAGTCATAATGTCGGACTTCGCTCCGGCTCCCCGGTTACGTATTGTTTGGTAACTTACAAATTACCGCGGCAAATTTACCACCGCCGGTGGTCGGGTGCGGGATCGCCGTGTAAAATAACGCCGTAAAGCTGGGGTAACTGGTTTTAAGTTACGTACTTCCCCGCACATTGGACGGAGCCTTGAGGAGAGTTTGAATCAATTCAATATACTTTCCAGCCTAAAGAATATCCAGCTGGCCTATTGCAGCAAACATCTATTGCCGGGCTCTCGCTTTTGGTTTACATCTTCCCTTTCAATCCCTGCCTTCGGCTCCGAGCTCTGAGATAATTTCCAGTTTCGAAAAAAAAGAAAAAATGGATCTAAAACCAAACGACAACGATGCTTATTCCTCATATGTCGAAATGCAGCAAGACAATCTGCGGGATTCGGATGCGGCTGTTGAAAACCCTATGCTTCGCCCAGATTCGACCGAGTCCAAAAGAATTTTGCGGAAAATCGACCTTCGCGTCATTCCTATTCTTGCCATCCTATATTTCTTAAGCTTTCTCGATCGAGGTAATTCATTTCTTTGACTATGGACTGTGCTGAATAGCAACTGATTGGTCTAGGGAACATTGGAAATGCCAATGTACAAGGTCTCTCCACTACTTTGAATCTCAAGGGCAACGAGTACAACTGGTACATATGCACGCATCTTCGCGTTGGTTCATTTCTAACTACTTTTTCTTAGGGGCCTCACGATATTTTTCTTCCCCTACTCATTTACGGAGCCCTTGTGTAACATATTACTTGTCAGGCTGAAGCCAAGCATCTGGCTCCCGTCAATTATGGTAGCATGGGGTATGATAATCCCTTTCCCCCAGAGGTACGAAATGGACGATTTATGTAAACATCTAAAATTTTGCAGGAGTTGTGACGACTTTGACGGGGCTAATACAGAACTATTCTGGGCTTCTGGCTGTCAGATTCTTTCTGGGTATGTAACATATCATGACAGCAAGTCATTTACGTTAACATGTTTTAATTTCATTGCACAGGACTCAGTGAAGCAGGTCTTTGTAAGTGTTTCAATACCAGCATTGTTTCTCTCAGGGTGTCAAGGAAAATCAAAACTAAACTTTTATTCTTGATCATAGTCCCAGGTCTGGCCTTTTACGTATCCCTTTGGTATAGAAATCCCTAGGCCACAATGTTCTAATGTTATTAATGCGGGACGACAGGTACCCAAGATCCAATGCCCAGTTTCGGCTCGCCCTAATTTTTGCATCTGCGTCAATGGCCGGTGCATTTTCTGGACTACTGGCATATCTCATCGTGAAAATGGACGGTATAGCCGGCTTGGAAGGTTGGCGATGGATGTACGGTTCCCAAAATTGTGCAGTTTTCTCAGCTTGTGCTCCATACTGAAATGATAGACAGTTTTATCTTGGAGGGCATCTTAACTGTCGTCGTTGCGGCATTCTCTTACTTTTTTGTTTGGGACGAACCGCAATCTGCAACGTTCCTTTCGGATCAAGAGAAAGCTGTTCTACTCGAGCTGTTGAATGACACCGGAACTAAAGTTGCTGTAGAACCCCAGCTGGGTCATAGCCATTCCTTCGAGTGGAGCCATGTAAAAGCTGCTGTTTTTGACTGGCAGGTATAGTATCTTTCTCGATTTGTGAAAGCTGCTATTACTCACATCTGGTGCAGACGTGGTTTCATTGTCTTGGCTACTGGGGAGCGGTAAGTCACTGAAGTTGGTCTGAACTGCGTAATAATTCTGACTTCCAAAAAGGCTGTCGCTGTATACGCTCTTTCACTATTTCTACCTACGATAATTAAAGGGCTTGGGTATTCCGCTGCCAATGCCCAGCTTCTCACAATTCCAGTATATTTTGCCGCCACGGTCTCTTGTCTCCTCGTTGGATACTTTGCAGACCGAACTGGTCAGAGGGGCCTTTTCACTGCCGGGTGCTATATCACAATATTTGTGGGATACGTAATTGCTGTTGCTCCACCTCGTTTCATCCCGGGCCTCACATATGCTTCATGTTTTATAGCGGCATGTGGAATATACCCTGGTAAGTATGAATCTAGTACGAAACATAGCAATATATGTACATCTTTGCTAATATTTCTAGCTATACCCGGACTCCTTGCATTGTCGTCGAACAATTTCGCTCCGACATCAAAACGAGCCGTAGGCATGGCGATTCAGATGGGGTTTGGAACGATGGGCGGTGCTGCTGCTTCAAACTTTTACCGTACCTCTGATGCTCCTCGTTACCGTCTAGGGCATGGCCTTGTGCTGGCTTTCGCTGGTTTAGGGATGATTGTCATGGTCGCATACTACTTCATATGCCGTGCAATCAACGCAAAAAGAGACAAGAACGCTGAGAGCACGCCGCAATACACTAGGTCTGAATTGGTCGACATGGGTGACAGAGCACCAACATTTCGCTACAAGCTCTAAGCATATTTTTGCCCTTTCCGGAGTTATGCTATTTACTTACTAGGCTCATGAATTATTAATGCGAAGGAACCCATGCATCTCACATATGCACACTTTACATTGATATATACAGCATCATATATGTGACATCTGCAGTGACACTGAATATACAATATATACATTGTGAAATGTTGAATGTAGACACTTGCAGTAAAGCCTATGTCGATTTTTCTAGACAAAATAATTACAAGAAGTGAACCAGGGAAAGCATACAAAGTAACACAGGGTAATGTAACAAATGTAATGTAGCATACCAAACTGTATTATTGCCGTTCTCGTAACAAAAAAATCCCCACAATACAATTGTGGAGACGACTCCGAGGCTTATATCACCTTGGATGTTATTTGTCCCAGATGAAGAAAAAGAACCATCAGAAAATAAAATCAAATTACAATATGGTGCAGCCAAACGAGCCGACGAACCGCTCCTTGGGTCGCTCCAGGATAAGGAAAATGCACATTGTGTGTAGAAGATGCCGAGAACAGCATATCCGTTGCGATGCCGCCGTCAAGGGAGAGCCGTGTTCGAATTGTGAACGTGCTGAGAGCCCAGAATGCCAAATCATACACACTACAAGGGCCAGGTGAAACTAATTTGTACGCACCGAGTATTACTGTCCTGCTAATAACCGGACATAGGGCTAAGAGTGGTAAATTCATTCCCAACGTACAGAATCGCAGTGCCGAAACGAATCCAAGTCCTAGTTCTTCATCGTCGCTTCAAACGCCCTACAGATCAACGCAGCTACCCCATTTCTCGATTGATTTCGCAGCTCTATGCCAGGATGGCCAGGGAAATGGGAGTATATCAAACCGGTTTACTGTCTATCTTGGCGAGCAGGGTTCGGTCAACGACGGCCATTTTCCTTCGGCACGTCCGATCTGGGGAGAGAGTTGGTATTTGTCCTACGTTATCCAAACAACTAACAACCAGTATAACTGCTTGTATCGACCGATAACTAGTGCCGCTGAGGCATCAAGTGGTCAAAACGGGGAACAGCAATCATATTGGCACCTACAACCCAAAAGCTCAAGACCAGAGGCTTCGCCTGCATACAAGGTCAATCGTGAGCTACCTTCTGCCAACTTAATTGATCAACTTCTCGAAGACTACTTTACAATTTTCCACCCATTTTGCCCCATAATCGACCGGCAAACATTCCTTGCCGCTGTTCGGATGGGATCCGGTTCTCAAACTTTACTTCGCTGCGTGCTTTTCGTTTCATCTATTCACTGTGACGTCAAAAAGATACATCTTCTAGGCTATAGCAATCGTATTGAAGCCGAAGATGATTTATTCAACAGTGCGAAAACAGCTTTTGACTCTGAGGAAGAATCAGATCGTCTAGAAATGTTGCTTTGCTCGTATTTACTTCACTACTGGTCTGGATCCCCTAGTAAGAGCAAAGATTCGCTTTGGTGGCTTGCTGGCGCTATACGGACAGCTCAGTCCATGGGGATGCATCGGAAGATTCAGCATAGTGAGACATCGTTGGACAGGCAACGAAACTGGAGGCGTATATGGTGGCTTCTTTATGTACGTCATCCCATTATATAAAGTTTGACCACACTTCTATACATCAAACGATATCGGCTGATTTGTATTGCTAGATCCGGGATTGTCAAATCTCACTTTCATTGGGAAAGCCAATGACCATTGTGGGTTGTGACTGCGACGTTGAAAACATCTCCGAAGAAGATCTTTGTGGAGAATCGAGAGAAACGCAACTATATGTGATTTTTCAAGCAAGGCTATCCGCGGCTGGTATTTCTCGTTACTCGATATGTCCTATTCAAGTATATTTCTAACCAAGTGCAGTGTCTGGCTTTCTCAGAACTTACCTCGCACCTTCCAGCCCCGAGAAAGTACACGAGTCGACGATACTATTTAAAATATGCTCTTTATTTGAAGAGTGGCACCAGGAGTTGGCCCCTGAAATGACATATCAAAATACTCCAAGATCGCAGTTGGTCTTGATTTTAAACATGACATACAAGTACGGAAATTATTGTGTTATCTATGAATAGCATTAACCTGCAACAGTTACTATCGAATTATTCTTTATCGAAATATACAGCGGCTTCTTCCCAAGTGCGATACTAGCACTGTGCACTTGATCAATACTATAATCACCAATGCAGCCAAACTAATCACTTCAATGACGGAGGATGCTGTCACGTACTTCGATGCCAGATATTTTCCTATGATATGGTACGTATTCAATTTACTAGATCTGTCCCGTCCTTTATTCGTCACTGAAAATGCATATATCGAAACAGTGTTTCTGCGATCTTTGCTGCCATGACAGCCGAGTTCGCCCAATTGCCCTCTTCTGACTTGACAGAAGTGGAAAAGAATGCCCATTTGCGAATGGTAAAATACAAGGTTCTAGCACTGAAAGAATTCGCAAAATGCCATGTCTTAGCCGGCTGGATACGGGAACTGTTCCTTGGTCTGCTGGATCGGCAATCAGATGACACAGCCGCGGACGAAAAATCTCAACCGACCAGAACGCAACAACTACCGGATCTGCAATGCATCTTGGCTAGCTCAGAAAAAAAGGGGTTAGTAGCCAGCAAATCAGATGTATTCCTACCTCCGAGATCTGTACCTACAGCCATTTCCGAAACGCCTGAAAACCAGGTTCCGTCAGAGATTGTCTTTGATCAAGCTACTGCACAGGGATCTACTGCAGAAGGCACGCTATCTTTAGCTAGTATCGACTTGTCTTGCGAGTACAATTTGGGACTAGGTCAACAACTAGGGTATTTGACATCTGACGGATGTCTCGGCTCAGACATGGACAACATGGATAGAATGTCAGTTGGTTGGCCTGGATTTACAAATTTTGGTGATGGCTCGGGCATAGATGAGCTGTATAGACATTACTGCAACCAGTAGAAATTGCACATAAATATAATTTACCATGTCTGAATATTAAAGCTTGCTCCCGATTTGTCAATATCATTGCAGTAATTCTCCGCGTATGTAGGTTCTCAAAATTTAATTTCACTACTCCGTCCTCTCATTACTGATGATTTCGGTATGAATGTACTGGTACTTATCTAATTGTGTATTAAGATACGCAAGTATCGTAAAATTCAGATGGGGGAAGGAGTAAGGACGAAAAAATGTAAACATGCGATCAACGCAGTAGTTAGACGCTATGTATGCTATAAGCCTAGCTGCAAGAGTCTGTCCCGGTCCTTCCCGTGAGCCCTATCACATCGATTCTATCCATAGGGCGAGTTGATAGGTCTCCAAATAAAAAGCGCTTCTCCTGCTACTGCTGAATTAAGGTTGTAAATGCCCGAAGTACCGAGGATGTGCAGAGAGGTCTGAGAGCAACGGAGATCGTCTGACACCTGCATATCAAGAGATCAATGCACGATAGCAAAATAATAATACCTCAGCTTAGCAGGGTAACGTTGCGCAAAACGTTGCGGAGAGAAATTGGATTTCTATCATGTAACTTTGATTTCGATAGGTTCACACGCTCGTATCCGTCTGTATTGCATTCGACAGCGTCAGTTTCTTTGGGGTTCGCACTACATATATTCGGTGTGGCTTGTCTCACACTTTAGGAGGCTGTTATAATATGGCGCACAAAAAAAGGGACTACGTATCAGTACCACCGTATCCGAAAACAAGCATTCATTATACGGATACAAAAGCATTGATTTCGGCCGCCGGTCGGCTGGCTCTGTAGCCCGGGACCCATTATTGATGGACGTAGGCTATTATTATTGCCTGCACTAAGTACTTATTGATCCTTGCAACGGTTGTCACTAGTGATTATTAGTAGATCCTCGGTCTCAACTCCATGTGCCGACCGACAAGCCGTTGCTAGACAATAGGTGCATATCGTGCAAAGGTCTAGACTGTTCTTTAGAGCTTTCATGTTTACTTGTCTGCGTTGGCTTTTTTTTTGCGTCAGACCGCTTTGGCTGGTGTGCTTCGAGCTGTGTACGTTCTCAATAGGCCG
Source organism: Talaromyces sp. DC2 (assembly GCA_039119965.1). Lineage (NCBI taxonomy): Eukaryota > Fungi > Ascomycota > Eurotiomycetes > Eurotiales > Trichocomaceae > Talaromyces > Talaromyces sp. DC2. The sequence continues at coordinate 156,328 of JBCLNQ010000034.1, forward strand.
ACTCGACAGCCACTGTCACATGCAACAATGCGGTACTAGCTATCAATAAACTACTGAATCATATTTACGGGCAATACAAGGTTCATCCTTCGAATTGCTGTGCTGTGGCTTGTTCCCGAGGCTGCCATCGCGTAAGCTCGATCCAATCAAGGCCGCAGGCAACAGTGGCTAGGTTCTTTTTTAAACATGGATAATCCATGGTTTTGTGCATGGGATCTAATTTAGGGGAATATATTTCACGAGTAGATCTGTTGTCAAGACTCTCGGCAAGATACGCTCCCCGATTTTGGAAAATTACGCGACTTGTTTTGATCCTGTTGAGCTGTGACTATTAATATTACCTGCTAGAAAGTTAGCTCAGGTTCCTCGAGAGTCGAGAGTCACTATTATTCAATAATACTACCACAAGGCACACAGACCATGTGGATAACCCAACACCGGGAGTTCCCCCGGAGATTATGGACTGTTCCATTGTTCCGAGCCGTCGGATAGCTAATTAATTATTTTCCCCTACCGTTCCGGTATCCTAGTACGTAGTATGACTTCATTCTAATGTTTGCTGTATGTCTAGTATCAGACGGCTCCCACATGGTATACAACCTCGGGGAATTAGATGACGACAGGGCGTAATTCAATCGACTGATATGATATTGAACCAATACATGTAATTTACAACTAGTCTGTGAAGTATAAATGCTGAGAGAAGTACAGTATGTCTATTCAGGCTAGGCATGTGCTAAACGGCCATAAATCATCCCAACCTGCCTCTTATCGAATTTAGGAAGGCTTATTTCATCTACAAATTCTCCCCGTGACGGTTGAACGCGCAACCGCAAGCGATCAATGCTGACCTCACGAGTCCTAGTAGTTCATAGTCCAAGCCACATATAGCTGAAAGTAGCCCACACCCCGGCCTGGGTTGTTGGACGGGCACTCTCTTCCTGTTCAAGGAGAAAATCCGCTTAGAATAAGTGACTCATTGTACTGCCAAAGGTCGGCAGTGATCACCCAATAACGACAATACCTGGCGCCGAACCAGAAAAGCTTAGCCCGAACAAGAAATTTAATACCAAGGGGTATAATACACTCTATCATGCATGAAACACGAAACCCCATGCTAGCACCATGTGCGTAAGCTATCGCCAACGGCTGCTAGCGAGGGCCACCAGGTCGATCGCCGGCCATCCTTGCAGGAATGCTAGTTAATTAATTTGTAACTACTTGCTTACCGAGTGAACGCACAAAATATGGATGCTTCGAAATTTGATTCTACTTTCCTTTTTTTATCTTTGATTTTTACATATTTATTTTTTACTTGAATCACTCTGCCACCTTTCAACGGAAGTCCGAGTTTCGGCTTGTCTTACTTTGGAAAAACGGACACGTTTCGTGTTATGAAACGCCGCAATAAATATTAGGACGAGGGAATTCTGCTGCTGCAGGCATCAATAATGTCTGAGACCTCCAATTAGTGCACTGATTCCCGCAGTGACGGAATCTTGGCATTGCTCTGGTTCTCATTACTAGCAGTATATTATTATTATTACTCCTGTTATCATTTTTGGGTATTTTACGCACCATCAAGGGGAATTCTCGGAAGACACTGACCAGTAGCTTTCTAGAACATATACAACGCCCTGGATTATATTCCTGCAAGAATCAATCTCCACTTTATAATAATCGTATGGCTTTGCATGACATGGATGCCGATGAGCCGCGATCTAGGTCGTCATGTTGGAATTGTTTCTGATTATTTTTTTCTTTTCTTTTCTTTCTTTTTTTACAATTATTTTTCCTTAAGAAAAATTTTTTATTTATATTTGCAAGATTACATATAATACGCCAGAGGTTCCTCCCCCCATTAACCCGGTCATGGAAATGCCTTTCTCTATCATCTAGCTATCCCCCTCCTAAGCAAAATTACATCACATGTGCAATTGACACCAGTGGGTAATTGATGTTTCTAATTTTTATACAACGAATATGATGTTGTTCTGACATTATGATGCAGGATTAATTCAACACGAGCAAAGAATTTGCATGGGAAAAACAGACACCGTGCGAGATGTGTCACTATTTCAAAAACATCTACGTCTATACGGGATGCCGCGACCCGAGCGGACACTTTCACAGAATCGCACTAGACGGACAGGATAGTAACCTAGGCCGATGTCACGATAGCCCTCACGAGAGAATTGTTGTCGAAGTCGGTGTGTGCCGCCTGTGCTGTCGATGACGATGCATGGGCACGTTACATCATATCGAAATTATTTGCAGTCAGATCTTTTCTCAGTTGCCGTTTTTATCTGATTTTCTGGCTTAGCGGTTAGTCAAGAAGATTGATTGAAGGAGAATCGGCCTCTCACGAACCGTTCGTTCTTGTTATTTGTTGGTTTTGTAGAATACCCCTGCTCGATGTCTGCGCGCTTATCATTTTTTGGTCAACCGGTTGTTCATTGCTGGCGTTTTGGCGAATGGTTCAATGTTTCTCTTGTCTAGCTTGTGAATACCAAAATCCACGATGGCTCATCATTCCTTGCATACTTTTTATGCTCTTGGCCAGGCAGCAACACTGCAGTTGCACTGTGCCTGTGCTGATGTTTACTTTTACCCTTTGACCGCTTTGGGCGCGTTGTTTTGGCGATTTAATTTCATTAAGGTTTCCATTGGAATTAGCCCTAAAGTCCACGATCTTCACGCGTGGGCCGGATTGCCTTTCCAGTTTCCACTCTTCAGGCTTCCATCTTTAGTGGCAAGCCACGAATACTACTTAACACTACCGGAAATCTCCTGCCAAGTTGCAAAATAACGAGTGATGAGCAGATTTGCAAGTTTGGGGGGCCCGCCGGTGTTGTATTTCCGGTCAATAACGTCGCCTTGTCTGTATCCACTGGGTGCTTACAGATCTCCACTTAGCAGCACAGAAGTACGAAGCAGAAGTAGGCCCATTTCTTTGTAACCTTTCTGCCGGCCAGTTAGTAGTAAAGTTATCTCCTACTTTTTCCATGCCCCCCCTCCTCTTTTGTCCTTCTAGCGTACCGAGAGGCTCCGTGCGCCGATTGCGTCAAGGCCCCCGGCCTAGGGTGTCTTGGGACGAAACGAGTAATTTAGTAGCCCTGGTTTGCTACATGGTACGGAGTACGGAATACACGGAGTACCTTAGTAGAAAAATAATAGGGCAACTTGTCAGATGGCTAGCGACGACTGGCCGGGGCGCCGAGGCCTGATTGACTAGAGATCCGGAAACGGAGGACGACATCCCGCTCGGTCAGCGTTATCAGGCTGTAGTAGTGGTGATCACGGTTCGAGAAGCAAATCAATTTGCCGGCGAGTGCGGTGACCCTAGGCGAAATTCCACGCCTGGCGCGTACGTCCTTGGCCAGTCACTTTACTACTGTTTGCAGTAAGTCGTCATACTGCGACAAAATAAGGCTTACCAACAACTATGGGAAGCCATCATAAATTCATAATAGTAATACGTAGTAATAATTGGACACGGAAAAATATCATCTCGAATCGTCGATGGAACCGGGCCGGGCTCCACACACTCCTTCACTCTCCACTCTCCACTCTCCACCTTTTTCTTCAGCATTTAAAAATTCCTCCAAAACGCCTCATCTGTTCATCTCCGACGCCGTTGATGTGGAAAAGGATTCCCTAGCGAATACGAATTCCACAATGGGCACACCCGAACCGGTGCCATCCATCTTACGTCCTTTGTTTCGCCCTTACCGAATCGATGTCCCGCTGTATACGGAATATATCCATTATGACGCCTGGTGAAGCGCTCGCCGCTTCATCTAGAAGCAACCCTTTGCGAGCCTTCGTTCCTATAATTAATTGTTTGGTCCTGCTCTATGAGGTATTCTTTATAGTGTTCCAGAACGTAGAATTCCCACCGTGTCAACTGGTCGCCTTTGTGGGCCTCAAACGGGCCGTTCCAGAAACCGGGTCATGTTTTTGTCCCGCTCGTCGATCTCTCTGTCATAGACGCTGATTACGGAAGTTGAGTGCCAGACAGGGTCTATTTTGGTTCATTTTCCTTTTTTGCTTTCTTGCCCCTCTCAATATTAATTGAAATGCATAACTACGTATTTCCCGGCTGGGGACGCTGCCAATCGGGTCAACTACCGATTGTGTCAATTTCTATACCTAGTCAATATGGCGTCATGGAAGGGCGTACTTGTTGACCGCCACATTGTCATTTTACTGCTGGGCCAATTTATATCTGCGCTGCCATTCCTGCAATGCATGCGTGTACCGAGCCACCTGCAGTCTTTAAATACGTTGTGGCTGCAAACTTGGACATCGGTTGGTGAGTACGGAGTAATTAGCCGGTGCTAATATCCAAGTGTGCCTGGAATTCCTTGCTATCTTCTTCGCTTGGGCTGTTTTTACATCACTAGCATGGGCGGGCACATCCGCTATAGGAACATTTTCCCCTAATCAGTTGTCATCGAAATTGCAGGAAGTGATAATCCCGGTCCTAATCTTTTCGCATCCTACGATTGATGTAATTAGTCTGGTTGACAAAGCCCGGATGCAGTGCGTATATCCCGGTATGCACTCTAAACCTCATGCCCCCCTTAACTTTTGTAATTTTTCCGTGTCCATGCAGCCAGCCATAGTAGGTCTGAAGCATAATTGATAAATTATTTGCTATCATTCCTACTTACCTGATACTAAGTTAGCAAGGATAATACTACCCACTATCACTTTCGTTCGCGAAAGAAATGAGTCATGTCGACTAGTATTGCAACCATAGCGTTACTCGTAATTATTTTGTCTTCTCGTTATTCCCTGGCTATTAGCCTACAGCTATATCAGTAAATGCAAGTTGGAATATTATAAACGAGAAGCTTATTAGATGTTCCGGGTTAGGATTATCCATAGAGATATGTGCTGCTTCCATCCAGTGGCCCCGTTAGGGTCTAGTTGGACCACGTGGGCTCTTTCGATGACGACAAACGATGGCACAGTTGATGCTTTCCTTTTCCCCGATACAATTAATTCTATCACGTAAAGGAAAGAATTAATTGGATGCTTAAGGTATAACCGGGTGTTTAATTGAGTGTTAACAAAGTTCTGCAATATTTGCATCAATTGATAAAGTCAATGGCTTTTTTGCCACATCGTTTGATTAAAAGTAGTTTTAATGCCAACCTCCACCAAGTGACGTAATTACCAGGCGATCAATTAATCGATTTATGTATGAATTGATCGAATGACGAAATACAAGTGAACAACAGCCAGATATGGATGGATTATACAAAATATCAACCTAAAATAGGCAAGAACATTCAAAGAGTTGCTCTGGTACCTCCCAGCAGAAATTTAATTGCAGTACCTTGTTAGTTGGTCAACATAATTCTATTCAGAATCGAGCTCCGAACTCTCCTTTTCGGAGTCGACGGTCCGATATCTACCTCTTCACCGGGATGCTGTCTGAAAACTGGTAGCGTCGATGTAGATGAGTGTCTGTGTTTCTTTATCTCCCCCCGCGTCGATCTTCCATTTCCTGATGGACCTGAATGAGAGAAACTAGTGGTGCCCTGTTCGTTGATGGGTTCGATCGACGTTGGTGGTCTGCTTTTTCGTTGCTGGCGTTGCTGGCGTTGCTGGCGTTGCTTTTGATAATGAGCCCAACTTCCTATGTTTGTGACTCGTGACTGATCGTCACTATCTCGTGTTGATGATGTGTCTGTTCTGGATGAAGATGGCACCGGGGTTTGTGGAGGTGAGATGAATTGGTTGCTATATTGAATGTAGTATGACGGGATTGACACTCTGGACGATGATTGGCGGGTCTGTGGCATTATCGCTGGAGAATCACGAGGAGTGTTAAGTGTGGGGTTATATGACCTACTGGAGACCGTGCTCCATGTGTAAGGCGATGCTCTTGCTCTCGAGTTTTCTCGGGGCTGGTTCTCGAGCGGTATGGCATTCGCTTCCGCACTTACATCGTTAGCGTCGGTATTTGAAGAGGCAAATAACCCCCTCAGAGACGCCCATAGATTTCCCAAAACGGTCTTGCTGTTTTCTTCGCTGTGCTCGCTCCGAGTTCCTTCCATATACCAACTCTGGTGCTCCTGGGGTCCTCTGATGGCAGAACCAGCCTCCTGATACCTCTGGTCTTCTGTAGATCGAGGCCTAAATACTCGAGCAGAAAGAATCTTCCACATGTCCGGACCGTATTTTCGACGTATTATTAGAAACACCAGTAATATACCTACCAGTACGAGGCCCACTATACACGTCAATCTTTGTTAGTATATGCATAGTGATGGAGTCTATTAGGAAAAGGGTGTTGTTGAAGCTTACCGGTCAAACCAACAATCAGTCCAGCCTTAGCTCCTCCACTCATTTTAGAAGATGCGGTATGTGAAGTATTTGGAACTATAGTTGAAGATGGACTTGATTTTGACGATTGAATAAACCCGCGATACTAGATTATCGTTGCCGTCGAGGGCGTTTAGATGCTGGGTTCTCTGTTGTCGAGGAGAGGTAGATGTCACTATTAGATTATGTTGAGTGACAGATGCGACAGTTTCCAGCATATATGCTGTTGCTTGAGAAGTCCCCGAGCGTTGATTTTTGATATCCGTATATTCTGTTAACCTCTAGGATACGACTAGTTCTGTTTTGTAGGAAACAGTTCGTATGCACAGCAATAAGATGGATTAATAGAAAGTGGCGATAAGAGGACTCCGGTCTGAACTTGAGTTCGAAAAGAATGTTGGAAGGTCAAAAGATTCTGAAGAATAATGCCATCATGAAGCAGGTCAAGTTTGAGATTCTGTGAAAGATACCGCTTAGCAAACAATAAGCTTGACGACTTTGAGTGCTTAATGGAGATGGGTTTTGTTCAAAGTGTATTGTTGCTGAGTTACAGCTAATAATAACAACAACACTCTTAAAGGAATCTGCTGTATCCAATGACCAGGATGTTGGAAATGTCGGAGGGTCGTTCCATATGTACAAAGAAAAGCAGGGTGAAAAAACGTCTTTGATGTCTTGCTTACCATGGTACAGTGGCAGTTGGATTGATTATCTCATTTCTTCAAAGAAAATTGAGTGCTTTTCTTTTATATCACTAGAAACTAGCCAACCTTCAGCTATCTCCCAAATTTCGTAGTTTGGGGTTCTCCGAACAAGAGGAAGGAAATAGCCTGAACCCGAGAGTTTTGCGGTTTGCCATTCAATGTTGGAATCAGACTCTTGGGACATCTCGTAAAATTTGAGGTGTAATTGTATCGTTCATTATCTGTGCTGTAGGGAAGGAATAGGAGCGCTTTGTACTCCGAGCAAGAGTCGTGTTCCCGGAAAGTGCTTTTTATTTCCGATATTTAGTATGACCAATTATGAAGTTGGCGTCTGTTATGCCTAGATAGGACTTGAAAATCCAGGGACTTACCAATAGTAAGGATTTGATTGTCGTATGTTAGTGCCGCAGAGTGCATTGCACCCACGGCAATCTGAACAACTCCAACGGTTTCTGATGAAAGTTTTGGATTAAGAGCTAGGCGTTGTATTTCCGCCTTTTTCGTATCTCCTACAAGCTCGCCGTTGCTATTGGCCCCAAACACATAGACATCCGGTTGCTGATTCGACACGCTAATTCAGATATGAACGGCCACCTTTCTGTCGCTTACAACTTGCTGTGTCCTGTTTTGTTTTTTCTGTTGCTCTTCGTTTCCTCCCTGCAATTGTAGTTGACTGGTCACCGCGCTTGCGCCTAGCAGTGCTAGGTTGACGTTCAGGAGGCATCTTTATCTTGATAAAAGCAAGATGGATCTTCTGTTTAAAGGATGATGTGGTTATGAGAAGTAAAGAGAGAAGTTGCGTTTGGTCTACTGTTATTAGTCAGATATAATGTCAACGGAACAGAGCGTCAAACACTGAATATGATATCGAATCCCGTTGACTAAAAAGTCCATGTAGGTACCGTGACTACCAGTGAACCGCAAAAATCTTTCAGGTAGATACCCTGCTACCTCCTGCGAGTCTTTCTCTCTCTCTGCTGTATCCGACTAGTTGCTATTTCTAGTACATAAAAGGTCGTCGGTCTAGATTTTCTTACGCTACGGAACGCAACAAGGCCCCAAGCATGCTGTGTCACCGGAAGAAGCAATGATTATATGGTATCGGTATTTGGGTATCCAACATATCGATCTGTAGACTTAAACACAATCCCAATTTGTATGCGCCGTAAAACATGCTGTCCTAAAAATACATCGAATATGCACCGTCGTGCGCTGTCTGCAAGACAAAATCCAAGAGAGCATCGAAAACCCAGTGAACCCCAGAAAATTACCCATATATTTATAACCTTGTGTAATCTTGCTCCCTACCCGATCATATATCTTCAAAGGGTATTCGATATTCACGAGGTAAAAATGAGCGAGCTTCAGATTTCAATAGCATCGGCCGCGAATCCGTCTAATCCTCACGAGAGTCGTTTCATTTTCTAAATGACTCGAGACGCACCAGGTTCCTGGCTTTCTATAGAGTCCGATAAAATGGAATTTTCCAAGTTCCACTCAACTCGGCCGGGCACATCGTTGATCTCCTCCAGTTTATTTCCAAGCTTAACGACCGAAAACCGAATCATTCGCGGGTCAAGGGAGAGCGTACGGCGGACGGCAGACTGGACGGGACCAGATGAATCAAAGCGCATGATGAAGTGCCAGCCTTCTGAATACCGGGCTTGATGTTTTGTCGTGGGCTTGGGCAATGTGAAGGTTCCCCAGTTCGTGTAGCCCCGGACTACGCCGCCAGAGCGGAGCACTTGAACGCCGGCATTTCTTGCGATCCTAATTGATAGAGGAGATGCGATTAGTCGAGAAGCAGCGAATCTGGAGAGGCAGATGGTGGGTGGAATGAGTCTGGGTTTCGATAGAATTCAACGTACTCCTTAACCTCCTTGAGGCTACCGGGTCGCACCTGCATAATTCCAAGATTAGTATTTTCATCACACCGATGGAAAGAATAAATACACATACAATGGCAATAAGCTCGTATAACATGTCGGTCAATGCTGGATTGTCAGTCTTGCGTGTGTTGTGATTAATTAACGATTAATGCATCAGGACTAAATTCTTTCAACCTCCGCGGGCTCTGCTTATCTCGGGCGGCCGGTCTTGGCACTGCGGAGCCCGACAGCTGCAGCTTCCTTCTTGTCTCCGCAGTTTTTATCTTTCCTCCGGCCGCCGTCTTCTCTCAACTCCCCCGCTCCCTCATCCTTTCTTTCTTTTTCGTTGCATTATTTCCCCCGGAAGACAAAACTGTACCCTTCGCCATGTCTCTTGCCGCAGTCACTCGCCCATTGGCATCTCGAATGCTTTCCCAGCGCCTACCACTGGCCGCTGCTTCTCGCCGAGCTGTTCCCGCTTTCCCGCGGGGAAGCATTAGGTCTTTTTCGCGAACCTCACAATGTGCGTCCAGCAAAAGCGAATCTCAGTATATTCGATTCAGATACTAATAGTGAATTGCAGGGGAAATCAAGAAGTACACGGAATCCCACGAGTGGATTGACCTCGCCGAAGATGGCACCGGTATGTTTCTATGACATCAACGTCATAGACTCCGTGTTCAAATCCGCAGTCTTGAACTGACCCTATTCTTTTTGTTTTTCAGCTACCATTGGAATCACCGAATATGCGGCCAAGTCCCTCGGCGACGTCGTCTATGTGGAATTGCCCGAGCTCGAGCTTGAGGTCAGCGCTGGCGAGCCCGTCGGAGCCGTCGAGTCGGTCAAGTCTGCTTCCGACGTCTTGACCCCGGTCTCCGGAAAGATCATCGCAGGAAACGAGGTGCTCGGTGACAAGCCCAAGACAATCAACGCAAGCCCCGAGGGCGAGGGCTGGATTGCCAAGATCGAGGTCAACGACCCCAGTGAGCTGGACGCTTTGTTGGATAAGCAGGCTTATCTGGAGTCCGTTGGCGAGTCCTAGGCGCCCTGTATAGTTATTTTCTTCCTCGGTATAATTTTTTATTTATGGTATTGGTTTTGTGTGCGTGTTGAATTGTTTGTTCTTTTTCCTCATCGGAAATTGGAATCACTGGCGTTAAGCTGTGCGGCCGAGATTTCAACATCGGGCTCTGTTTTACCTGTGCCACCGTTTTAGAGAAACATGTTGGATCGTATCTTGTAATTCTACTTCTAGTAAGAAGTGTTTTGGAAGGATTCCAGATTTCATACTACATTGATAACATTGAATTTTCATCGATCTATGCGCTACATAGTGTTCATGACCTCGCCATATATATGCTACAACAATGAACAAAAACATACCAACTCTTTCCTGTCTTCCAAAACACGAAATATTCACAGCTGCCCAAACTTGGTGAACCAAAGAAAAAAAAGATCAAAATTAACTCCGCATCAAAATATCTATACAGGCGGTATCGACTCGCGGCAAATTGGACACTGAAGCCTCAGCTTCATCCAACTTTCAAGACACGTACTATGGAAAATATGTCGGCATGGGGTCACCATGTACGTTCGCCTGCCAAGAATGCTGCTCGCGCCATCCGTCATGCTGCTACCTGCGACTGAAGGAGAACTGATGACAGTAACCTCGATGTCCTGCATGCAAATCGCACAGTCAAAAACCTTCTTCTTCTTGTCTTTCGGCCGCAGTCGGTCTCTGTCATGCTGCTGAATGGCGCTACCAGCATCTCGTTCTTCGGCCCGGAGGGAGCCAATAGGTAGGGTTGTTCCTGACTCAAGATCTTCGCCAGTCCCAGTGGTAGAGGTATCACGTATGATAGGGTGGTAGTCATATGCCGGCGGCGCCCAGCCATTGGGAACGAAAAACCTGGGTCCCAGAATGTCCTGACTAGCAAGAATCCATGTTTGAAGCCAGACCCAGGCAACCATGGCCAACGCAGTCGTTGTGTCAGGACGAATAAACAAAACATTGCCTGGCAAAGTGAGGAAATATGCAAAGGGAATCAAACGAAGAACGCTTTGGCCAATCACAAACTCCCACCTGAGAGCTTTCCGGCAGTTGCGCATGATGTTCCGGTAAATCTGAGGGACCCAAAATGACAAGTATAGAAAGCTGACCAAGCGGGCATAGACAGCGGCCACCTTGTTGGGAAAAACAAACGACCAGAGAGAAACTATTGACAGACAACAAAGCACAAAGTAGAACCGCGCGTACATGGTCCCAACATCTGCTCCGACCTCTGCGCGTGATGGCGTTGGATTCCGACCAGCCCCAGCTGCGGGCGGTCGGATAGGCTCTGCGGGTCCATCGTCCAATTCGTCTTGGTCTGAAGGCAGAATAATGGGAGTAGCTCCAGAGTTCACAGCTCTCGCTGCTGTAACTGGTGGAGGTAAAGCATCCATACGTGGATTCGTCGGGGTTGGCGCTGCCTGGCGTTCTTGCTCCCGTCTTTCAGGGACTTGTACAGCCCAGACCTCCATCATAAACCTCATTCCGATATAGCCGACAGAAAGGAATACAAGAAAAGAAGCTGCCGACATTTCAATAAAGGATGTATCGGCAAACAGTGTTAGCAGTGTTAAACTCATAACCATGGCATCGCCCAGGGCCATCATTGCAATCGAGAAAAAGCTGACACGACTCCTCGTAGAGGGAGTGGAAGCTTCTTTGATTTGTCTCAATAGCAAGTATAATTGTCCAACAATTATGAGTCCCATGGCATAGACGGTCCGAGATGCATACTTGCTATACTCCTCTTGTTTGGCGCCGACCAAATACAAACTGTCAGTGGGCGGGTAATCAGGCGCACCCTTGGTTTCCAGCAGAATGCCACAGTCCGGAGAGAATATGACCACCGACATCTCCATCATCGGAGGAGAAGGAATGGGTGCACCTGTCGGAAATCTTAATTCCCTCTCGATCTGCTCCAGCACGGAGAGTTCTGCAAGGTTGTCGCCAATTCGTAATGGGCGTTGTTGTATATAGATGATGTACTCGCATTTCGGAGTGGGAAATGCCATCGCCTGAGCCCCGTGGGGCAATGACGACCAAGGGAAAAATGTGGGCTCGTTGTTTTGTTTTTCAATGATTGTATCTGCTAAAGATTTCACAATGACCTGATGCGAGAGGTTGAACGTGTCCTGCGACAAAGCTAAATGCGGCAAAGAGAGCAGTCCGCCAAATTTCTCGCTCGTCGTTGTCATTATAATCGAACCCTGTTCTGGAAAGTGCAGGCCATATGTCGCCATATACCAGGTGTTTCCTAGTCCGCTGTCGCTCTCGATCGCAATGTCCGCGCGGATCTCGCGTACTTCGGGCGTTGTTGCCACCTCGGCCTTGTTCTCATTGCCCTCCTGGAAATCGACATAAATTGTGCCCGAGTCACCAGTGACATTAAGGCCAAATTCATGGGTCACGTAAAAGTTCTCCTGCACCAAAGCGGTAACGTTCAGATGAGATTCGTGAGGCAGGGAATGTCGAATCCAGTCTCCACGGAGCTTTCCGGTCACGTTACGATAGACTGGGAGCGAGATCGACGACAATTTGACTGACGGCGCTTGGTCGACGATGTTTAGTTCAAGCGGGCTCTCGATCCCTCCACTCTCGAGGGCAAAATGCAGGTTCCGTCTAGCTCTCTCCTGCGCAGTTGGCAGCAAGTCCCACGAGTAGGTGTCATTCTGCCGCAGCCCTGGAATTGGGAGCCATCCATCGGTCGAGGGGCTGAAGTCGCCGTATTTAGATTCATTCAGCAGTTTGAGAGCCCCCTCCTCCTCAGCAAGCTGTTTTTCGCGTTCTCCATTGTGGTCGACTAATGGCGCGCGAAACAGGGAGCTGACGAGCAGGTAGAAGGTGAGGAGAAGGAACAGAAAGGGCCCGCGGTTATCCATTCACGCCAACTGTACCGACCATCGCAGCAAAAGTGGTGTCCAAGAAAGGGAGGAGGATTCGACAGGCCGTGGGATCATGGCGGCAGGCTGGTCGCTGCTGGCGTTGGCAAGTCGTTGTCGTCACTGAGACAAACAGGTCAGGATGAATACGGAGCGGCGGGCCAAGCACCAGCGAGTCATGGTGGGCCGAGTCGAGCTCCGCTTCGTCTCCTGGAGATCGATCATCGCCTGCGCAACCTGCCCGCACTCCACCTCATCCTCTCAATTACTGCACTGCTTCGGTGGCTTGGCCACTTCGATTCAGTTTGTATGATGTGCCGTCGTCGTCTGCGATTTATTTTGGCCCACCGCTGACGAAAACCTATACAGAACGCGCCTGGCTACATCCGATGGCCTCGAGTCTCCCGATACCTGCACCTCCCAGAACTCCCACTCCTCCCCCAGACGGTCAACAGAGCGATCAGCCAGCGGAGCAGCTGTTCAATCCAAATGCGCTATCGCCTATTCCCCCGGTATCGACAATTGAGCAGACTCGAGAAAGCACTATGAATCCATCGAGTCCCATGAGCCCCACGTTTCCCTCGGCATCGAGCAACGGACAGAATGGCAGTTCGAATGTGACGACGGGCGATCCCAATCCCTTCAACTTTCAGCCTACGGTGCTTGCTAAGAGTCCCGTCGCAAAATCGGTAGGTAATTACAGCTTGGTGCCGGGGGGAGTCATCCTGCTAACCATCACCGCAGAACATTGGTCAACGACGTGGTCACAAGTATAAACATAGTAGTATCTCGCACCAAATTTTCCTGGAACCGCCGCCACGAGCACCCTTAGCTCTACCAGCCTCGCTGCCAATACCTACATTGAAAGAATGCCGAGGTAGCATGTCAAAAGACCAGAAGACCAGGTTCTGGTGGAGTGTCTGCCACATGTTGATCGCTGGATACACGTTATGGTCTGCCCATGGGTCTCTTGCCATGACAGCCTTATCCCATCTTATTCTTTTCGACTCCCTTGGCGCGCTCTTGTGCGTGATAGTCGATGTTCTTGGTAACTTTGAAGTGTGGAAGCGGTCGAGTATTCGCCATCCATTTGGGTTGGAGCGTGCAGAAGTTCTCGCAGGCTTTGCTTCTTCTGTCCTGCTTTTATTCATGGGACTTGACCTCATATCTCACATATTGCAACACTGCCTCGAGGGCTCTTCAGGTCATCAACCACACCACTCGCACGAACATGGTCGAGCCACAACAGGTTCTGTCGACGTCACATCCGTTCTCGCTATTGGTTCGACCTTGGTTTCTGCCATTGGATTGAAAAACCACGCTCGCATAGGCAAATCGATGCGATTTGCGTACATCGAGTCACTGCCTTCTGTCCTTAGCAATCCCTCGCATTTCTTGACTCTTTCTTGTTCCGCTATTCTTCTCCTTCTGCCCTTGCTTTCCATTTCGCTATACAAGAAGCTGGACCTGCTCCTTTCTTTAACTATGGCTATTTCTATGTGCGTTCTTGGCTCGCGCATTGTCAAGACTCTAGGGTCAATGCTACTGATGTCCTTTTCTGGCCACGGTGTGAATCACGTAATGCGGGATATTCAGGCAGACCCTGCAGTCACTGCAATTGACGAGGCTAGGTTCTGGCAGGTCCATTACGGGCTATGTATGGCGAATTTGAAGTTGAGGGCGACAGGTACAGAAGAAAACCTGTTAAAGCTTCGTGAAAGGATTACAAGTCTCATAAAGAATCGACTAGGAGGTGGTTATGGTTCAGGAGGGCAGAAGTGGGAAGTGACTTTGCAGATTGCTGTGAATACGGCATAAAGTATATATGAAGGATGATCATCTACTGATCCAGTTGTTGATGCGCGGCACGAGTGTACATAGTATTGCGGAGCTTTAATATCAAACGCTGTTGAAAAATAAAGGAAATCTTTTAACAATGTAATAGTTACAGTCCAAATATCACACTTGGTGGCCATTGATATCACTGAATGGCCTAGCCCTCTTTCCTAGGCCCTTTTATTATCACATTGGATAATGAGCAATGTGACATGCTCTCTTCCCCCTACACCCCAACAAGCTTCGCCGTCCCAACTCTTATTGGAAAGCGCACTTTACGACGTGGCAGCCAAAATGCCAGCTTGCTCGCTTGTGTTCTCCAGGCCTTCCCGCTCGTCCCGCTTCCGTCGCTTCTCGATAATAGCTTCTCGTCGCTCGGCGAGCATCTTCAATTGCCGGGTTTCCACGCCCTGTATCCAATATCCAAAGCTTCCACCAACGCCAGCGAACAGAGGATATGCCCAGAGGGCTTCTTTGCCGAGGAGAGGGCGCATTTGGATGCCGAGTTGCCAGAGACGGACGGCAATGCCTGTAGTGGGACGCGGCCTATGTTAGCCATTGAACTGGAAAACACAACAATGCCACATCTATATTAGTATAAGGAGAGATTGACGAACCGAAGCCGCTCCAGAAAAGGACCTTGTGAACCATGACGGGTGTGTGAAGAAGATTGATGGTGGGACGCGATAGGGGGAATTTCGCGGATCGCGGCAACTCTCCGGGAAAAAAATAGATTCGCAGTAGTCTACAGCCGGAATTCAAAGTTCATAGATGGGATTGAGCAGCCCAGCCGAGTGCTCGATGCGCGGGGATTTTGGTGTGGTCGTGGATCAGTCTGACATTCGACGTGCTGATTGAGGTCGGGAAGGTTTGGAGGTCCGCGCTGGCTGCTGATAATTAGCAAATCACCGCATAACGGTTGGCGGGCCGTGGCTGTCCAATGGCAACTCCGAAAAAGTATTCACCGCCTAGCGCACGAATTCTGCCGGGCAAATGTCGAGGAACGAAGGGCAGGCGCGAGGGAAGCTCACTCCGCGACAAGAATCTTTCCTCGGATTTGGACACTTGATTCTGGAATAATCCCCCTCAGTCAAGGGATTACAAGGTAACATTTACACGGTTACCATGCTGGTCGCGATTCTCGCACCATGGCAGAAACCGAGGAAATAAAGGAGGACGCCCGCGCCCTCGGCGACAAGCATGCAGCTGTTTTGGATGTCGAGAGTTTGCAGCGCAAGAAGTTCAAGACTTCGGAACTGCCAATCTCCCAGGAACAGCAAACATCGATTCAGAACATGCTCGTTGCATTCAAGAAGAAGGGTGCTTTTGATAGCTACAGAAAGAAGATATGGCAAGATTTCCATGATCTGGTGAGCTTACCATTATCATTGGCCTTGTCAATTTTTTTTTACTGAAGATGTGTTCTTAGGAAGGCAGAAATGAATTTACTGCAGCATTAGAGCAACTCGCCGAGAAGGAAATCGAACGAGAGCCGGCGCATTTATCTCGCGACAGAGGCAAAGCAGCAACCCTAATTGAAGGTGCTGTGGACCGAAGCGATATCTACAAGAATCTGGAAAATTCGTTTGACAAATTTGTTGCTGGCCACCTTGAATCTATGCTGGCAACAGTCCGAGATATTCGACGGCAAGAAGTTGACGAAGAAACCATTGCCAAGGAAGAAGCAGGAGGAAACATGACCGAAGAAGACTACGATCGCTGGCGAAATGAGCGGAGAGCACAGAGAGAAAAAATCCACCAAGCGGAAGTTAAAGAGCAAGAGCGCATCGATGCCGAGAAAGAAAAGGTCAGACTTGAAGAAGCCCGCAAACGACGGGAAATCGAACGCAGAAAAGAAGAAGAACAAAGGGAACGGGATGAAAAGAGACGTGCCGAACAGCGCGTTCTCGACGAGCAGAGAGAAAAAGAACGACAAGAACGATATGAACGCAGAAGACGCGACGATTCCCGGGATCGGGACAAAGACAGGTATAGGAGCTACGATCTTCCTCGAGGCTACGACCGATATGAGGGCACTGGCTCGTCATCACGGTACCGCGATCGTGATAGGACAATGTCCGGCACGACCACGCCCAAAGCTACCACCCCTGTCCCTGCACCTCCTCCTCCTCTAGTAGATGAGAAAACGCTGGAAGAGGCGGCATTGCAACTCCTATTGAAAGAAGGCGAAGAGTTGGCGGCGAAAGCAAAACAGAAACCAGAGTTTGACTTTGAAGAAGCTGAAGCTATCGAGAGTGGACGCAAACCTGCACCGCGCCCCAAATCTGGAACGGATTCACGGTATTCCAACACTGCAACTCGCGATTCGTCGCGCGATAGAAGAAGAAGAAGCCGCACGCGATCTCGTCAGAGACGCCCGTCTTTATATGACCGTGACAGCAGAAACATCTCTCGGGAAGGGTCTTTACGAGGTCGTGACCGTGACGACGACAGACATCACAGAGAAGAACGTAGTAGCTACCGGAACGATCGACGTACTCGTAGCCGTTCTACTACGCGCCATGACCGAGACCGCAGCCGGGAAAGAGAAAAGGAGCGCGAGCGAGATCGAGACCGAGACCGTGATCGTGATCGTGATTATCACTATCGTGAACGGGGGTATGATCGCTACACTGGTCGAGACCGTGACCGCAGTCGCGACAGGGAACAACGTTCTCGTGAGCGAAGGCGCTCACGAGAAACACATAGAGATTCGGAGAGAGACAAGGTCCGAGACAGAGATCTAGACCGTGACCGTGACCGTGAGCGAGACCGGGACCGGGATAGAGACAGGGATCACCACAGATCCAGATCCAGATCCAGACGTAGGCGGTCGCCTTCTCAATCAACCCGCTCTCGCACAAGGCACCATCGAGAAAGGTCGAACTCTCGCGCAACCACTCGAAAACGGTCAGCTTCCAGGCGGCGATCACGCTCTCCCAGTCAATTAGACATTGACCGCTATGTTCCACTCACCAGCAATCGCAGCAGATCTCCACGTCGGCGAGTCAGATCTCCTGGTCGCGAAAGGGAATGGGATCGGGATAGAGACCGGGACCGTGATCGTGATCGTGATTGGAACCGAGAACCTCGAAATGACAGATATGACCGATATGTTCCTGGTGCTGGAGGCGACCGAGACAGCGAAAGGAATAGATCAGACGATCGAGACCGTGACCGAGACCGTGACCGAGACCGTGACCGAGACCGTGACCGAGACCGAGACCGGGACCGGGACCGGGATAGGGAGAGGGACCGAGACCGTGACAGGGACCGAGACCGGGAGAGGGAGAGGGACAGAGATCGTGATCGCGAAAGAGATAGGGACAGGGAGAGAGATAGGAGCAGACACCGAGATAGGGATCGGGAGAGGAGTTATCGTAGGAGCAGAAGTCGGTGAGCGACCTGAGTGTATAGGTATCTCTAGACAACTTGTATTTGTACCTTTGTATCAATATATCAATATAAAATTACCTCTAGGTACATGTTAGATCCAGTGTATACCATCCAACTACCTAAGTACTCGTTGGGTCAAACTTGTCAAAAAGTCAAGAAAAGAAAAAAAAATTTTTATACAACTATAAACGCGCCATACATACCTTATAGCAACACTATCCAAAAGTACCAGCGATCCTACATACCACCACTACTAGAGATAGAAGATACAAAAAACCCACGCAGTTCATTTTCTACTATCTGCAGGCGCTTGCTTTATAGCTTCTTGGTATCCCTCACGATCCGCATGTCTCTTGTAAAAATATGAATTGGAATCCGGCACGGGTCGTAGTTCAGGAGATAGACGGCTGAGTATGGTGTTTTCGAGGATTTTGATTGATTTCTCGTTGGATCCGTGCTTGTTCCATACTGAGATCAAGTTGCTGTTGAACCGAGTAGATGTGCTTACGCCGAGGACATGATCGTGTTCTGTATATAGTAGTAAAAGTAATCAGTTGTATTCAAAGATGCGAAAACAAAAGGAATGCAAGACAAATTTCAATAGACAAAGAACCCCGGATAAGGACACGTACCGCCTTCTATGGCAGCTTGAAGTTCACTCGCCATGGCCAAAATAGCCAGCTCATGAAAGAACTGCTGACTAGTAACCTTGGGCACACGAAAAGTCCAGCATCCGCCGTTTAAATTATCAGGATCCTCCCACACCGGCTTCGTGCCCTTACGGAAGATGTGTACTGTGTCACGCAGCCGGATCTTGTCCCAAGGGTAGTTGTTGTATACTCTGTAGAATGTGGCAATGTCGGCCACATCTTCATAGAGCACGGTGAGCCGTGAGGCATATTCTTCTTCGGGATTTGGACTGGCTGACTCGGAGTGTTTGTCGAACCAGAATGTCCAGTGATATTGAAGCGGCAGCGGGCGTAGCTTGCCCAGGATATTTTGATGCAGCGTTTTCCGGGTTGGCGCGGCACGGTCTGGTGTGCTATAGTCCTCTGGACTGCTTATCTGAAGAACTGGTTCTGGCATGGTGAATAAAATTTAGTGTGGACTTGAAGTGATAGGGCGCATATGTGGGATATCTTTGCGTGTATGAAGCTGAGTTTTCGGTGGATGAGGAAGGGGCTGTGCAATGTCAAGCATCGGCCACAAGCACTCTTCAGAGATATAGCCTAGTAAAATTAAATTCACGTCAGATGTACATCCACGTATTGATATCTCTGTAATATTCAAATCAAACATGCCCGACGTCCGGAAACACAAAGGGCAACCTGGTGGAAAAACAAAAGTGCTGTGAAAAATATATTAGAGATGAAAGTTGAGCCTCGTAACTCAAGGATCTCTTCAGAAAGACCAGCTATGGTAGCACATAAAGAATAACCAAAGAGGCAATCATACATCAATGGGCAGCTATGCCTGCAGATGACATCCGAAGCCACTCTTTTGTCTGGCTAACCGGTGAAGCACCAAACAGACAATGTATTTTCTTTGTGTTCTTCACTTGTTGATTGACGCCACTTTGAAGATAAAGAGTGTTTTAGAAGAAATAGTCTGTACAGGGGTGTCAGCAATGTCCTGACAGTGTCAAGTGGCAGTCACGAGTCGTACCTGGCGGTGGGTGAAATGTATTTGTATACAAGAGATGATGCGGCCGAATGCAAGTCCACATCTGGCTATGATTGCAGAACACAAATCGACCCAGAAACACGGAAATTCATATCCTGTCCCCCAAAGCAGAATCCCAGAAGATGCAGAAAAGAAGCAGAAATTGGCAAGCGGCCAGTCAGTCTGTGACTTGTCGTCGTCAATCTCGCGACTGAAGAGCCGTGATTGGCCAGTCCCGGCGACAAGCTCGCTGGCCAATCAGCGGCCGCACCTTCGCGCTCCGCCGACAAACACGAAACCGCGATTGTCGTCACAACCGCCTCAAACAGCAATCACCAAGTGATATTATTTTGCAGTTGATAAATTGGTCGGTCATGAATAAAAAGCGTGGGAGAGAGGATCCGAGTGAGGCACTGGCCTCACCGCCAGTTTCATTACCGAAACGCTCCAAGACGGCGGCGAAACTGGTCTCGGAAATTTCATCTGGAAGCCAAGCGACTTCGGACGACGATGTCATTAAAAGGTCAGAAGATACTAGCGAAGAAGAGGAAGATGACGATTATACCTCTTCCTCTGGCACATCATCCCCATCGTCTTCTGACGAAGAAGACCAAAGCGATGAGGATACCGGTGAATCCATAGAGGCAACAATAAAAAAACATGGCGATGAAGAAGATGCGATTACTTATGTCCCCGGACGACCGAAACCCAAGATACAGCGGATGACCCCCCTGAAGCACTCGGGGCTCATGTCTAGGATTTCATCCTTCTTGCCGCAGTTACAAGCGGCAAATGTCGATCTTGAACAGAAGCTCGCCAGCGGCGGGACCAAGGATATGATTATGGATGACGCGCAAGATGACGATGAACAGTATATTGAAATGGTACGTCCCTTTTTTGAAACAAAAACGCTTTACTCTATGGCGTGGATATACTAAAACAGAGTACAGAATCTGGGACTGGGTGTGTTGAAAGAGAAAAGAGACGATGATAGCAGCGACAGCCAGGACGATACAACAGATAGCGACCACGAAGATCATGGGCACGCAGCAAAGACGAGTGAAAGCCACGTCATGGATCGTCTAATGGGAATCAAATCTCGGTCAAAGGAAGAGGCGCCGGGTATTCAGGAGGTTGAAGATGGGTGACCTTTTATCTCATTTTGGCTCCGAATTTTGATATCTGTGGTTGCACCCCATGGAATTTCTACCTCTGACGGTGTCTACAGAAGGAGCAGTCAAGCCAATCACAGCGATGTCGACGTTGGAATAAATATATTCCAATCAAACCCCGTGCATCAAGTCCCTGTGAGCCTGTATCAATCTGTCACCGCAGGGTATGGTATAAATCACATTTGCCAGACATTTCAAATGATATTGATCTAGGCTAAACAAAAGTTCAATATCCCCATTGATTCATACAGTCACCCACTCGCCTCTCATTGCCCTTTCATCAATCATATGTGATAGTGGTAGAGTAAATAAAATAAAAAAACATCCAAAGAGAAAAGTTTATGACAATACTCCAAACGACTAAAAAAGGTCGCAGAAGACAAAAAATTCTATAGAAGTGAAATGGGACGAGAAATGATTACAATTACAATGCCTGAAATAATTATAATTGCAGGTATATAGTGCCCCCAGCATCATGCCCGCTTAATAGTAAGTAATGGACAATCAACGTAGTATCTAGGATACTTGCTTGATACGGCAGGTCCAGCCTGCTTCCTGGTTCAAAAGTGGCAAGCTAATATAATCTGTTAGCAAATGATCAAGGACACGAAATAAAAGAGTATAAAAGCATACCTTGCACCCAAGCACCAGCCAAGTTCATTGTTCTTGATCTTCTTGGCAATCTTCACTTCTCGAGAAAGAGGCATCTCATAGCCAGTGTGAAGAAGACCCAACATGAAGTTGAGGTCCAAGCAAGACTCGGGACGGCCTTGAAGTTCCTCCATTGCCCCCTCGATGCCTTCGAAAATGCCCCAGCTCTCCTGACCAGCGCAAACGAGTTCGGTGAGACGCTGCAATTCGTGGAGAGTAAACGAATCAGGCATGCCAAGTGGTCTTGTCCGATCATAGAAGTAAGAAAAGATGTAAACGTCTTCCTTGGCAAAGGTCTTCTCCAGGGACGGTTGATGAACGCCATTGAAAGAGCATGGAGCAAGTGCGCAGTCCTTGTCTTTATGCAAAATCTTTTCGGTCAAGCCACGGCATTGGGCAGGAGCGGACAGTTCCTTCGGACCAGTCATGGTAACTGAAATCTCAGGGGCAAGAGCGTGACCAGCAGGGAACGTAAGGTTGACTTGTTGCTCCATGCCAGGGCCAATGCAAGGATTGGGGATTGGCTTGGTGGTCCAGGACAAGTCATTGGGACTGAGTGCAAGTTTATTCTCAATGACAGACTTGTGGATAGTCTCACGAGCCGACATAAGACCGTAGCCAAGATGAGAATGCTGGTACAATTCGAAATAGCGTCCACCAAATTGCAATTCATATTTGTGATCACCATCCTCAAGTTTCTCTGGCATGCCACCTGTTGAGCTATCGAATGTCGGCTGGAACACAATCTGCGTCGAACCACCACCCAGATCGAAGATGGCTGCTGTGGGAGTCTTGTCGGGACCGCCAATTTTACCGAGGAGATAGTTGGTGGTGATCCAAGCGTAGACACCTTCGTCACTACCATCCATAATCTCCACACCGCCGTGCTCCTTGGAGACAACAGGGAAAGGATAGACAGTCTCCAGGCGATGCCTCACAGCTTCCAAGATCTTCTCGCTCATCTCTGGTCCAAGCAGCCGCAAGCCAGCGGTTGCCTTGACTGCAACCGGAGTGCAAGACTTGTATTCGTCAGGGACTGCCTGCATAGCGGCATCCATCAGAACGTCGAGACTTTGTGCAGCTCCCTCAGCGTCTGTTTTGTAGGAGGACAGACCGGAGCCGCCTTTCTTTTTCTCGGTCATCTTGAACACCTCATCTTCGAGTTCAGGGGTCGGGCCACAGTTGTTGAAGCGGTAGACATGGATACGGGATCCCGTGCTTCCAGCGTCAATCATCAGGACATATTGTCTCAGCGGTTTTGACGAATCGTAGGGTTTGGTGCATTTGACTGAGTCAGCCGATGACGACGGGGTTTGCGTATCTGTTCAAAAAAAAAGCCATTGGATTAGGGAGCTGGGTCCGCATCATTTCTTTGGTCTAGAGCCACTCACCTGAGATAATATTGGCGACAGAGGGCCTGGAAGGAACAAGGTACAGGAGGAAGAGAAACGCCGCGGCAATGATAATGCCGGCCTTGAAAAGCCGCGACCTTTGCGCCATGGCTGGTTTCTCGTGATACATTGGCAAGGCGCCTGCGTTCAAAGCACTTTTGGATGACACCGCGTCGGTGGGAGATCGTCTCCGCGAGTGCAGAGAGTCGACCGGTTGCTGCGAGGTGTTTGTATTCTGGTTGTCAATTCCGGTGGACATGCGAGCAAGAGGTGGTCAGTCAGGTCGGCTGCTCGCGCCACGACGCAAGATTAAGCAGGGGAGCGAGTGTCCAGGAGCAGCAGCATGCAGAAGGTCTCGGAAACGACAGGGGGGGTGGCAGCGAGACAAGCAGTCGTGCACCGTGCAAAGAAACCACAAAGATACAGGGTAATTTTTTTTATCGTAGTAATATGTATATATATTTTTTTTGAAAGGGGCAGGAAGGAAAGAGGGCAGTGAAGGGCCTCGACCCGTGTCCCGACCCGGTGGCGGTTCAGGTGGGTCTGCGCTGAGCCTCCGCGAATAATTGCGTCCGTTTGCAGTCAGTCAGACATTTTGTTGATGCACTGCAAGACGTGTCTTGCAGCACAACACTCCACCGACCGACCGAGCAAGCGATAGACAAACACGCACGCAGATAAAGAGAGATAAGTGCTGGCTGCTTATGAATCTCCCTGTCCGCTGTCAGACTCCTTGAAATGCCGTTGCGCATAGCCCTGCCGAAGCAATGAAATACCTCCAGCGACTGGGGTTCGCAGCCCAGCCCCTTCGTCACGCCCTCTTCTCCTCGAGACGTGCCAGCCAGCGATTTCCAGACATCCTGTTGCGTCTATATTCCGCATCCTCGAGCCGCTCTGCAAACCAGCTCGTCAGTCGCAAACGAGTCGCCTCAGATACGACCAGCCCGGCCAATGCCCCCAGACCACAGCGCTGGTCCCGACCAACAAATGAAGAGATCAAGGCCCGATTTATACAGCTCGTCAACGCTGCAGGGGGTGTAGACCCGGCTGAACCGAAACAACATGTTCTCAGGTCTCTCCCCAAAAGCACGCATATTCTGGTCGAGTTGGACGCAGGGGGCCCCGATCGTCACCCTGTCTGCAAAGTGATGCCGTTGAAGGAATTTCGAGAGCAGGAGAATGCGAAAGAAAAAGCAGCACGACTAGCGAAACTGGCTTCGAAAACATCCGTCAAACAGATCGAATTGAACTGGTCTATCGATCCACACGACCTTTCTCACCGTCTAAAAAAGCTGCCTTCTTTTATCGAGAAAGGCCGCAAAGTCGAAGTTGTCTTGACCAGGAAAAAGGGGAAGCGAATTGCTACTGCGCCGGAAATCCAACAACTGCTGGACCGGGTCAACACGGCAATTGACGAGGCCGATGCCCGCCAGATCAAGGCGGAAGGCGAGGCCGGAAAAACACTTACGATCACGATCGAGAAAAAGGAATAGGAAGAAAGGGACTGAAGGCTCTTTGCTGGCTATGTATTTGGGACAGGAACTAGAATAATAGCATGTACGTGGAAGAACTGTACTATACTTGTATCATATCAATAATCAATAATTATATCCAACAATGTCACCACACACTGAGCAAGCTTGAACTCAAAGTATCGACGATGGAATGCCTAGGAAATGTTTTTGCATTTTGACGTATTAATTTCTTAATCAAAATCTTAATTTTGCGTCTGATTATTCTACAATAATAATCAACCATCAATCGATGTAGTAAACTAACCATAATTAATATGCAGTAGTTAAATAAGGGTAAGCCGCAAATGGCGGGCGCCCATTGGCCGGGACGGGGCGGTGACTAAGCTCCCCTAAACGGCTAAAAATTTTGGCCGGGACAAGCAGGAGCTGTCAACACCAAACAACTGCCTGCGTTGTCCTTGCTGTTCGTGTTTCTTGTGTTCCTTTCCATCGTTTGCTGCCACTGTCATCGCAATGGCCAGTCTTTCCAGATCAGTCAATCTTCTCTTGAAGAGCAGCCGGTCCTCCCTGCTGCGTCCTCGTGCTGCCAACCCAGTGCATCATGTCCTCTCCCACGAGAGGTTCGCTGCCCGTTCTTTCGCAACTGCTTTCGAGCGCACAAAACCCCATGTCAATGTCGGTACGTGTGTTGATGGGATCCTTCAGGTTTTGGAGTTCTCTAATGTTGGTGTTTCCAGGTACAATTGGTCACGTTGACCACGGCAAGGTATGTGCACAACTCGCAAGCGTTTTTCCCTCTTCTTCATCTGACCAGAGTCCGTCTAGACCACCTTGACTGCCGCCATCACAAAGCGCCAAGCTTCGAAAGGATTGGCCAACTTCCTCGAATACGGCGCTATCGACAAAGCCCCCGAAGAGCGAAAGCGTGGTATCACCATTTCGACCGCTCACATTGAGTACTCGACCGACAACCGCCATTATGCCCATGTCGACTGCCCTGGTCACGCCGATTACATTAAGAACATGATTACTGGTGCCGCAAACATGGACGGCGCTGTTGTTGTCGTTGCCGCTTCTGATGGTCAAATGTGAGTGCTTGCAGCTGCCGGAGTCATCAACAACCACGGCATACTGACAGCGGATTTAGGCCCCAGACCCGTGAGCACTTGCTACTCGCCCGTCAAGTTGGTGTTCAGAAGATCGTCGTCTTTGTCAACAAGGTCGACGCTGTGGAGGACCCTGAAATGTTGGAGCTTGTCGAGCTGGAGATGCGCGAGCTCTTGACTCAGTATGGATTCGAGGGTGAAGAGACACCTATCATTTTCGGCTCTGCTCTCTGTGCCTTGGAAGACCGCAAGCCTGAGATTGGTGAGCAAAAGATTGATGAGCTCATGAATGCCGTCGACACCTGGATTCCTACCCCCCAACGCGACCTGGACAAACCCTTCCTGATGTCTGTCGAGGAGGTTTTCTCTATTTCTGGACGTGGTACCGTGGCCTCGGGCCGTGTCGAGCGTGGTGTTCTTACCAAGGATTCTGAAGTCGAGATTGTCGGTTTCTCGAAGGATCCCATCAAGACCAAGGTCACCGACATCGAGACCTTCAAGAAGTCCTGCGAGGAGTCTCGTGCTGGTGACAACTCCGGTCTCCTTCTCCGTGGTATCAAGCGCGAC
Source organism: Talaromyces sp. DC2 (assembly GCA_039119965.1). Classification (NCBI taxonomy): domain Eukaryota; kingdom Fungi; phylum Ascomycota; class Eurotiomycetes; order Eurotiales; family Trichocomaceae; genus Talaromyces; species Talaromyces sp. DC2. Next base: position 182,425 of record JBCLNQ010000034.1, read on the forward strand.
GACGTCAAACGTGGTATGGTTATCGCTGCTCCCGGATCTACCAAGGCCCATGACAACTTCCTGGTTTCCATGTATGTCTTGACCGAGGCTGAGGGTGGTCGCCGCACTGGATTTGGTTCCAACTACCGTCCCCAGGCTTTCATCCGTACTGCTGGTATGTATTTCATCGAGACTCCATGAAGAGTCAGTCAATGCTAATTTTTTTTTCCCTCTTCAGATGAGGCCGCCTCCCTTAGCTTCCCCGGCGAGGACCAGTCTAAGATGGTCATGCCCGGTGACAACGTCGAGATGATCTTGAAGACACACCGCCCCGTCGCTGCCGAGGCTGGTCAGCGCTTCAACATCCGTGAGGGTGGTCGTACTGTCGCTACTGGTCTGATCACTCGTGTCATCGATTCCAAGGAGGCAAAGAAATAAACGACAAGAATCATGGCTATTGAAAAAAAATCGAGTTGCTCTCTGCGATGAGGCTCTCTTTGTATTTTAGAAATTGTGAGACAGCGCTGATATTTGGCGGGACCGAGAAGGGATTGGGATACATTGGAACGGTGCACCAAGGAGGAGTTGTCTTGGCTTGTTTTCTTTCTTCGTTCTTTTCCAAGTCTGTATATTGTGTTTCATTTCCTCAAGATGTATAAGTCCCTATTGATGTCCACCTCCTGACTCTCCACTACACTATTTGAATGCTTGCATTAGTTTAGCCCCTTCCATGAGAATCAACAATCCTCCTTTCCTCATTACCACCCGGTGTTGTATCCTCTCGCCTTATCTGCAGTCTTCAGCCCTGCTCTCGTATATTCCAGCGGTGTTGTGCCGGAAGCATCAGCGCAGGTCTCCGGGTCGGCTGGCCGCACCTTCCCCAAGAAGCTCCTTACCCCAGAGGCAACGACACAGCCAAGTCAGATTTCTTTGCAGAGAAACAGAGCTTGAATACGGGTCTTGTCGACCGTTCCTTTCTATGAAGTGAACCCTAATATTTCATCGATCGCTTCAAGCTTGCCACTGCAAAATGGACGTCGGAAAAGGTACAGTATGTATTCTTCGAAGGATCTTTTAGTATCAATCCCAGTAGTTGGCAGCATCAATCGAGTCGCGATGATGTGGCCGTGTTTGCGGCTACGAGCCCTCCTCCTACGCTTAGATCGGCCTTTGCGTGTCTTGAGACGTGGCAAACATTTCGAGTATACAATAATAATGCATACGAAACACTGGACTAGTCACTGTGCCAACAATCCCTGGCGCGAGTACAAGCGTTTGAAGAAGGCCTCACTAATCAACGCGCGCAGGCAGGCCTCGCTGCTGATTTCCTCAGTATGTTGTCACCCCCTACTACACGGCCTCACTAACCAGCTTGCAAGCTTCTCAGGCGCGTCAAATCGGTATGCGCAGTCCTGCAGGCCTCGCTGCAGTTTCTCGATTCTAATCACAATACCAATACCACGAACGATTTCTATATGACCTGAAATTTACTTTTCTAATGTATCAAGATTCTGCAACTGGCAAACGGTTTGCAACTGTTCATATTTTGTAACGATACCATATTCCTAATACGCGGCAGGATGTCACTACGCTAAATAAAATCATACAAGTATCGACATTTGTAATAGTTAGGAATACGAATATGCTCCGTGAGGACGGTGAAGAAGAAACCTAATGATCACGAAGCAGATGCTGTGAACGCTATTCGAGCAGACGGGGGAGTCCCACGCATTTGCGTGTATGGAAGAGTGTATGGAAGAATGTACCCGCCCCGTTATAGCCATGCCAAGGACCAGGCCTGCTTATAGAGAAAAGGTAATCCGGAAAAGGACCAATGCGTGTCTGCCGCGTGGACAAATGCATTTTCAATGTCCTCCTGGTCATTATATCCCCTGTCGCTGGCCATTTCGTCCTCTTCATCGTCGTTGTAGTGTGCCACGTTGAACTTTTGTCATGCTGTGGACATTCTGAACATGGACCCAGTCGCCGGCCTCCCAGAGCTCATCGTTGAGTATGATTCCTTGGGATACCCAGTCTGTGCAGCTCAGCTCGGATAGAATTTGTTTTGTAGTACACTCCAGGACACGTTCGTCCAGAGTGCCCCTTCATAGCTCACAACGTCTTACAGAACTCCCCGGTGCCATTGACCCCAAGAAGCAGAAGTGCTTTGAGGATGAAATTAGCCCTGTTTCCTGCAACATGCAGGTTCGCAAAAGAACAACAGAGTAAAACAAGTGACGTTGCAGCGGGCAAAAGCCAATTGATGCAGTCTAAATGGATCGTCACATCAAAGCAGCGGCAGGCGCCCATCTTCCATGGCGAGTTTGGTTGGGAGGTTATTCCTGATAGAATTAACATGAATGACTGTGAAGTTAATTTAAAGCTAGAACCTACATTCTCCTTGAGAACAACGAAATGCTCGCTAGCCCTTGTGGTATTGTGTCCGGTGGCCTCGTGACGTACAACTTGGGAGATGTGGCTTTGTTGCGAGGAATCTATTGATGTCTGACCGGGATTGAACTAGGTATGTAGGCGTGGTGTTCATGTACTCCTTTAACCGGGGGGCTGCACAGAAGTAGAAATAGAAGAGGAAGAAGAAGGCAAACTGAGATAGGATTAACCAGAGAGATTCCACGGCAGATGACTTTGGCAGGTGCCAGGAGAAAACACATCTAGCAGCTTTATGGGCCACACAGAACGGCAGAACAGGACTGCTGGTAGGAGTAGAAGCCTACTGCAAGGAAAATTGAGGAGTTGTAAGAGGATTGAATTGTTTACTGCCAGCAGTTGCTACAGGAAAGGAAGTAGCGAACAGACATGGTGATGTGTTAGAAATGGCGAGAATATTCCATCGTACACACTATCTTACTCGACCAGTTGCCAACATTGACTAAGGAAGCGTCTCCAAAAATTAGTTGATTCGCATGGGAAAATGTAAAATATTTGTTGATAAAAAAACGATGGTAGCATGGATCGAACCGCGGACTCCGAGCAAGCGAGAAAAAAAAACCTAACAGCTTCTCTTTGGAGGCTAAACCCCGACGGAATCACACGTCCAAAGGTTCGAATTCACTTTAGTCTCATGCTGATATTTATGGCCTTTTCGAATGTAGTATCGTTACTGATGCTGCTCGAAACTCGGCGAAATTTGAATCTAGAATGGGCACATGTGTAGCAACGGATTCGACATCTTGGTTGTCGTTTTGTTTTTTGACATAACTGTGTAATTGTTGCTACTCTAAACTTCCTGTCTTTCTGGCTATTTATAGAGACATCGTGACTATTGATCCTATTGTGAATACTCTTGATAATGAGCGTAATCAACGATAAAGTGACTATACTGGATATTTTTCAGCGTTGAGAGAGGTGCGACAGTGATTGATCAATCCAACAACACAAGCAATAAGTGCCATTAATAACAAGGCAGATTGCAGGCCTTTTGGATGCTTGACAATGCTAGTATTCTTATGATTATTGTTATCATGTATCTGCGCATCTTAACCCTATAGGCAGACAGCTCAGAGACGCCCGATATCTCTCCGACATGGCTGTTACTATTTGGAATCATTCTGTCGACGCTAGCTGCATTAATGTAAGATCAAGTAAGCTGGGGAGCTGCTCGGCGAATGGCGATGCGGCATTTTCATGGGCTAAATAGTAGCTAATAATAGATAACTAGTTCTGCCTCAACAAAATCGCGAAACAGAACAGAAAAAGATTCTAAGAGCATTGGTCTTTGATAGTTGACTTGTCAGGTCTCTGCTTTACGATATCAATTGATACCGCGGTGCTGTTCAAACCCTGTACAGTTAACTAGCGACAGCATTACGAGACCTCACTACCACCGGATGACACGGAGCCCCCATTGACTGATCGACAAGGACATTCAACATGCCGAAAAAAGATGAATCTTCAAACAAGTTCCGATTCTTGTCAGCAGTTTTTGATAGGTCCCGCGGCGCAGTTCGTCGCTCTGATGGTGCGTATCCACTGCTTACCCAGTCGCGTTAATGACCCTAATTTCTCCCCTGTTTCTTGAAATAAATGCAATAATTATTAACTTGCCGTAGGTGGAAATGGGGAGTCTGAAGGCTCTGAGAAAAATGCATATACCCGTCGACGCGAACAAATCCGGCGGGCACAGAGGTATGAATCATACCCTGCTGGGTTCTTATCCGAAGACTTTAGCTAACTACGAACGTCTAGGAAACACCGTGAGAGAAAAGAGGACTATATCCGGCATCTAGAGAGTCGGATCCTTGAGCTTCGCGAAGATATTGCATTGAGGCAAGACTACCAAGATGCCAGCATCGAGAACTCGGTTTTGAAGGACATTTTGCTTGCACACAAAATAAGTATTCCTTCTTCTCATCAACAGCATCCAAACATTGCGGGTTTGATGCAGGTGTCAGTCGTTGGGACCCCTACGCAACCGCAGATGCTGCATGCACGATTATCCCGAAGTTCTTTCGGGGATTCTTCCAATCAGGAACCTAGCTGGGGTCACTGTGGAGATTCTCTAGCAACGCAGATGCAACAAGCATCAGTATCGCCAAATGATATTCCTCCTCAAGTGACGCCATTACCGGAAAATTTGTCGGTCCAATCGCATCCTCACGGCCTGGACAGTACTCAGACCGGTGTTGATTTCGTCTTGCTGTAAGTCCTAAGCACAAGCACCGGTGCTAGCACCCGCCGGTCGTATATCAGTTTTAACCCATACAACATGAAACTAAAGACATGACAATAGTCTCGAAAAACCTTGTTTGGAACATACAATGCAACCCCTCCAAGCAGGTGAACCCCACGGCCACGCCCTTACCCTCCAAGCATCACTTCTGAGCCACGCACCCCATCTCGGCGCAGATGAAGGATCGTGGGCTGTCCCTGCCGCTGAGTTTGACCGGTTATTTGAACTCTCGCGAAGACTGGACCTTGATGGTGAAATTACCCCGGTGCAGGCGTGGAATCAGATCAAGTCACACAGCCGCTTCCAGCATCTGACTCCAGCGGGGTTAGAAGCGTTGCAGAGGGCCATTTCTTCGAAAATTAGCTGTTTTGGGTAAGTCCTTGAGACATATTTCATAGTTTAAAAACACATTGCTTACATACATCTCTAGATTTGGGGCTGTTATCGAGGAGTTCGAACTATCTGACATACTGGATGCCCATTTAGGGAAATGATTTTTTTTCATCTATTTCAAAGTCATTTACATTTACATTTTACTCTCTCTTTTCTTTAATACTGTGCCATCGATTCATGATTCACTTTCAAGCGGAACACAAAATCAGCAATGTTGACACATATGTTAATTTAGTGTTGATCGTGTCCCTCGACTGATATATATGGCTGGAAGCATTAATGAATCATGCATAATGTAGGAGGACTCCAGCTGTCAATTTCAATCTTTGATATCTTACTCAACTTGTATATTGAGTTAAAGTAAACATTTTCGTCCTGGATCTCATTAACAACACCTTCGGGACTTGGAATAGCCCTGTTTTTCCAAGTTTGTAACAGATAGAGACGTGGATTTTCATTTGCATGTGTTGTGCACTTGAGATCTAATGCTGGTTTGTATGCTTCTTTAAAATATTTTACGAGCTATAGTAGAGGGAAGAAGTTAATGTACACTTACTAGCCACTACACACAAAATTAAATTCTCCTTTCGAGCTCAGTACGGCCCTTAAATACAGATAATAACAAAGATTAATCCACATCTGTCAACATTCGACATGTTCAATTTTCCCCGGTCAATTTTGAAGGTGTTAAATCAAAGAATATCAATATCGTTGGCGTTGTTAGCGACAATTCCAGTTCCGCCCTGGAGAATATCCACCACAGAATTATCGCGAGCGATGTTGATATCTTTGGCGTTGTTAGCGACAACCCCCCCACCATTCTTAAGAACACTGGCAACAGTGGGAAGTTTGTCGTCACGCGTCTCCTTTTTCAGATGAGAAACGAGTCCCTGTCCAACATTGATGTCCTTGGCATTGTCGATGGCTTTTACTTCTCCGTTGTCAAGGATGTCGACAATAGGATTTTCGCCACGAGTCTGGAGGATCTTGTCGTTGCTAAGTACACCATCGACTTGTACGTTTGAGCCATCGAGAATGTTGATTACCCCATTGGACTGGATAAGACGACGGATGTCAGCATGATAAGAAGAAGATGGCCTTAAAAGCCAAGAATATTCTATGTGAAAACTTACAGCTGGAGCTGCTGCTGCAACAGCGCAAATAACGGAGATGATCAGAGTAGTCTTCATTTTCGAAATGAAATTTGGGTGCAATTTCGCAGCGTAGAGTATGTGGTAATTGGTATGTAGGAATTGAATAATATTCAGGTAAGAGACTGGAAGCGAAGTGCTGGCCACAGCACTTATACTTGATCAGTATCTCAGCTATTGAAGTTATCAGGGGCTGACTAGCCTGCTAGAATTTAGTGATTCCCCTCAAACATGTTGTAATCTCCCCCAGTTACCATAATAGTATATGGTGCAGCATAACAACACATAATGTCCAAACTCTACTTAAATTGGTTGATTCAATAGTCTATCTTGATCCAAGGACTGACCAGGCTGAGTGGTGAAAACCAACATTTTAGTTCTCATAGTTGGCCATAGTCGCTACCTCTAGAGGATTGACTCACAAAACTATTTGTGATGAACATACAAACCTAAATTATTTTGGTTTTATCACACCGTGTTTTTAGGATCCATGTTTAAGCTTACCAAATTGCCTTATTATAAACCCGCTTATGGGAGGCCTGACCTTCACGAAAGTATTAGTGTTATTTGTTTTTCATTCTTCCCCTCTTTTAGCTTAGTGATTTGTATGATACCAGGCAAGTATCCATGTAAAGTAATATCACTTGTACATTGTACGGATAGACAGCGAACAAATCACGCCACTCATTCAGCTAAGTCACGAGTGTCGACATCTGGTGTCGAGAAAACATGGTCGCATGACCACTTCTCGATACGGCACCACCATCTCACACAAAAGAAAATTTGTAATAGCCTCATATTCTTACCTTGCAATAATAAGATTACAATCTTTGAAGCTTTACATGCCCGTTAACCTGCTGCTTGCCAACAACGGGCTCGTGAATCACATCTGATCTGTACGGAGTACTCCGTCGTTGTAATGAATAGCCTCGTTGGAGTTACTCAGTAGAGACACTAGCATTAACTATTGAATTTTACATTGGAATTGTAATTACAAACGCTTGTAGTATTACAATAGTTCGTCTTGGCAGCCGGACATGAGGTTAGTAGCGTAGATGGTTTGTAGCCTAATTGCTTTTTGCAAATAATTACCTACCTACACAGCCTATCATACTTAGGAGTCGATATGGCTTTGTGGATACTTACCGATGGAGTTCGTACTGAGTAGAGTGCGGATCGGGCGGCGCGGCCCGAGTCCGCAGTTGATCTGTTATTAACGACCACTTAATTACTAGTGTCGTATAAAATTGCATTATGGGAACCGGGCTGCAGAGCAGAGGGTAAGGAAACTTGGAAGTCAATGCGACGAAGAACCAAAGTTTAGAATAACCGGCATAACTAATACTCCGTAGATTACACTCTCTTCCGCTTCCCCGTATACCTGGTCCCATGCACACTGTCCATCAAACCCAACAGCCCATAGTTGACGTTAAACATTGAGTGGTGGTAATCATGTATTTCCGGCTTCCATCCACAAATACTGCCCAGATCGTATCCACTGTGGGCAATAGAGGCCTGCATAATAGCCCCTGTGATGAACAGCCAGAACGTGATTATGTGAACTCGCAGCAGTGTGGGAGGGATGATAATAGGGAGGATGTTGGACAGGATATGCTCAACTGGATGGCAGTATTCACTGGCCAGCGCCACCGGGGTGGTGAATTGATGGTGCTGTTTGTGAAAGTGCCGGAAAAGAAAACGGTGATGAAGCAGCCGATGGCCGTAGTAGAAGATAATCTCCCTCCCGAGGGCACAAAACAGAGTTGAAGCGAGAATCTCAGCAATGGACGGAAGATCGGGCTCGATGCGGTATACAGCTCTAATGTGCAACAGACGTCGAAGGACGAAGAGCTGTAGGAAATGCAGCGTCGATGTAAGAATCTGATTTCCTAGGGCGCCGAAAAAGCATTTAATCAGAGCGCGGCGAGAGGGTTGTTTCGACGCCGATTGTAACTTGTATTGCTGGGCGGCTGGAATAAGATCAATTATCGTAAAAACTAATGAGACCAGCCAGTATGCGACGAGATGTGTGGCAAATGTGCCGATGAATTCCACTGTCTCTGGTGAATAGGAATTGGCAACATTCGTCCATTTCTTGCGAAGGTAATGGGAAGGTTGATAGACATAGATATGTCTGGTAATATCGCAAAAGTGCTCATTGTAATCCATAACTGTTTTCATGATTTATATGTGATGTTTCAGCCTTTCATTTGAGATGTAAATACATAGATGAAATCAGAAGGTGTCAACAAAAACACAGCCTTTTAAGCACTCGCCGAAGTGTAACCACATACTAATTGAAACATGATTATGCACTCCGTACTAAGTATTATGGAATTATCTTCAGAAACGAAGATCATTTACGGTGTAGTTCTTGAAAATAATAATTCAACACTTGAACAGCGCTAATGCAATATACTGATAGAAGTAGAATCGGACCCAATAGTCCCAACTAGCGAGTGTCTCGTTGAATATATGGCACATTTTGACGCGCTTAATGACCGACACTGCATTGAAGGGCACTAATGTGGCCTGATCACGCCCTATCGTAATTTTAATTACGAGGCACAAAATAAGAGCCTTTTAGTATCTGTAGCTTTAGAGTTTTTTATTTTTTTTTTAATTTTAGCGGTGCCTCCAGAGACATTTGAAGACGATTTCCCGGCGTAAAAGCATTATAACGTGCACCTGCAAAATATTGACTGATCCTACTACTTCAAATTCAACTACCATCATGTTGTTCAAGACCTTTTCAACCGCTGTACTGGCTATTCTTGTGGCTTCGATACCCTCAAGTTATGCCGCATATAGCCCTGGTGAAGCGATAGTCGGCATGTCAGACCTTGCCCAGCAAGTTGACAGTGCACGTACTACCCTGAGCAACTTCGACGGCGGATTTACGGCCGCTCTCGAATGCGCCCGACAGATGTTCAGTGTTCAGCAAGCTTGCAAGCAAGCCCAACGTGTTATCGATGGGAATGGCCAGGTACCCCAGGAGGATGTCCAGCTGTACGTGGACCAGGTACACAATCTGCACGATTCCGTGACCAATATTCTTCAGGTTGCGTCTACAAAGGTGAGAGAATATTCTAGACGACTATTGATACACTTTGTTCTTAAACATTGCAAGCTAATTGTTGGTGAACCTCGCACTTATAGGCGCCCCAGTTCGCGGCTCTAGGCGTCAATCCGTTTGTATCCTTATTCATCAGCATGTTCGCAAATGAGCGCTCTATTTTCGAGCAGACAGCCAGGGAAAGAATTCCGGCCGCAAACCACTCCTTGTTTGAGGAGTCTTTTGCAAGCCTCGAAAAATCTTACCAGAGCGCTCTCAACGTGTTCAAAAACAACGGCGGCTCGATTTCTAGATTTCTCATCTAGGGTATACTAGCCTTGCGTGGGAAGTCTGATAATCATGTGTAGGGCGTTGGAATTTCCTGATAGCGAATGCTTGATATCTGCCAGCTGAGCCGATGTTCGATTGGACGGACGTTTCCTGCCGATCACTGTGATTATGTGCGCATGTTCTTCAACTTGACAAGAAAGATAGTCTGTACCATGTATGTATTGTGTGACAGTTACTAGTATCATCAGCTATGATCATCTGTGGCTTGTCTTGATTTAGAATGGAGAGAATCCGAGTGAAGAGGGCCGAACAAAGTCAATGCAAAGCTAGTCGGTGCTAGTGGTAGATCATGATCGTATTTTATTCTCCCGTATGGTAACTTACCGCTGGCATGTATCGATACAATTCATCAACGACGGAGATTGTCCGGCACTTTGGCGAGCCTAATAATAATGAGCCCAGGTATTTACTCTTCCTTGTCAAATTCCTGGATATTCGTAAAAAGTAGAAAGGCCGTTACCATTCAAACACTTGCTCATTTCATTTCCGCCCCTGAATCGGAGTAGTAATCGATATGAAATATGCAAATCACGGCAGACAGTATGTTCAGCATAACGAGTTCGTGACGATTGCAATTATAGGTGCTGGATTTTCTGGAATAGCAGCTGGGTGTCGAATAAAAGAGAAACTTGGATTCAGTCAATTCAAGATATTTGAACGAATGAGCGAGGTTGGGGTATTTTCAATTTCAAAAACAGAAGATACTTTAGTATTTGTTTTAATTAACTATTTTCAGGGCGTTTGGAGCAGACAGAGATATCCCGGGGTTGCTTGCGATGTGTACAACACACCCTACAGGAAGACCATTAATTATACAATCTAATGACTGGATACAGCCCTGCGCCGTTATACTCCCTTTCGTTTGCCCAGAAACTTGGTTGGTCGACTCTCACACCACCGGGGAAGGAAATCCAACAATATCTGGAAAGTGTTTGCAACGGATATAGCATTTTTGACAACATCCAGCTCAACACTGAAATCACTCATCTTCAGTGGGAAAATTCCTCACACCAGTGGAGAGTAACCGGAACAGTTATTCACGAGGGCAAATTTAAAAAGCCATTTTCCTTCTATGCAAAGGTGATAATCAACGCTGCTGGTAAATTCGTTGAACCCAACCTTGCCGGTATCCAAGACCTCCCCGGGTTCGAAGAATTCAAAGGTAACGTTTTACACACTTCGGCCTGGGACAGTGCTTTGAATTTGGAAGGAAAAAATATTCTTGTTGTGGGCTCGGGGTGTACGGCTGCCCAAATTGTTCCGTCTCTTTTGAAAACTGCTATCAAGGTGAAAACAGTGACTCAGCTTATGAGATCAGCTCCATGGGTTAGACCAAAGTTCCTCTCCAAGCAATATATGCGCCTCTGGGAGAAGCACATCCCTTGGTTAACACGGAATATACCATTCCTTGCAGTTATTCTTCGCGGAATTATTTTCCTTGTCACAGAAAGCCAATTTTTCTTAGTATTTGGCAGTCGCTCTGGCCGGAAAATGCTTAAGGAGAAACTCATACAATACATTCAACAAGCAGCTCCAAAGAAGTACCACGAAATACTAACCCCACCCTATGAGGTAGGTTGTAAAAGATTCGTGCAGGACTCTTCATGGTTCGAATGTCTTCATGATCCGCGAATGCATCTTACCACTGAGACTCTCAAGAGGCTCACAAAAGATGCCGTGATTTTAAAGAGCCAGGCTAATGGCGACGAACGAGTGATACCGGCCGATGTCATTGTTTTGGCTACCGGTTACGATACTTCGACATTTTTCCCCAGCATAAAAACTACTGGAAAAAATGGTCTTGAGCTGCATCAGGTCTGGATTGAAAGAGGTGGGCCTCAGGCTTATATGGGGATCTCAATTGATGAATTTCCGAATTTTTTCTTACTAGGGGGCCCAAATTCATCCAGCGGCCACACCAGCGTCATAATTAACATCGAGAATGGACTTGGTTACATCCTGAAACTTTTAAGACCAATCATCGATGGAGAAATTAGTACATGGGAGATCAAGGAAAGTGCTTGTACACGATGGACAACAAATATTCAGGACGCATCGAACAATCGCGTGTGGAAAACTGGTGGTTGCAGTAACTGGTATATTGGCAAGAACGGGTGGAATGGAGCGGTATATCCGTATGAGGAATATCTGTAATGAGCACGAGGGATGTTACTGACACTTCAAAAACAGTTTCTCACACTTTTACAATACTTATTCCATGATGTTCCCAAACTGGCAGGATTGGAGGATCACCTACACCAACAAGGGATTGTGTTCACGTCGAACTTCAAGACCCTACTCCAGAAATTTAATGGGTTTCTTTACCTTCACATTTTTGTCATTGGTTTATTATATTTTCGTGGTGTTATAAATTATGAAACGCCGGTTTTCGAGTGTTCACAAGTTTACTACTATATTTTGAATTCTGCGCTGGACTTGGAAATTTCCAAACCAAAGCTTCAATTGGTGGTGTCTAGAGACTTGATACTGCCAAAAGATCAGGAACTTTGCCCTGCGATGCTATTTCCTCAGTCCCTCTTTTTCATATACGGGACACAGGCCTCATAAATTTCCCTAAAGCCAGGGTACTTGAAAATCCTCTGGAACACACCATCATCCACCATTCTGGCAGACTGGAGTGAACCGGCAATGAAGAAGTCTGTATAACTAGGCCGGGTACCCAGCACAAATGGCCCATCCGAATTATTTGTCCGCATCAACTCTCCAACAGCACGAATTTTATCGGCAAGAGCGTCCCAGCTCTGATCTTCCTTGGCCGTGTCGAGCATATCCTCTAGCCGGTGTCCGAGCAATGCCTCGCGCGTATGCCGGAAGTACTCCTGCGCGCGGGGGGACAGGAGTCTTATCTCGCGCGGTATAACAGAGACTGCAAAGGTTGTACCAACCACGGCCCGTGCTTGAGCCTCGATCTCGCGGCCTAACTCCGACGTCAGCGGTACCGGGGGGTCCGGGTACGTTGACTCTAGGAACTCCGCGATTGAGACTGATTCCATCAGATACGTGTTCGTCGGCACATGCTGGATCGCTGGAACTGTGTATTTATGTTTGGATCCAGCAGCAGATTCACCAATGCCGCTGAGGTTTCAGGTCAGGACACATTTTTCCAGTTGTTTGAGAGATCAAAAGAAATTAAAGGGAAGGTGGCCAGAGATAGACAACACAAGCAAAGTGAGGCTGACTCACAGTCCTTTAAGCGTAGGCTCAATATCTGGGAATTCAAGGAAGACGGTCCTATAAGGGATATTTTTATAGTTGAGCATAAGGCGGATTCGCCAGACAACAGGAGAGAAGCAGACGTTCTTGATGCAGGCCAAGTCGTACAAAACAATCTCAGGCTCCGTGTTTGCAGTCATTTTGTGCTATGCGGTTATGATGAGATATCCAAGAAGTTAAAAGCGTTTCTGTAAATTTTACGTGTAGGTTTCTATGCGCAAACAACGAATGTTTCGATTGGGCCTCGAGAGTTTTGGTCTTGGATCGTACGTGGCACTAGGCTGCTTGCGGTGCCCGCAACGACGCCATACCGGAAATAGAAGGCTGGCAGTGCTGTATTCTCCAGTCTTATATACGGGCCATACCGTGCGTAAATATAACGAAAATATATGTAGGAATTTGGATTTATGTGTTTTGGGTTATCCAATCCCACAATCCACTACAGATATCACATCCGTTGTCTCACCCACTTCTTCTCAAGGCCAAATCACTCTTGCATCCGCGGATACCAAACCCCCGCCGCTTATTGATCCGATTATTCTACAGAGTTTGACCATGCGGCGATACGCGCTGGTATTCGACAGGTTGCTATTCTACTTCTCGAAACACCAGAAGGCCGTGAAATAGTTGATTCCCAGTTTCCAGTTCTCGGGTTTTCGCCATTGACAGCTCAGTCTACGGACGAGGAAATTGACGATCAGGCTCGGCCGCTATGAGCAAGGTCGTCGACACGCAGTTACAAGTCAAAGGGGTTGAACTGATGGTTGTGGATTCCAGTGTTCTGCCATTGCCAGTGGTTGCTCGCTACCAGGTATTGGTGTATGCTATTGCTGAGAAGGCTGCTGACCTCATTTCCGGCTAAATGAATAGAATAGAGTCGGAGGGTAGTTCACAATGATCTGATTTGAGTACTCTGTACTTATTTCACAAATTTCAAGCATCCATGGATGTGTATTTGACCCGATCCATCAAACAAATGGCAAAATAATATGCGAAGGGTGATCACCCCCGATATGGACAATATGGGTCCCACGAGATGCAAGTTTTTGGAATTCGTTGTTCTCTTTGAATTCTCCCCTTAACAAGGGGCTATTTCCGTGTACTTCCACTCGGATGCTCTCGCCAGCTTCATACTGTACTCCCATAGCCCAAATACCGATATCTAGTTTGACGATGTCTCCAGGAGAAATATAGTCATCACGGTCATGTGGGTGAAATGGATAATTCTCATGTATTGACCGCGATACATCAATTGCCCGGCGAGAAGCTCGTAGAATTCCTAGTGATCCAACATGGAACATCAAGTTATTTTTATTTTGTGGGGAGACTTGATCCAAATTGTCTGAATTGACTCCGTGCTGCGCAACACTTGACCAGGGTATGTTCAGATTAAGCAAGGGTTTTCCTTGTGCGTCCAGTTTGCGAATGAGAACATAGACGTCCATATCATGAAATTCTGCGCAGGATATGTACACAACTGCCTTGGGAATACCAGCCAGTCGTGTTTGGGCTGGGAAAGTATACTGGAAACTAGCACAGTCAAGATATTTCTCCGCATTGTATGAGACAGATGTTGACGATTGAGAAGATTCGAATTCCAGCTTCCCATTAGCGTGGAAATACATTTTTCGATATTCAGTGCGTGGAATCGGGTAGTCCGACTCTGGTATATTGTAAAGCGGATCTTGGTTGAATCGAAGAATTGTCGTACGCACTCTCGGCGTTTGTTCCCAACCGTTCTCAACTCCATTCAAATAATGGTCGAAAAAGATTGCAAGCTCAGCGGCGGATCCTTTGCAATTCCACATGTCGTACCATTCCTGCCACGGGCATAAACGAAGCCATTTCTCGGAAGAAGCAACCTGTAGCCATCCCCGAATGGACCCCATTGTATGCACAAAGCTGGTATAAGACGCTGTAATATATGCCGGAATATTAATATTGCTTATATTTGGTCGTTTATCCTTCCAATACAAGGAATCGGCCTTGGGATATCGTCGATACATTTCATGAAAGTCCTCAACTCCGCCGTGGCCCTGGATATTATGATCGATGATGAAGTCAAACAATCCAGCGTCAAACACTCCACCTCGGACAAATTGTTCTCGATAAAGGTCCGCACATGCCTCCCATGGCGCAATGGCTTTCAGGGATGGTGGCCGTAACGCTGCGATGAACCACTGCACGATGGCCAAATGAGAGTTTCCAGCTAACCCAACATTGCCACTACACCATGGCATGTGAGCAATTGCTTCAATCACATCATACCCGTCTTCGGCCTCTTGTGTGCCCATAATGCCAACATTTCCACCAGAGTCTCCCGACCCACGGGCGTCTACGTTGACGATGGCAAACCCGCGCGGAACAAACTCTGCCGGATCGGGGCCTTCAAATTTCTCCAAGCCACTGATCACCCCCTCCGGAACCCCTAGGTGCCAAGGAAGCATTTTTAGCATAGTTATGCCATTGAACTTTTTCCCAAATGGGCTCCACGCCAAAATGGCAGACACTGGCTTTGTCAAATTGGCCGGGCGATAAATATCACAATATAAGGCACATCCATCCCTAACTTTGATCTCTACATCGTGAGACGCATGGATATCGCAGGGCAGTGGCCGCGAGCCATTCTGACTCCAGCCCTTGGGTAGAACTTCTTCCCTGAACCCGAATGGCTGGTAATTATTTCGACCCACGGAGGGTTTGTTGATCGGACGAGTTGCAACAGGGACGGGAGACGGCATAGTTGTCTCAAAGGCGTGGTTCAGTACCTGTCAAGAACCGATAAGAGGCAACCAGGCTTTGAATAATAAACTGATACAGATCTAGTTTCTGTTCATTCGGTATGTGGAGGAGAAAAACTTCATGTGGGGAGAAGCTATTCATGGCCGGGCTCGACCGATCACGGGCGAGTTCGGGTGAGACTGGGTTCCCTGATATTGTATATGCAGAGATCTAGGAAATGCAATTTTCATTGCTAATTATTATCACGTTCAGTGTTTTCTCTTGAAACTACCCTGGGAGAGTTCGGATGACCTCGCCCGAACACAGGCGGTTAAAAGCTCGCTCATCGATCTGCTTCTTCTCATACCTTTATGCCCTCTGACTTAACTTACTGAAACTTCTCGTGCTTAACTAAAAGAAGCTTTACATCTAGAAGATATTATTCAAAAGGAACTACATCATGGCACCTTCTCGTATCGACGCCGAGTTCGCTCCCGCTACAACATCGAAGTCTCAACTTCAAAATAATAATGACCAAAAAGCACAGTACGGTGACTGGCGTGATGATTTCTTCAAGGATGGATACGTTGTTATTAAAGGCGTCTTACCCAAGGAGCGGGCACACCAGTACCAAAGCGAAGCGCTTACCTGGCTGGAGTCATTTGGCATAGGGTTTGACCGCAATGACAAAACAACCTGGAAGAAAGAGAATGTCCCTCAGAGTTTTAAGGGTGGGATGTACCTACACTTTTCTGCAGCCCATGAAAAGTATGTTTGGGACGTTAGATGGTATGTGAAGAATGTTATCAACTGCTCTTAACTTTTTAGTGTCTAACATCCTTGTAGTGAACCTGGAGTCATAGAGCCATTTGCAAAGCTCTGGGGAACCGACGAGCTTGTCGTGTCTTTTGACACGGTGAATGTCACCCTTCCACAGTCGATAGTTGGAAGTTATGACTCCAAGCCCTGGCCACACGTTGACCAAGCTCCTGAAAGACGCGGTCTACGTTGTGTTCAGGGTATTGTAAATCTATCTGAGTCTGGTCCAAATGACGGTGGTCTGGTGGTCATGAAAGGCTCGTCGTCTCTCTTCGAGAAATTTTTCGACGAGAACCCAGTCACGGGCCCAACGCCCTGGCGAACTGCAAAACACAAAGACTTCCATCCCTTTCACGACAAAGACCTTGACTGGTACCGCGCGCAAGGTTGTGAGTTGGTCAAGGTATGCGCCGAGCCGGGCGATCTGATTCTGTGGGATTCACGGCAGATGCACTGGGCTCAATTCGGCGAGTCGGACTTGATACGCACTATTGTCTACGCGACATACACACCTGCCGCGTGGATGTCCGAAGAGGACCGGGCGTTGAAGAAGGATCTCTTTGAAAAGTATGAAACTACGACCCATTGGCCGCACACTAATCTCTTCACTCATGGTAAAGCCGTGATCACTGTGGATGGGAAACAAGTTCCCGATCCTTTGGAAAGAGATGAGCCGATCACTAAGCCAGTGAGGAGCGAGAAACTATTGAAATTGGCTGGGGCAATGAAGTACTAGTCTTTTTTGACTGATATTCAAACTTTTTTCTTTGTTTTCAAATGTTATATAGGTTGTGTGAATTATTCTCCCAGTGAAATTGTGTTAATGCCTGTTGTTAACCCTAACCCTAACCCTAAACTCTGAACCCCGTACCTAGGGGTAGATTATCATGTTATTCGAACGTACTCCATCAATTAGTTATTCTCTTTGCATTTTTCTAAACTCAATGAATCTCAAGCAACATACAGGGTAAATAATCAAAGCATGATAATCTATCTCTATTCACCGTATTCTCAATGTCAACCCCGCAACCATAGCTGTAACCCTAAAAACGCCGTCTCGGCCCAGTTCGGCTGAGGTGGACCCCGACATCCAGAATTCAACACTCGACACGACGACAACAATTTGCTTGGGCCTATCTTTTGCGTTTATCATGTCTAGGTGTTTCGGTTATTTCTACCTAGTTATCGGCTCCACGTCGCCCATCCCCAGCTTTCTCCACACTTTCCCCGACTTTTGAAATGGGTAAAAACGGGGCTTAAAGATCGAGGTTTCCAATGCAGGGATTGTCTTGAATCCTAAGCTTGACCCGACTTCTCTTGTACAGAAAGAATTACTTGCATCAGCCATGGATGTTAAAGAGACAACGGATGCAGTGCATCATGAGCTCACTATAGCCAAGCCGCAGCATCACAATCCGACCGGAACGGTCACGCTGCTGGAAGATGGAGAAGTTATCTTGATTCCTACTCCGTCGCCGGATCCTCGTGGTAGGTAATCTGCTTTTTCTCAAAAATGGGATATACTTACCCTTGATAGATCCTTTGAATCTTCCACAGACGCAGAAGTGGGTAATCGACATTATTCTCGGATGCTGTAAGTCGCTTCTCGGAAACCCATACAGCTCTTGAAAAGTAGCCCATTTTTAATAAAATATCCTAGTCGCTATATTCAGCGTCCTCTTAACTTCCGGAATGGGCCCCATTCTTGCGACTATCATGGCCTATTACGAGTACAATCCCCGGGTCACAGACCTCATGACATACCCAACCCTATTCATGGGCGTTGGAAATATCATAGCCATGCCACTTGCCACGGCTATTGGCCGCCGTCCCGTATTTCTGGCTTCTGCTTTGATACTTACGGTTGGTTCTATCTGGTGCGCTGCTAGCCAGAGCCTGGAATCACATATCGCAGGGAGAGATATTCTCTCTCTGGCAGCTGGACAGTCGGAGGCCTTGTGTCCGATGATTATTCAGGTATTCCTCCCACAAATACTTGGAAAAACCGACAGTTATTAACGGGGAAAAAACAGGAAATCCATTTCGTCCACGAACGCAGCAGCAAACTAGCCTGGTTCAGCGCCATTCAATCAATCGGCACGGCCGCCCTGACCATCGCCACCGCCTACCTCGTCAGCGCCCTGGGATGGAGGTGGTGGTACGGTATCTTTGCAATTGCAAGCGGGCTCATCTTCCTGCTCGCCTTTTTCATCGTTCCAGAATCAGCGTACCCGCGACCAACTGATGCCTACGATGGCGTTGTTCGCATCTACCACGAAGGAGAAGAAGTAGCCGTGGTCAGAGCTACGGAGAAGAACAGGGTTCCTCTTGATTACAACCGATACAAAGCGCGGACTCTGGCACATCGTCTCAGGGTGTTTCACAGCGATGCCAGAGATTGGAGCAAGGCGGCTGAATGCTGGAAGCAAATGGGACAGTGCATCCTGTTTCCAAACATTATCTGGGTGGTGCTTATGAACAGTGTCGCGCTGGGCATCTACGTGATCTCAGTGACAGAGTTCTCAACGATTTTGTCTTCGCCGCCATACGACTACAAAACAACCAGTCTGGGTCTGGTCCAAGGCGGGCAGATCGTGGTATCTCTGATCATGATTCCTTTGCTGGGGTATGGGGGCGATCAGCTGTACAAATGGATAGCTCGACACCGGGAAGGCCTTGCAGAGCCCGAAGTGCGTCTGATCCCTATCCTAATCCCTGTTGCGGTCATGATCATTTCCTCGGTTATCTTTGGCCGCGCTGCCTCGCATCCGTTTGAGTGGTCTCCATGGGCTATAATAACCACATACAGTGGTATTTACTTTGCCTTTATTGGAATTGTCTTAATTGGATACACGTACTCGCTTGACAGCTATGGCGAACGAGCCGCGCCGATTCTCGTCTTGATTTGTGCTATTCGGGGGTTTATTTCTTTTGGAATCTCGTTTGGTGTGACCAAGTTTGTGGCGGAGCAGGGGTATCAAGGAGCATTCAATATTTGTACGATTATTGCGGGCGTTATTTCGGCGTTTGGGATTTTTGTTTTCTTGTTTGGCCCGAAGATTCGTGCCGTGACGATGAAGTACGCAGTGGACAATAAGACTATTGAGACGTAGCCACGCGTGTACTATATCTTCATATTAATTAGGAATTCCATACCTATAAATTGATGCAATTAACTATGATCTTTATTAAATCCGTTTCACGTTTCACAATTGATATACAAACGCCTCATCTAAGCATATCTCCCAGCATCACCGAATCAACAAATGGCAACGAGGCATCAATCAACTCAGCCGAAGGAAAGAACTGGTCGAAATAAGGCACAGTCTCCATATTCTGTGCTCCTATGTCCGGATACTGCTCCCACGCTCCAAGAACATCCCCTCCATGCTCCTCATCCTCGCACATATCCCCAGCAGTGGTGGCGGTATGTTTGGATTCTTCCGAGCAAGGAGAACCACCTGTCCAAACACGATTATCCAGCGGGCTATCGGAAAATACAAACCGTACTGTGGATTCGGTGTCTGACAGAGAATCCCACAGGGAAGGACACGCTACTAGTCTCACTATTCGTGCCAATGCAGCGCGGTCTATGATCCGGTGTGCAGACGTGCGAAAAACATGTTCATATAGATGGACAAGTCGCCGCAGAACTAGCAGCGCGCCATGTCGTGCTTCTGTAGGAGGCGAGTTTTCAATGAGGCTGATACTCAGCATGACTAGATCTTGAAGACCCGCGACATCAACTGCGGGCTGATTGCTGTTTGCGAAGCAGATCAAGTGTAGGGAAATAAAAATGCCGGCTGCGACGGTGGCGCAGGTCACAGTCCAAAATTTGTTAAAGAACAAACATGGGTCGTTACATCTACGTTCCAGTATGCGTTTGGCAGCTGAAATTCCATCCTGCAGCACAGCTCCCCCCTCTCTCTCTGTCTCGCTACGCTCCAGAATTTGTGGGATCACGGCGACGCAGAGAGTGATTCGCCAGCTGTCAGCACAGTTGAGCAGAAGATTCCGCTGTACAGGGAACCAGTATGGCTCATCGTGAACGGGTATTTCTGCCGGACTAGGATAAGACAGATGCGACGGAAAAGCAGCACAGACCGAGTCGATCTCTTCTAGGGATTCTTGAACTGTGTCGGCACTCCATTCCCGGATGGAATTGATATGATTCCTCGTCAACGCTGCAAGTTGGGCTATTGCCTTGTGATATTCATAAACAGAGGGCGAATCTTCGTTGATATCATCTTTAGTCTCCAGAACAGTTGTAAATGAAGTAGGATGGATAGAAATCGGCCGTGACCAAACGGTTAACCTATGACTTTGTTAACAATACATTCAAACATATAAAAAGTCAGTCAATCCACCAGTCACAAATAACCAAAGTCCACCAGAGTCTCCGATGAAAATTGCGAAAGACTGGGCTTGGATCTGCCACCTTGTCCTCGCCGAGGTAGTCGATACCAATAAGTCGAGCCACATTCACCGCTGCGCCATGGAGAATAAACTCGCGACTTGGCTCGCCGAGGTTTTTGTGCAGTATATTGAGGACTGCCAGTACCTGGACAGTGGCCAGGGATGGCCTACGAGTGTAGTCGGCCAGGTCCAGCTCTCTCAGTGCAGCTGCGTACCAAGTACGACTCGGCGATGAGATGGGAGAAGTCTGGGGGGCAGAGAAGCTTTCATATAGCAACTGCACATTGTCGATGGTGTTTTCGTCGAGAAAATACGCTCCTACCTAGACACGAGGTTATAAAGGTGTAACGCCGGTATATTCCCTCCCACACGTACCGCTAACACGCTGAGGTAAACTGCAATCCAACCATGACTTATCAGGGCGTTCTGTTCATTGTCAATGAGACCCTTCCAAAACAGATCGTGTTCTTTCATGAACGTTGTCTCGTCCAAAGCACAATGCACCCATCCGAGCTGCGTCAAGGAAAACTCGACAATGGTATCACTCCACCGCCGCGTCGGTAAAATCAGCTTAATCTGACTGTCCCAGGAAGAACTCTGGTTGACAGAACCCTGTGCAGGCGAGTCAATCGACAGTCCAAAAACGTGGGCTTGAAAGTCACTGAGAATGCTCTCTGACGAATGCAAATCCTGCTGCTTCTTCGTCGTTACCCTAGGAATGCCTGTGTCTAGCTTCACCAGCTCTGGCCTCGAAAGGGCCAGTTCCAGTTGCCTGATGCGAATCTTGAGGCTGGTATTCTCGCGCAAGAGAGCAGAGTCTGGCGGATTCCCATCACGCTCCTCGTCTACTGCTCTATTATTCAAAACATTAGCTACGATCCGTGGACAGTAGACAAAAGGGTACCTCTCACACGGTAACTCGCCCTCCCACTTTGACAACCTCGCGCATGCAGGTGGCAGTGTCTCCGCGCTGGATGCATTGCTCGCAGGGGATCTTCTTGGAACACTTGACTTTGCGGCGCGAGCACGGTATACATGACCGTGGAACCCGCTGTGTTTCGCGGACTGGCTGTGGCATTTCTAGTGATGATCGAGTTTGCACATATCGATTGAGACATGGAGATTGTATGTGCAGATGTTGACGGGGTTAACTAGATGTCGCGGCCGAGTTCGGGCGAGATATTCCCCACTTTATATCCTGTTTCGGCAAGAGCGACCATTGATTTCTCGATTCGCGTCTTCTGGATATCTCAAGGTCAGTCTTTTATCGAAACGAATATCGAGTCGAAAATTTCGACACAAATTCCTTCTCTCTCGCTGGAGCTCATACGATCGATACCAGTCATGGATTGTTGCAGCCAGTCTCGTTTATCGCAAATTACATCATCATCATCATCATCATCAGCCGCTCGCCAACACCGCGACAATCCCAACAAAATGAAAATCCAACGATCAATAATAATACGTACTCGGAATATGCTTTGATCCCCAGTTGCTGCCTGTTGCTGAAATTCTACGAATCCTGCTCAGGCAACAACCCCACCACCTGATAATCATTTTGAGACTAAGCGGAGACTATATTTACGCGGCAACACTGTCTTTTCAACATCTAAAGTCTTCAATGTTAAGCATAAAGACTGGTCAATTGATTAATCAACCAACACAATGGGTGCAGGCTTGCTTCAATACGATTCCCCTCGTTCTATCCTCTTCAAACGCGACACCACCTCGGTTGTCTTAGGCGCAACTCGTGCAGCCATTGACCTGGGCATGCTCGGCTGCGTCGACGAAGGACACTCGCTCATTACACTTGTAACCTCCCCACCTTACGACAATCTCATCCTCACCCGGATAATCCCCAACACTATCCAATTTTTGTATGAAGCCATGGGGAAAGAATTACCCCCGGGAGTGGAAAAACTAGACAAAGCAGGCTTGGACAGCCTGGAACAAGAGCTCAATGAAAGGTTGCCCTACCTGGCCGACGGAGTCGATGTGGTGAATGGGAGTGAAGAAGATTATGAGACTCTTCAAAAATGGATACAAGATCTGGAGGCCAATGATCCCTGGGTAGATGCTACGACGGGGTTTTCTGTACGCTCTCTCTCTCTGTGTATATACAAATTGACACTAACAATAAAATAACCAGGCAATGCGTCTATCCTCCGGCCTCGCCGGTTTGTTAAACCTTGCGCTGCATCTCCAAAAACCCAGAACAGTAACCGACCAAATCATGTCTCGCATTGCAGGCCGAGTCCACGCCAACCAGCAGGCCGAATACCTCTCTCTGATCCGGCCTGCATGGCTCAAGTATTTTTTATCTGGCTGGCTGCGCGAGAACATTGGCTTGCCAGCTGACAGCAAGGAAAAACTCCACGAGTATGCAGGGCTTATCCGCGACGCAATAAAAAAGAGACTCGAAATGGACGGTCCGCTGAAACCTGTTGATGAATTCAAGCACATGAGCATGCAGGAAATGCTCGCAGAGCTAGACCGAAACACCGTACCGTACAAAGACACCTTTAAAGACTATGGCCGAGATTGGAACGACGACGACGAGCAAGCCGTAGGCCCAAACACCATCCTGCGCAAACCAGCAACAGCCGCCCAAGTCGCCGCAGCTGAAAACACCATCGGCCGACCTTTACCAAACGACCTCAAGGAGTTTTATGCACTTACCAACGGGACGCGCGCCGTCGTTGAGCACTACCCTTGGTTTCACAATGTCCAAGAGCGACTTTTACCAGTCGAGCGCCTGTTTTGGGAAGATGCAGAGTACATGCATGATTACAAGCTGGATCTCCTACCGAGTCCGAACAAGCCCGTTGAGATCGAGTGGCCGGGGATTGAGGGCGGCGCGATAGCCATGTACGAACACGACGGACAGGGCACTGATTACGTGTGGTACGTGGGCGAGGAATTACTATCCAAGGCTAGAAAAAGCCTAGAAGATGCTTATGAGGCGGCGACGGCAGAAGAGAAGAAAGGTCTAGACGATCTCGTGAGGTTGCATCACGGAAGCTGGGAGAAGTTAAGGGGTCTCAAACAGTGCTGGTACCAGCAGAGCTGGGGGGATCCAGATAGTATGATTGTGTTTCACGATTTCAGGGCGTTTTTGAGCAAAGTGGTGTCGACCAGTGTGCTCGACGAGAACAAGAATCCGATCAGGAAACCTTAAAATTAATCATAAAATAAGAACGCATCGCACAAAGATATCCCATGTTCTTAGAAGAACAACGTTCCTTTTAGGAAGTACTACCACCATGGGATATCAATTGATGTTCTTATCGACCCGGAGATTGCTTTTGAGATGACTTTGCAGCCAGAAGAGGGATCAGACCACCAACCAATTGTTAGATATGCAACTATAGACAGTGAGTATGCTGTATATAAAGCAAATGGTTTTGTGGACTGGCTCGAGGTGCGACGAAAGAAGAGATTGCAGGGACACCAAGACGGTTTCTGATCATCGATAAAGGAAGAAAGGATGTCCCAGAACATCTTGAAATTTTTGTAAACGGGGCATATACGGATGACAATATGCGGCGGTTCAAATTAGACTCTCAGAAACCAAGAGTGTATGAAAGGGGAGATTAGATACTGTGGAGGTAAAACCACCATATTGGCCGCCGGAAGTCGGTTCTTCCGTGCTCTGCCGCAGCTTATAACTGCGCGTGTAGATAGAGGACTCGAAGAGAGAGAGCTTAGTTATGATTTCAGGGAGTATGGGAAATACAGTCTGTTAATTCTTTTGACTGGGCTATTAGCTTCCATGTGTTTTATCATAAGAACCGTTTGTGCGGCCTCGCTTCCTGTTCCACGAATATTACCATATTCTTCCTCCTAAAGCTTCGAGATGATAAATTTCTTTCCGTTTATCTCTGTTCTTTTTCTCATATTAGTTCTTGTCTTGGGGTTTAAAATGCAGATCACCATCAACCCGCTCTCTTCCGTCGAAAATACTGCCGGCAGAAATCTTTATAGGGCAGGCGGTGAGTGCCAAAAAAAAGTCCCTAGCGAGGGTCGAACTCGCAATCTCCAGCTTACTATAGAAGGCTGGCGCCTTAAACCATTAGGCCATAGGGACTTTGTTGTGTGTCGTCCTTTCGCGATCGTTTTAAATCAATTTTCATCATCGAATCTCCCCATCTGCCATCTAAATTAATTTCACTATCTAATTTCACCATTATTAAGTGAGCTGAAAGTTGTGGGAACCCACTGGTAATATAATTTTTTCACACTCTTGACGGGGCTGCTTCATGGTTAAATCAAGGACGGAGCCATGGTAACCCGGAGCTTGCTGAGGATATCAGAGCCATCAACTGACGTATATATACTGTATGTATTGACACAAAACTATATGGCTATGGTAACGTTTGAATACTCGTACAACATCTACCAAAAGCCCAAGCTATATATATATGCACTCTTATAAAAAGCCGGGGATTGTGTCCGACCCCGAGCAGGGGCACCGTGATTTTTTTTTAAACATCAGCAATCGGGGACTTACATGTATATGACTCTGTGTTGGCACAAGAATGCCTGCTATTATTATTTGCTAACAGTTTCTCCGTTATACGCTCAAGAAACCTGGAAATTAAATCATAAAATAGAAACGACCAGTGGACTTTTGGCAAAAAAAAAATGAATAAAGTGAAAAAACGAGTCAATACCGTACAAAACTGTTGCAGATGCAACTCAAGAAATCGAAAAGTAAAACAAAAGAAACGCAGCACAGCAGATACACACAGAAAGAAAAAAAAATCTATCTTTTCGTACAAGTCTATGTATTAATGATATAGCACTCGTTCGTCGCGCAACTAGCAGCTAGACACGAGGATGGTTCCAGCTGAGGTACATGAAGCTGGGGGAGGAAACAATAAGAAAAGATTTACTCGCGGGAAACGTCACGGCCAAAGATCTTGGCTTTGATCCAGTCAGTGGCCACGAGGACACGGTTGCGTGCTGTGATCCGTTAGTTTAGACGTTTATTAAATACTTAAAAAAAAAAAAGAAGACCTACCGCTAAAGCACATGCTCAGGTAGGCACTGCGCCAGAAAAGATATGTCATGGTTCCACCGCTCGCAATGTTGCCGCTCAGCCAGCTGATGTCTGCAACTGCTCGCTCCTTGCCAATGTATGCCAGACTGCCCTGGTGCGAGTACTGGAAGGGGCCAATCTGCTTGGTGCGGCGCAGCTGGCGCTGGCGCTCCTTGATCTCATCCAAGATGCGATCGCGGTCTTCGCCCTTGGCTTCTTGCTGCGCGGCCGACAGCTTCTTGAGCTCGCCTTCAATTTGCTCGGTGCGCGCCATGGTGTTGAACAGACGGGCTAGGAAAGCGCCTTCTTGGCCGGCGACCTGGGCGGTAGGTGCGTAGTTAGTAATGGCGCAGTCACCGACGGCCCAAATGTTTTCGGTTCCGTTGACAACAAGGTATTCGTTGACGGCCAGACCGCGACGAGAATTCTTTTGAGCGGGGATCTGGTCCATCAGGTCGCGCACCACGCCACGGACAGCGTTACCGGTGGCCCAGACCAAAAGTCCGTAGGGGATCTTCTCCAGCTCTTTGGTGCCGTCGGTCTTGGACACCTCGGCCTCGATGTACTTTTCGGTGACGTTCTTGACCATGGTCTTGGTGCGAATGGTAATTTTTTCTTCCTTGAAGCTGGACTCGGTGTATTCGATGAGCTGCTTGGAGAACATGGGAAGAATCTACTCTTGTTAGTCTGCAGCTCTGCATAATCAACTAGCGGCGAAGTCAAATTCTTACGTTAGGCAGGGCTTCGACCAGGGTCACATGGAAGTTGTGCTGGATTTCAGGAATCCACTTGCGCAGATCATCTTCGAAAAAGTCCTGGAGCTCGCCGGCAAACTCGACACCGGTAGGGCCACCACCGACGACAACCATATGCAAGAGTCGCTTGACTTCCTCGTCGGTCTGGTCCTTGAAGACGGCAGTCTCGACGCAGTCCATGATGCGCTTGCGGATTTTCTGAGCATCACCAACTTCCTTGAGGAAGCACGAGTTTTCACGGACACCGGGGATGCCTATGTTGTTAGCATAGGAAACACAGATAAAGACAAGGGAAAAAACTCACCAAAAGTGGCATTCTCAGCACCAACGCCCACAACAAGCATATCAAACGGCACAACAGTGTGCGAGACATCACCCTTAATTTCCGAGTCGTCGCTGATGTACACCAAACGCTTCTCATAGTCGATCTTGGTGGCCTCGGCTTCGTAGTACTTGACAGTAGCCTTCTTGTGGCGCAGGATATTGCGAATGGGCTCCATGATCGAGCGGTGCTCGATCAAGCCCGTAGTGCACGAGGGCAGCAGCGGGGTGAAGAGGAAGAAATTTCGGGGCGAAATGACGACGACATTGTAGTTTTCGGTGTCGAGCTTTTTGAGCAGCGAGACAGAGCCCCAACCAGTTCCTGCGACACGTTAGTTCATTTATTTTATCTGTCGCTTGCTTTGCAACGACATACCCAGAATAACAAGAGTTTTCTTGGACGGATCGGGCTCGACTTGCTCTTCGGGATGGCGCAGAAGGTAAATGCTATAACCAAGGTATCCCGTCAGACCCAGGCCCGAGAGGACAGTCAAACGATAGGCCCAGCGGAAAAAGCGAAAGCGCTTCTTGGGCGCCGGCGAAGGAGCGGCAGCATCAGCATAGGCGCGGCGCAGGGCAGGTTGAACAATCGACGATGATCGCAATGGTGATGATAGGGATGACGATAGTATCGATGGCCGGACAGGAGCGACGCGCGACGCTGACAGCGACCTGGCGGTGATGGTCGAGGCGAGCTGCGAGACCGCCTTGGGACGGACCAGCATGGCGCCGACAGGTGAGGAATACACTGGTGATGGGAATTGGACACGGCCGATGGCTGCTTTCTGTGCTTGATGGACCGAAGATGGAGGTGCAAAGCAGGAGCTGCCGTGGTTCAAAAAAAATGCGAGGAGTGAAGATCGGACTTGTTGCCGCTGGCTGTGGTTGGCCCGGGCGCGCTGGGCTGGGCTGCTTGCTGTTTCGGGCAAGCCGGTGTGCTCTCTTTTCTCCCAGTGCTAAATTTCTTAAATTTCCCTTTTTAACCGCTCTTAAATTCCTTTCTTGGGGGCTTCGTCTCGAGGGAAGATTGGACAACTGTTATCAATGCCGATTGTCAAATGATCAATTGATTTTTTTTTTCTCCCTAAAATCTGGCTGGGGTTACGTAGTTTATGATTAAGCCAAGCTAAAAGCAAACTCTCCAAATATAACATTAACGATTACCCTAATTACTACGTATTATACTCTGTTAACTCGACTCTGATAATAGAGACCGTTCCGGCCCTTGCCGTGGCCCTGCTCGTGATTGGCTGAGAGCCAGTTCCGCATTGCGAATAGCCTCATATTGCGTCTAGCAGGTACTATCCAGCTTACCCCAAACTCGCCTACCCCAAACGCTCGTATCCCCGAAAATGACAAAATTACTGCACGGTCGCTCCCTTGCTCCGAGGCTGAAGATTAAAATCAAGCATTTGTTGACAACATCTCGGGAGGACTCGGAGAGTAGAGCGCTACCCGGGTCTGGCCGATGATGCATGTGTTCTAGATCTACAAAGTGTCAAGTTTGAACATTTACTAACACGTGAAATACAAATCTGAGCTAGTAAAATGATATTGTATTCACCCCGCCATGGCAGAGGTAATGCACATGCTATGCTGCTCACGTGAGCCGTAGAATCAAATGTCCACCAGTTGGTAAATAACAGTATAAACGCCG
The DNA here is from genome assembly GCA_039119965.1 of Talaromyces sp. DC2. Lineage (NCBI taxonomy): Eukaryota > Fungi > Ascomycota > Eurotiomycetes > Eurotiales > Trichocomaceae > Talaromyces > Talaromyces sp. DC2. The sequence goes on from JBCLNQ010000034.1 coordinate 211,008, forward strand.
GTCGTATGCAGTTTCCCAGTACATATGATATAGTGATATGATGATGATGATGCAAATGTAATGCGGCCAAGCCGAATAGCCTCCCAAGTAGTCTAATCACGCCGAGACACCATGCAGAGAGCAAACAAAGAAACACAAAGAATGTAGACAAGTCGGTAGGTCCATGAAAATGAAAAAAAAAAAGTTCAAATAATCTGTACAATCGAAAAGAAACCCCATATAAACAGGTTAATAATTGTGAAAGTTGGGTTGAGCAATCGGTCCCTGAGGCCATGCGTCGTGGTGGAGATATGGGAGCAACCCCGTGCGGCGCTCCGTAGCCGTTTTTCCGAGAGGCTGATAGTGCATCTGGTCCATGGACAGATTGCGAGGCTGGTGGAGTGACGCCGACGGCGGCGGGATCAACAGCGTGTTGACAGCGCGCACCGGTCGATAAGGCGAGTTGCGGTTAACCAGAAAGTAAGTGGTAGGCGAGAGATGAGATTGAGGAGTATGTATCGGAAATGCGGTAGAAGGAGACGCCGTGCCAGTCGGCGTGACAGTTGGATACGGGCTTTGTCGTCGATTAGGATCAGGGAGTGACACCGTTTGATTGTACAGTGCCATGGGGTTCATCGCCTGGGGAGTGACGGCGGTGGTTGCGGCCGGCATCGGTTGAGACCACGTCGAGGCTGGGTTGAACACTGTCGACATTGCACGGACGTTGGGCAGTGGCAATTGTTGCGAGGCGGCTGTCGGCATCGTCGTCGTCGTCGGTACCACATTGTTTGACATCGAGTTAGACATGGGTAAGCGAGGGACCGGCACGCCAAGTGTAGGGACTCCAAAAGGCATGTTCCCTGACCCAGTTGCCACGGGGGGTAACACGGGAATTGAGCCGCCAGCAGAAGAGATGTTGGTAGTGATCCCTGGCATCGACGAGTAGTTATTATTTGGAATAGCCATTCGCTTGCTGGGGTGGTCGTCCATCTCGGCCTCACAGCTGCTGCGTTTTCGGGGGTACGGGGGAAATGCGATGTTCGGCAAGTGTCGAGGCGGAGTATGGGCTCGATACGAGTTGGCGCTATTCGAGGTATCCCCCCAGATTTGTGGCGGTTGAAGATGATTGGAGACGAGTGGTGAAGGTAGCTTCGAGCTAGGTGACGCAGGAAGGCTTTTCCAGCCAGACGAGAGCGGTTGTAAGGTTGGGGAGATCTGGAAGACGGGGGTAGTAGGTGCCATGTCGGTTTCGAACGGCATCCGCGAGGCCTTCTCAAAGAAGTCGGCAAAGCAGCTTAGTTTGGAGTGCCAATGCGTCCATTCTTCTGCAGACACGAATAGGTTGTACCGCACGTTGCTGAGAAACTCGACCTCCATGATGTGGATTTCCTTGACCCCAATGCCCGAGACCTCGGCCCATGTTTTGTTGGTATACGTATTGTCATCGAGAACTGTTTCCAGTCAGTAACCATTTTTGCTGCTGTTGTTGCAGACAACTCACATTTGTTCCCCATCATCAAGGCAATAGTCATCAACCGGAACTCACTTCCCTTCTTGCCACGGACGCCAGTGTTGAATTTCTTGAGTCGGTAGATGAACAAAAGAGCGAGTAGGATGACGTTTTGGCTGACCTGGGTCGTCGACAGAATGGTGGTCACCCACTTCTGGAAGCCCATGGTCGGAATGGCCTCTTGGACAATGGCATAGCGCTGTACCATGTTTTCCTCAATCGCCTTGAGTTTGGAGGTTTTTTCGAACCAGAACAAGCATGCAATCTGGAAAAATAACGGTTAGCATCCATTGAAACCAGTGGTTTGGGGAGAGCGTACTTGAGCAGCAAACTCGGTCAGCGTATTGCAGCTGGTGTTGATAGAGGCCGGGATCTGGAGGTATGACGCCACCGAGCCCTCATTGCTCTTCTTCGGGGTCTTGGAGTCCACGGCCATGGCGTTGGGATCCTTCGCCATGGGCGGTAGATAGTTGGGCGCCGCATTGGAGACGGTGTTGGCGAGCGGGACACGGGCGGTGGTCGCTTTGGGGAAATGAGGCAACTGGTTCTGCTTGTTGGCAGCAAAGGTCGACGGAGCCAGCTGGGGGTTGAAGGCCACACCACTCATGTCGGAGGGAGGGGTCGGCAGTCCGTCTCTCAACGTGACCGACCAGTCCGAGACGGGGTTCAGGGACAGCTTGCTCAGCGATGACAGCGGCAACTGGTATTGCGGGTTGAAGGCGAAGGGATACGAAGAAGAAGCAAGCGGCTGCGAGAGGGACGAGGACGGATATGAGGAGAGCGCGGGAGACATGTGGAATCGAGAGGCTGTTCCTGAGGGCAAGGAACGTTGGCGAACAGCTTCGATATCGACCGCATGGGCGAGAATGTCATAGATAGTCAAGACGAACGGAGCGGAACGGCGGCGAAGTAATGGAATCCTTTATTGCAGCCGGATGTATTATTGAAAGAGGCCAGCAGGCCGGCAGGCGTTGTGCGAGGCTTAACCCTGGCAGAAGCAGGAGGAATGAAGGCAATGAAGGGGGAAAGCCAATGCACGGCCGGATCCCATGTTATTGGGGACGCAGGACTATTGCAGTTGAGTCGAGCGGCGAGGGATGCGATGCGATGCGAGACAGAAAGAAGGCGACAGCGGACCGCGGACGGTGAGACAACGAGACAATGAGACGAGCCGATGTGAGACAGACAGACAGAAAGAGAGCGTCGAGCGAGACGGTGCGAGATGGGTGGTGAATGAGGTTGGCGGTGGAGGTGGAGGTTGGCGTTTGGGGTTGGAGAAGCAGTGGTGAGGCAGGCACGGCACGGCCACCGTTCAGCGCAGATATATTAAGAAAGCAGGCAGACAAAAAAAGAAACAGGACACGAAGCACAGCGAAGTGAAAAGCAAAAAAGCGAAAAAAGGCAAACTAAAGCTAAAACTAAAACATGCAAACTGGAGCAGCATACGGATAGTCAGTCATGAAATGATAATTACGAAGCCCATGGATATGGAAGCCAGCGCCGGGCATTCTGGGACTAGCGGCCCACCGGGGGGAGCAGCACGCCCAGCGGACCAAACAGGCAACGGGCTCGGTATGTCCAGAATAATGTGATGGGCGGCGGGCATTGGTGGTGAGAGACGAATGGGCTAGCGGGCTGGCCGTCGCATTGCGCGAGCCGGAAGCAGGGTCCCCAGAGGCTGATCCTGCGGCGACACGGGGCTGGGCTGTTCTGTTTGGGTTTGGATAGGCCTTCAGGAGACTGAGAGGTGTTAGCCCTTACAAGCGGTTAATAACAACTTGGTGGTGGCAGTGTGTGGTAGGTGGTAGATTGGACTATGGGCCTGCGTAATGGGCGGTAATAATACGGTACGAATGGATTGGGGTGGTGGGCGGCGCCTGTGGATGCGCGGCTGATTGGCGGCCGACCGCAACGCGTTGGCTGCGTAAGTCGTTTGCCGTCGGTAACTTTGTGACTTGCCCGTTACGGGTGCTTGTTGCCGTCTTTCTTCATCATTATTCTTTCATGCTGCATGTTTATGACAAGTATAAATATAATATATTTCTATATATACATACATACTTGCATACATATATATATATATAGTTAGATAGATATAGAGAGGGATATATATATATATATATTTATTCATCTATATCTATCATCCGTGGCCAGATTCTCCCAAGATTCTCAAAGAGTTGCCAGTAAAGATTCCTGTTCCGGCTAGCGCGTGCATGCTGCGGCGGCCAATCACAAGCGCACAGCGGGGCCATTTAGCCCTAAGATTCCGTTTTGGGCCAGCCCGGTATTGTTCATTATGGTCGCCGGCAATGTATACCATACTATCGCTCCTATGTCGTAGTCGGGTGACTCGAGTGCGTATGATTGCGTGGTGTATCAGTGTATCAGTGTCTGTCAGTGCAAGTATAGTGTCCCACCGCTCGGCTGAAAACGAGGCACAAGCCCCATGTCCTCCTAGGCCTAGGATTACAGCAAAATGAACACGGCTGCGCCGGATTCCCTCTGGCTGGGCTGGCTCACTAGTGAACCTTGGCCCATCCCTTGACTTTTTCCTTAGTTTTTCACCACTTCCACCTCCAAGTCAACAACAAAGCGCCGGCACCCCCACTGGGCTTTTTGCTCCACCAGTCTGTGCAGCGTCCCCTGTTAATAGTACGTCGTCGACCGTGCTGCAGTCACTGACTTGCTGCTCCTCTGCGCGGTGGATAAGCCGCTGACTATCCAGGCTCTAGCGCGCTCTGGGCCAATTTCCAGCCCAGCCGATCTTGTGCCACTGTCTCGCTTTTCTGCCTCTTTTGCCCCGATCGCCCGCTTTTTTGGCAAAGTTGCAACAAAGTGTCCGAGGGCAGGAGTTTGCTGGTACGGAGGACGTATCGCTTGTATCGCGTCGGCTGGAGTATGCAACTGAGACTGCACGGCCGTGTCTGACGTCAACTGGACCACTAACTTTTTACTACTACGTACATACATGATTACCATAGTAATTAATAGATAGTAACTTTCACTCGGAGTGCGTACTCTCCATAATAATACTAAATAGTAAATCCTCAAAAGCGCGACGGGCTAGTGCCGGATGCAGCCTGAGTCCGGATTTACGGAAAGTCTGTGATGAATTGACAATTTTGTGACTCTACAACTCTTACCTGTACAGTCATACTCCATGTGATGTACTCTGTACGGAGTACTCCTACAACTCCAGAGCCAGTCTAGTACGATGCTAGTAACATAAACCTTGTTCCCTTCGTCCCTCCCAACAAATTCTCACAATAATCCTCAAATCATCGATCCAAGACCCGACCCCCTCCTCCGATCCAAGGATTGCCATTCAAGTACGGAGTAGATGAGTTAATTATTATTTGCTCACTCGCGACCGACTAGCAAGTCGCACTTACAAGTTACAAAACGACAAGTACGACGCGCGACCTGGGCCGTGGCCCCCGCCGGGCTCTGCCTCTTTTTTTTTTTGGTGTTGCTTTCTGGTTCTGGTGGCAAACCGAATCAGCTCCGGGCGTCCATCCTGGTCAGTGGTCAGTGGTTAGTGGTCTGGGTTTCGACAGCATGATTCCGTGAATGGCAAATCTGCGCAGGAGAGAGTATGATTGGCCAGGTATGTTTCACCGACCTGGCATTCCTTTTTTTTTTTTTATGATTAGTAGTATGCTACTTAATAAGTACTAGTATACTGCTGAAAGTACAGATACGATGGACCCGAGACAGCCAGGCAGCATTGTTCCCTTCAGCCCCCGCAAACCGAAACCGAATGCGAATGCCTCGTCTCGTCGGGATCGGTGCGATCATCGCGATTGTCCGCGGTAATATTAAATCATCATCATCATCATCACCAGCTAGCTTATTAGTTATTAATTACGTCGTCGTAGAATAGAGTACTAATCATTTCTGTGGCTTGTGCCATATGAAATAACAAAAGGCAAATGGATCTGGGGGCCAGCCAGGCATAATCATATTAATTAATTATTATTGCTTCTGTATATTATTGGCGTACGAAGCAAAGATGTTACTCCTCCCAACGTATCCATACTCCGTATTTGGTATTATTATTCGTTCGCTAGTTCCCTCCACGGGTTATTAACTTACTAATAGCGAGCATGAATCAATGCGAAACAAATAATAATAATAATAATGTCGTTAAATTTTGCCACCACTTGCTCCAGTACTGTCCGTCCGATCCGTAATACAATTATTACTGTTAGTTAAGATACTTAGTCTTTGGTCTTTGGTCTTTAGTATCCGTATTACTTGGCCATTGCTTGGCCCTTTTACTTTTCTCTCTCTTTTTTTTTTTTTCACCGAACCGCTCCACGTTACGGGTATAATAGTCACAGTCATACGGAGTACGTACAACCAACCGCGCACTCACTCAATAATGAATCAGAATCAATATTAAACGAGTCTGGCCCTGGACGGGTCGGTTTGTTGGCTGATGGTGCCTGTTGGCTTTGTCTAGTTCTTTGTCAAAGCAACGCACATAAACGTGCCATCAATAAAACCGCAAAATATATAAAACAGAAAATAGAAAAGAAAATAAAAAATCAGACTGACCGTTTCATCGGACCAATCTTGACTATGAACGGACGCAATATTATTATTTGCTTACCGACGGTTCAAACCAAGTTGCTACATACCGTAAGAAGTCATTCATGCATCAATCCTTTCTTTCCCTCCCCGTCTTGCATGACATGACATATGACCTGTAACAATCCAAAAAAAAAAAAAAATTTCCCTTTTGAATCCGAATCCGGTCCGATAAGTCGCTTCTGGTAGTTGATTTATGTTTGTAGTGCATGTTGAATGCATACAACTTGTAAGAAACGAAGGTAACATGTTCAATGTTTTTTGGTCGGCGCGCCTTGCTGATTGTGCACCTTGCATACGATAATACGGTATACGTACTTGACTCGGACATCCATGGCACCGATATTGTTTCTCACAATAATCAATGTCTGCCTTGCCTTAAAGATACATCAAATGTAGTAGTCATGGTACTATCCTTGCGACATGTTATCCTGTAATACGACATGCACAGTTACTGTTGACCGAGTAATGGACGGAGAGAGATCTATTGAACTATATCATACAACAGTCCCGCATCTCGCAAGACTTTCCACAAGCGAAAATAGACAATTAGAATAAGAAAATAAACAACTGCGTCTGATCAAAACAACCCCCATCGTCTCGCCCCCCTCTCTCTCCCTCGCTCAGCTCGGTCTCCGGACTCGCGCGAACTGCGCGACCTGCCTTCCAGCTGCCGCAGACTCTCAATCTTCTGCAGTGCCAGCTCTAGCGTCTCCTTCTTCTTGATAATGTCCAAATGCTTGCGCACGCGTCCGTCCTCGCGAGCGAATCGCTCGACTTCAGAGTCTGACAAGTGCCGGCCCAGGCGCGCGTCGAGCTCGCGGGGAAAGTTGTAGTAGAATTCCGAGAGGAGCTCGACGTTGAGGAAGAGCACCGCTGTCGACGTCAGTTTGTCGGCCACCACATCCAGAAAGACCTCTGGGCAGTAGTATTTGTTTTTCAGGCTGGCGCACTGCTTGGATCGTGTCGCCAGAAGCCGCATTCGGATCGTGTCCGCGCGGTCGCGGAGGAATATTCCCTCTCGTGCTGCACCAATATCAATTAGTATCTACGTAGTCAAACACAGACAAGAACAGTAGCTCACCCCTGGCTAACAACGCTGAACTAAACCCCCCAGCCCCCCCGGACCCATTACCCTCCAGTACAACGTCACCCTTTCGTACTCGGTCGACAAAATTCATCACATCCTTGAGCTTGCGCTTGCCAACCGCATCTTCCACTCGCTTGAAAGCGGCGTCGCACGCGGAAAGTTCCTCTTTCAACACCTTGCTCACATTCTCGCGGCCCTTGGCCCATTCGCCATCCTCAACCTCAATCTCGAATTTGTACGGCTTGATGCAGTTTTCTACCTGGTCGCTAGTGCTGAAAAACCGGTCGTTGAGGATCCCATTGCACGCCTCCATGATGGCGTTTTGCGCGTACGGGTGAGTTGCAAACGTAGACTGAGCCACCAGGCGTTCCACGTGCTGCTGTATGGCCGACGCAACCACGGTCGTTGCCACGCGGCCAACGCCCAACTTGGTGAGATTCGACGTGGATGCATCCAGCTTACGGTGCCAATACGGATTCTCTGCATCCGCTTTGGGAAGCTCGCTTAGCGGATCTGGTTCCGCAAGAGGAGGCGAGAGATCTTCAATAGGCTTGTTCCAGTATCGCTGCGCAAGAATGTCCATAACCCGTTGATCGAGCTCCTGTTTCAACAATTCTCGTACCTGGGGCCGCCCAAAGTTCTCTGCAAAAGCTTTAAACGAGTGCTTGAAACTGTCCAGGCTTTCAGCCAAGTAGGACTCGGCGCTGAGAGGCCGGTCGTTGTACTGCACTTTGAACTCGTACGTAGCTTCTTCAAGCTCCTGGCTAATGGCATCCCTCGTACCAGCGAGACTGCGTGCCATGGTTTGCTCAAGAACAGTCATCAATTTCTTGCGAAGCGTAGGCACTCCGACAGACACATCCGCACTTGGCCCAAACTCGCCTGGGTGCGCTGAAAAGAATGCGTTTTCATTCTTGACAATAGCACTGGTGATGTTGCCGCTTCCGCGAGAGAAGAGCGTCGCCGTCTGCGGCACTCGAGAGACAACCCCAACGTATCCCAAACGCAGCGGGTATTTTCTGTCTGTCAAAACGCTGAATCCCCTTGTGGGATCAACTAAATCCATCTTCGTGATGACGCCGATAGTTCGTTCTCCACGTGGGTCAACGCGGCGGCTGGCCCGAAGAGCCGTGGAGTTGGCAAGGTCGACATCGGCGGCAGAAATGGCAAGGATGATATTAGGTGCTTGAATGTATTTGTCGCAAAGGTCCGAAATTTTCTGTTTCAGTTCCGGCGGTTGATCTGCGCCGGCAACCTGGATATAACCGGGCAAGTCAATGAGCGAGAGATCAGGAACGTGCGGCGAATAGATATGTAATTGAATTGGATCGTCCGAGACGCAGTCCTTGCCAGACACTGCCAGGTTAAGATCAGTCAGAGTGCGTTGTATCTGTGAAAAGTCTGTAATTTTGCCCAGCCCAAGGGCAGGAAACTCTCCGTATTCGGCCTGAGCATTCGGTGTGTTGACCAGTGTAAGCTCTATCGGACGGCGGGTGACCATGTTCGATCCCTTTGGTAAGAATTCGTGTCCGACGATAGCTTCCAAAACAGAACTCTTGCCAGAAGACTGTGATCCAATAACGACAATTGAAGGCAGAGTCAAAGTGTTGGACTGCCCGACCTGGTTCAAGATATTTCGTATCTCGATCATTTTCCGCGTCAAAACCATCATCTGGTCCTCGTCGGCGTCCTTTCGCGATTTCGAGTCGTCATCATCCGTCTCGTCGTACGCATAGGCGGCACTTCCAGCTGCTGTTCCGGCCGCTGCAGCGACAACTTGGCCCTCGTTGGGGGACTCGCCGCCTCCTCCGTTGTTATTATTCCCAGACTCGGCTTCTTCGTTCATGCGAAACATCTTTTGCACCCATTCCGGCAACTCTGTCTCCTCTTTCGTCTTCTGCCATCCGCGATTAGTTTGAGATGCAATGTCTTGTAAGTTTTGAAATAGGTTTGATGCGGCACCACTGGCCGTCTCGCCCGCCTGTTTAAATATGTCCAGAGCATAATTTCCCGCCTCTGATAGCCTCGGGTTAGCTGCACATACTACACACTCGCTGGTCTCGAAACATACGTGTCGCTTGATATTGCAAATAGGCGATGCCTGCAATCATCGCTCCTCCAAACATGGCGGGGATGCGAGCCAGCTTGATCGCAAGCCGCGGGAGAATCCTCGCAAACGATATATTCCTCACCACCAAAACATTATTGTGTATCGAGCTGGCGCCGACCGGCCATGCGCGGCCTCTAATGGCGACATTGTCCACCCGCAAAAGACCCCCTGTGCGATTTCCATAAAACTGCGCGTGTCGAGTCAACAAGCCCCTCCGCAACAGCGGAGTCAGGCGATGGGAGACCATCCTCCCGCTCATCGTGCTGGTATTCTCATATGTTGTTGTTTCCGTGTAAGGCGATTGGCGAAATGCGTATCAGCATGATCGCGAGGGCCCGGCCTCGAAAACGACAGTGCCAGACAGTCTCGGTGGGATGCGATGTGCAAAGCCGATGGATATTTGAAGCGTTGCGTACAGCAAGCAAGTACGCGGGTCGCGGCTGCCTTGTTTCTGCCTGATACACGTGACCCAACGTGGCCCAGCCTCCCAGGCCACAAACGGTTTAGCAGTGACTCACGGTGATAGTACTATCACTGCTGGATCGCCCGCGATGGCGTCAGACAGCGCGCGACCCAATGAGCTGGTGTGTCGGCGACCGCTTTTTCGACAAGTATATTTTGGCATTTTATCATGCTACATACTATTTAAATACCAACTGCGAACTCACACGGCATTCTGACTTTCCTGGCCAGCATATTCTTCAGCGCTGTTGACAACTGGACCTTCATTCTATCCACGTTATATTTTGTCGCACTCCGCCGATAGCGGAGCATCACCAATTGTTTTTTCGCTGGTGTCGCATTGCCAGCTTGTCATCAGTATTCTACAGTACAGGGGCAATGTGCCGTCTCTTGGTAGGCTTGATTTTTCGAAAGTAACATGTTTGATGCTAACTGTCGCAGGTCTACAAAGGCACAAATGAGATCCTCCTCAGCAAACTAGTCACCGAGCCCAGTCACTCGATCCTGACACAGTCGTATGACTCCCGGCTAAGACTTGTAAGATGCCAGTTCCTGCATATTAATATTCCAGTTACTTATAATATATCGCCTAGGACACGCGCCGCCCTGTCAACGGCGACGGCTTCGGCGTGGGCTTCTACCCAGACCCAAAACTCGGCCCAGAGCCCTGCATTTTCACATCGACCCTGCCGGCATGGAACTGCGAGAACCTGGAGCGACTGGCGAGCAAGACGTGCTCTAATCTCGTCTTCGCTCATGTGCGAGCAACGACAGAAGGCACACTGGCTGACAACAACTGCCACCCTTTCCAACACAACTCGCTAATGTGGATGCACAATGGCAACATCGGCGGATGGAAATACGTCAAGAGACCGCTAGGTGCCTCCCTAGCAGATAAATGGTATCTAGGCGTGAAAGGCGGCACAGACAGTGAATGGGCATTCGCTCTCTTCCTCGACCTGATGGAGAAAGAAGGCGCAGATCCCAGCTCTGACCCAGGCCCCGAGGGGTTCGGTCAAGCCTTTCTGCGACAGATCATGTTCAAGACAATTGCCAAGATCAACGAGCTGATCCGCCAGATTCCCGAAAAGTACAAAGTCACAGACCTCGAAACCAGAAGTTTGCTCAACTTCGCCGTTACCGATGGCCATACGGTGATATGCACGCGGTATGTCAGCAGCAAGACCGACGAGCCGGCGAGTTTGTACTTTTCCTCTGGCACGAAATGGAAGGAAGGCAAGACAAAGGGAATCTTCAAGATGGAGCGTCACGACAAGGGGGCCGACATTGTTCTCGTTGCGAGTGAACCCATCACTTTTGAACGACGTATGTTTCTCTCTCTCTCTCTCTCTCTCTCTCTCAAACCACTTGAAGTATAAAATTCTTCTAACGGTATGAACTGGCAGACAACTGGGTAACGGTCCCGACGAATTCGATCTTGACGATCCATAAACAGACTGTACTAGTCCATCCTATTCTCGACGAATTTTACAACGACGACCCAAACCACGACCGGTCGTCTGTTTATGCGCTCTCCAAGGGCCTGGCGCCGCCGGCCGTTGTCTCGCCAAAAAAGAGCACTACCGTCACCGAGGCCGATGCAAACGGGACAAGTACGATTGACGCTCTGGCGCGGAATGCTGCTCAAATACAACTTGCTTCTTGAAGCGTTCAGATATGGTTGTGCGGGCGTTATTTAGGGTTTATTTACTTGGCAGTGTAGTCTTGCTAGCGAGGAATTGGGTCAGGTCATTCGCACAGTTTGGGTATCTCTATTTAAATGCATATTTGAAACTTATAATACACGCAATTCAAAAATTAACCATCGTCGCCCGATATATTCGCATGTTTGAAGTACTTCATTCCGACCCAGGCCACCACCACCCACACCCACGCCATGACCGCCGTGAGCACCAGCAGCGCCGGATAGTAACCGACTATAGGCAAGGTTGGATCATCTTCCAATTCAGGTGGCGCGTAGGGAGTCTCGCCGACATCCCAAGCCCAGCTCCAGACGCCAAAGGAGCTGCCCATGCCCACCACAAAGACGAGCCAGGTGACGAACAAGATAATCCACCCCCACCATTCGGTCTCAGAGTAGTCCCACCCGCCGCCGTCGACGACGACGTGGTTTGCCATTTCAATGGTTGAATGCGTGGCCAGCGGCGACCGGGCGCGGTGGATCTGGAGGGCCATTGAGTCGGCTGCGGTGGCGGCAGGCTGTCGGCGCAGGGCAAAGTACGAGTCGGCGCTCGACGAAGGGGTTGCGATGGGCGGTGGCATGGCGCTGCCACTGCTGCTCACCGACGCAGGGCGCAGCTTGGCGGTTGGTGATTCGTTCTTGAACGCAGATATCGAAATGTCATCCTCGTCATCTGTAGTGTCGCTGATCAGACTGGTCCGAGTAGCAGGCTGCTGGAGATTTTGTTGTTGCTGCTGCTGCTGGTCAGTATTGGCACCCCTCATCATCAACGACCGCGGCCAGTATGACGGTGCCGGCTTGGTATTTTTGTTCGTTGCTCGCGGCGTTTGTTCATCGTCCGCTGGTCCAATCTCCGGGCTGAAACCCGACGTGTCCTGATCAAAGCCGTGTTGGTTGTGATGGTGCTGATGATGATTCCCATAACTGCCTTCACTCCTTGCAGCACTGGCATTGCTGCTCCGCTTTTCCTTCAGTTCCAGGCGAGTCCCCAGCAGCGCAGTCTTTCGCAATGAACCCCTCCGCCGCCGCATTTTTTTCTGTTGCATCACCGTGGCCATGGCGTTCCCAGCGCCTGCTCGCGGCCCCTCGCTGCTACTGATATTAGTCGTATCATCGCTGGTGGTGGCGATAGGAGTGTTGTTGCTGCTATCCCCGTCTTCGCGTACGTCGTCGGACCGGTGATGGTGGCGTTTGGGAGAAAGCGATGCTTCACCGTCAGGCGCCTGGCTCATGCGTAGGAACGAGAGTTTCGACATGAGCGTACCAGATAGGGTGCGTTTGTGGCCGCTGCTCGCGCTGCCGGAGCGTGCTCTCCCTGCGAGGTGTTGCTGAACATTGCTCATCGCGGAGGCGGAGCCGGCCAGTGGCGGGTTGGCGCCACCATTTTCCATTGATTAGGTGTGTGTCAATTTTCAGTGTTGATGTTGTTGTCGATTTTCTTCTCCTGGCAGGTCCATGGGTCGCGGAGAGCTGGCAGATCACCAGCACCAGTTGTGACTCTGGGTTGATGTGCTGTGGCTGTGAACTTGGACGGATTCGCTCCTCCACTCAAAGCTAAAGAAGGCTCCAGCCGTACTAACGGAATCTACATCTTCCCTCACTTCAGCCACTGCAAGACATTGCTTTTTTACGACTATTCTCATTTTTTTGTTTTTGTTAAATGAGCAATTATATTTCTTAGATTTCTCTTTGAATTGATAAGATAGCAATATGATAGGCAGCATTCCCTGAATGGTAGTACATGCGGAGGACTGTCCAAGTCCATGGTTTTCTTTAATCATTATAAAAAGAAATAATAAAAAACTCAATTGGATCTATCGCACTTTTCTCATGATTTTCTTTTCCACAGCAAGAGTATTTAATTAAGTGTTGACCATGCTTGTTGCTTATTTGCATGGTATGTATGCTTGTTCGGGCACCGGCGAAACACTAATTCCGCCCAAAATCACCACGGCCAAGACAACTCGATTCAAGTCCGCAAGACGAGAACAACCGACTTCCCCAACACGCCGCAACGATGGCCGCGAGACTCCCGACTCTATCGGGGCGGCTGTCCCAGCTGTCTCTCAGTACCTCCAGCTCATACTCTCCCTTGTCGTTTCTCGTTCCGCAAATTCAGCACCAGCAGCTGCAGCAAGTTCGGCATGCGAGCATCCTCTCGTCGCTGTCCGATAACCCCGGTGCGTACAACAAAAGAATCCGCAAGGGTCGCGGTCCTGCGTCAGGAAAGGGTAAAACAGCTGGTCGTGGCCACAAGGGTCAAAAGCAGCACGGAAAAGTGCCTGCGGGTTTCAATGGTGGCCAGACGCCAGAGAGAATTGTGCATGGAGAGAGAGGAGAGGAAAATATGTACGTTTGCCTATTTATTTTATCAGCGTCTTTTACAAGCATTTTTTTCACAAGTAATTGAATGAAAACTGGCTGACCTTTTTTTTTTTTTCGACAGATTCGCTATTGACCTCGTCACCGTTAACCTAGACCGAATCCAAGAATGGATTGACCAAGGCCGCCTCGACCCCAAGTACCCCATCACCCTGCGCGAACTGCACTTTTCAAACTGCGTCGGCGGTATCAAGGAAGGCGTCAAGCTGCTCGGAAGAGGCAAGGAATCACCACTCAAACAGCCCATCCACCTGGTCGTGTCTCGCGCCTCGGCCGATGCGATTGCCGCCGTCGAGGCCGCTGGCGGATCCATCACCACGCGCTTTTACACGCGAGCTTCGATTGCGCGCATTCTCAACCACCAGACGCATCCGTACTACTCGACGCAATGGTCGGAGAAAAGCGGGAGCGAGTTTTTGACAAAGTGTCTGGGCGAGTTTGAAGAAGCCAAAATTATGGAAAGAGGAAAATTTGTCTATCGTCTGCCGGACCCGACGAAGCGAAAAGATATTGAGTATTATCGTGACCCTGCACACCGTGGCTATTTGAGCCATCTGTTACAGCCTCACGAAGGCCCCAGTTTGTTCTTCCGTTCGCCTGTCGAGAGAAAGTCGGCGGCTGGCGTCAAGAAGGAGAAGGTCTTGGGACCGAACAGATTGTGGTAGTCTTGTTTTCTTTTTTCTCATCAAGGAAGATGGCTTTTTTTTAAGAATCATGTATAGTACATTTACTGCTTCGTTAGGTGTAAGAACAATTTCCTTTGGTTGCTAATACATATTGACAATTGACATATAATTGGGTGTTAAAAAACGCATACAGCTGGAGTCACTGGCAGAATTCAAGTCATTTGAAAATTGAAGAAACAGAAAAAAAAAGATATATTGAGCATCAACTATATCATTTTAAAATATTCGACAACAACCAGAGGTATCAAATAGTAGTACATATCACGTCGCTCAGCGCAACAATAAGAACAAAAAAACATACACATAGAAACCAATCAAAACATAAACAGACATCGTAATCATAATCAATTTAGGAGATCATACCGAAACGCGTAAAACATGCTGAAAAAAAAAAAAAAAAAAAAAAAAAAAACAGAGCAGAGAGAGAGAGAATCAAACAGAGAAGAGAGATGACCAACGCCGTGCTTGTTGCTACCGTCATCCCATCACATAATACAAACAAAACAAATAAACCCGGAAATCGTCGGTTCGTGAATATGCTGCTAAAGATCATAAGATGGACAATGGGTATCATCGACTGCTGCACTATTCATGCATGCTCGAGTAAATGCAAACTGACCCATCCCGCCCGATTGATCCTTGACAAGCCAAAAACCGCCGAATTTTGTCCCATAACACCAAAAATCGTAAATCCATGTCGCGTAAAAAAACTAAATTATCCAGCCCTGGATAATAAAAAAGTCCCCTGCTGCATCCTGCAAGTGAACCAGATGGGGGCTGATATGTTTCATGTTTAGAATCTCCAGGTAGATTCATTCAAAGCCTCATTAGACTCCTGAGATAAGTCTCTGAACCAGGCACAGTCCAGCACTTGTCTGATGGTCCATCGCCTATTCACGTCCATGTCCAGACAGTGGCGAATCAAGTCTAGAATCTCATGGCGGTTCTTATCGTCCACGTTCCCGGCAAGAACCGCATCCTGATCCCATTCTCCTTTGACAATGTTTGCATGCGTTCGTGGCCCGAAACCATTCTGAAAAGGACGAGAGCCGACAACTGTCGCGTAGACAACGACGCCAAATGCCCAGATATCGACAACGGGGTCTACCATGCCAGTCGATGAGAGGAGAAGCTCTGGCGACGCATATTCCAAACTTCCTGCAACACTTGTACTAGATCCACTTGGGCCAATGTTTTGTGGTGGAGGCCGGTCGGCGGGATTGTCGTACGAGTCCAAAGGCTCTTCGTTGGTATCCGATGTCATCCATTCTGCCATGCCAAAGTCACAAAGAACAAGTTTTGCAGTCTCGCTCCCATCCTCTAATCTAACAGGGTCAAGTAAACAGTTCTCAAGTTTAATATCGCGATGAACAACTCGCATGTCCTGGTGTAGATAACGTATTGCCGAGGCCAGCTCGAAACAATATTTTTTCGCCAGATTCAGGTCTAATCCGCGACGGTTCGCTTTGACCAAGTCAAAGAGCGTTCCGCCGATAGCAAGCTTGGTGAAACAAAAAGTGGCGTAGTCGGTTTCATACACTGCTTCGAGGGAGAGTATATGATGGTAGTTTAGCTGCCGCCAGATGCGAACTTCATGGTCAAATTCGGCTTGAACCTGGTCATTTTCGCGCTCATTTCTACCAGAAACAAGCTTCTTCACAATCTTCACAGCTAATCGACGCGTATTTCCATCCTTTTCGACTTTATAGGCTTCTTTTACGGTACTGAAACCGCCATGTCCGATCTGTTTGCCAATAACATAGTCCGTTCCAACCATCTGACCTTCGTCGTCTGGCTGAGAAGTCACGGTCTCTTCGGGGGAACTCCACATGGATAGGAAAGTACTGGCAGGCGACTTGGCACTGGAGCTTGTTGACCGTCGCGAACGCTGGCGCATTGCTCGTCGCCAACTATTGTTTGGCTCAACAGTGTAACTTCGGGCCTTGTTTCCGTAAGATGCACCAGCGCCCATAGACCAGATGTTAGGATCATCGAAGGAAGCGGCTCGATGCACAAGTGGGGATGACGATAGTGGCGAGAGGAGTGCTTCTTTCATGCCTTCTTTGGGATAGCGGTCTCTGGGGTACTCAGACGGCGTTCGAACCTCTTCCAACGGAGACATGGTAGATACTGAAGTCAGCGAAGTCGGCCTCTCCATATCTACACCTGGCGATTGATCGCCAGTCCTCCTGGGGATGAAAGATAGCCCAGTGCCAGCTGGGAACGGGCGCTGCTTGCTGCGCTCTTGCTTAGTATGTAGTCCGTCCGTGCCCTGGTCTGCCTCGTCTTGAACTTGCATTGTATGCAGATTAGACAACCGCGACTGTAGTTGATCATAAGAAGGATCTCGGGAACCAAAGCCCCGGGGAGAGATATCGTGTTCATCGCGGTAGCTTGAACTTAGGTTGTCCTTCAAACTATGATCAACCAATGGTTTGTGCTCGCGAAGGAAGCCGTCGAAAGGCGGTGGAAATGCTTCTTCAGGTTTGTGTGAATAGCTTATGTCAGACTTAAATTGATTGTCATCAGAACGGGGAACGGCCATAGGCGGAGTCTCCGTATGCAGCTCATCCATTATATTTTGCTCTCCGTCCTGCCATTGCTTGGTGGCGATATCGCCTTCCTTCGCCTGCCTTTGCTTGTCATTGTTTTCGCCATAGTTGCGGATGGGGCTAGGAGACTGGCTTCGCGTAAAGATCGTATCGATTTTCAACCCTGCAAACGATTCTCGCTCAGCAAAAGCCATGCCCCCGGTATGCTTGTTTCAATGCGGGAGGTCACTGAGAAGCGTCCGCATAGCATACCCGAGGCGATTCCGGCGACGAATAAAGATTTCGCGCACGTTTTTCCTTGAAAGACTTTCAGCAAAGAGACACGGTGAAAACTGTCAACAAATGTCAACAACTTGTGTAGCCTGGTGATGACGTCGTTGTTTTCGGCAGCGAGAAAATAAATATCATCAGCTGCCGTCGTTGTTGAAAAAAAGGTATGGAGGAAGCTCGAAGGACTTGAGTGCGACCAGGCGTGATGAAGCGATGAAACGTTGTATCGAGCGAGGACGAGCACAGATGAACAACAGCTGTTGGAAGACGAGGGGCGACACCAAAAAAAAAGAGAGGCGGTTATTAATTGGATTGAGTAAGTACGAAAGGAACGCCGAGAGCGAACAAGAAGTGGAGAGCATTCCACCCACAACCAATAGAAAGCAGTGACAGAGGTCGCCGCCTTTACGGTACCGTCGCTCGCAGGAGCTAGGCCTGATCGGGACATAGCGTCGTCCAACGCAGCCCAGTCGGGTCACCGCTGATGACTCAGCATTGCTAGGCCCGCGCATCACCTGACTTTCCGATCTGTCTTGGCGCCACTGAACCGCGCTACCCGCGACGATCTGGAGACTAGCCCCAGATTGGCATGAGAGGGACTATCCACCAATCACAGATACGGAACCTGTGATGGTAGCTTTGCGGAGAAGACTTGACGATGCAGACCAACCACAGGCCAATATAGCCGACAAGCGCGCGCTTGCTCACGAACTCAGCAACACCACCAAAGCCCCCTTTTTCATGGATCACGGCAAGGGCCAAGCCGTGACCAGGCGACGTACATTTCTATTACCTGTTCCCAGTGTCCTCACTCTACAGCACGGCCGGGGGCAAGCCTCCGATTCTGCCTTTTTTTCCCTTTTTTTTCAATTCATCGAGTACGGCGGCACAGTGTGCTAACGTCTTCCATTCCTTTTATTTGCCTACTTGGTGTGTTAAGCGACCCCCTCTTCGCTGCGATTCAACCTCGCCTTTCTTCCACGAAGCGACGGACCAGACAGAGACAAAAAAGTTTTTTGCAATTCAATTCGACTTAAGCGAGTCACATTCTTTCAACTCGCTAGCGCAATTTTCCTCACGATCTATGCCTGTGACCTGGCCAAACGGTATCAGCGGGACCGGTTTGACAAGTTCAATTGTTTGATGTTGGGGGAAACTTATCTCTCTCAAAGTCGCAGAGATGCCGAGGCCTCAAATAATCAGGGCCGGTTTGTAACGTCTTTCTAACTGATTTGCGCACAATACTAAGACATAAATATTCTAGATACCATCGACCTGCAAGATCAACAATCCCCGTCGGCGAAAGACCACGGTTCGCATGCGGCTCGTAACGGTTCTACACATCACAATCAATCGTTGCGTCACGCGGAGCAACAAGCCAAGGGGGATCTGTCCACCAGCCCTCGAGTTTCTTTGGACCGATTCGATGATGACGATCAGCACAGTCAGATTGATATAGCCTATGATGAAACAGAGGACCTGGTGGCAGAGCTTTCGGGCTCTCGCAACGGTGAAAATGGGCACTACGAATCTGGGGGTGATGGGGACATGGATGGTGATGAGGACCTGCTGGACGATGATATGATGGACAAAATCTCGTCATCTCCGTCCATCGACGACGGTATGTTCGGGAAACGTTACGCATGGTGAATGTTTATTGATGGGACTATAGAGGACATCGATTTCGAGTTTGTTTATGCACTGCACACGTTTGTCGCAACCGTTGAAGGCCAAGCCAATGCATCCAAAGGCGATACTATGGTCCTTCTCGACGACAGCAACAGTTACTGGTGGCTTGTCCGGGTTGTAAAAGATGGTAGCATTGGTGAGATTGTTTTTCTTTTCTAATCACTTGGTGCCATTTCGTTTAACATCTGAAAGGGTACCTGCCTGCTGAACACATCGAAACGCCGACGGAACGATTGGCAAGATTGAACAAGCACCGGAATGTCGATGTAGGCGTCTACCTGACAAGTTTGTTGCTAATTGCTCGTTGCTAAATTGTATACAGCTTTCTTCTATGATGCTTGGGGATAACCCAGAGAAATCCAAGAATCCCCTCAAGAAGGCGATGCGCCGCCGCAACGCTAAAACGGTTACTTTCGCGTCACCCACGTTCTTTGAAGCCTCTGATATCGATTATTCCACCGAGGAAGAGGAAGAAGAAGGTGAAGGCGAGGAGGGGGTTGAGGAAGAAGAGGCCAGTCGAGCCGACCCTGAGACTATCCAGGACGACATCCATGACGAGGATATTGTTGTGGAGCCTCTGAAGCCGAAATCTAATAAAGAGAAAGCGCTCCGAGATGTCAAGGTCGACACCGAAGAAATTCCAGCCGACCGTTCAAGCCCAGAAAAGCCTCGCCCGAGCGATGAATCGCTGGAGCGACCAGGCGAGAATGTCAGTCGGTCGAGGAATGGCACACTTCGAAACACAGATTCTTTCTTCAAAGACGACACCGCCGAACCCAAGAAGATCTCTCTTACCCCTAATCTTCTTCGAGACGATTCCGGTAATAACGTGGCCAAAACCGAACCACAAGAGGTAGGCTTTGTCTTCTGATAAACTCTTTCCCATGCTGACTGCTAACACTTTCCAGGGACGCGCAAGTCTGGAGTCACTTGAAAAGTCTCTATCTTCTGGAGAAAAGAGTAAACGCAAAGATAAAAAGCCCGGAATGCTCAGTGGCCTGTTCAAACGGAAAGACAAGAAGGGCAGAACATCAGAAGATGACGGAGAGGAAGCTGAAAAGACACCAGAAGAGCTGTCTCCAGTTTCTACACAGCCTAAAATGTCGACGGAATCTCTGCGCGACGCTGGCAACGCCAAACCTCAGACAATGCAGAGACAGACGAGCAAATTGCAAAAACAACCGCCAGCGGAATTTGCTGCTGCTAACCAGCAAACGCGCACTAGCCAGGACACGCCTTCGAGCATACCTACGTCTCCTGTCAAAGAAGATCACGGCCCCTCGATTCGCCGGGTTGATTCGCCTTCGGGTGCAGGAGTCGTGGCGCCACTCCAACTGCGGTCTTCTCACGAAACGAATTCGGCGCCTTATGAGCAGCGAACCCAGGGAAGCGAGGTCTCAACTCCTGTGAAAACATCCAACCTAGCTTCGCCCAAGCAATGGCAGTCTACTTTGTACGAGGGCGAAGAAGAGGTTGACGAGATAGTCCCAGTGAAACAGTCACAACAACAATGGACACAACCGACACAACAACCAGCCCAGCCACCGCCGCAGCAGAAACCTCCACAGCCACTTCAGCTGCAACAGCAGCAACCAAATGGTACTCGGGATATTCGTCGCAGCCTATCGGAGTCTCCGGTAGATGTTTCACCAACGCGTATTCAACCACCAGGATTGACGGTGGATACGTCTTCTCCCGAGGAACGTTCTGTTTCACCACTATCTTCTGAGCGGTCATCTCCTGAACTGATCGATGCTGCTGAAGGCAAAGCGGACGAGGCGACACCGGTGTCCACTGTCTCTTCCACAGCTACGGCGACGTGGAGCGACGCGGGCTTGCGTTCATATCTTGAAGACGGAAGCGACATCAAAGACCTTCTCATCATCGTCCACGACAACTCCAATGTGCAACCTGCGGGCCCTGATCACCCGATAACAGGCAGTTTATTCAAGCACGAAAGCAAACGCCTAAAGGAGATGACAGGACAGCTGGATGATTTGCTCGCCGGCTGGGTCACTCGAAAATCAGACCGGCGCTCTAACAGCAAGGTTTAAAGCTTGATTCGTGTGTCGGAAATATTGCAATATATACAGCAGAAATAGCATGCATGATTTTGCAAATCATGCCGTCGACGTCATTTTCAGAGGTTATACAACATACGTTATGAAGAAGAGTAAGCAATGAGCCGCTACGTGATGACACACGTTGGCGCTGAACACAGTTGATGCTTTCACTCGCTTGCTTTTCTTTTCTTATTTTTCTTCCTTTACATAGCGCATGCTGGGCGCTTTGCTTTGCTCTCCATATAATCCGCGTATAATTATTATATGCAAATCATATGGAAAGGTTGTTTTGTTTGAGTGATATACATGACACAGCCGGCCCTGTTTCTTTCCGCTTTGTATGCCATTGTTGGACTGTTGTTCGATTTCGAAATACCCTTGTTTATATGAGATCGATGGATCCAATGCATATGTTTATTTAGCCCTTGTTTTAAGTTGTGTACCAACGTAGTGTACGTGAGTTGCCCACCTGCCCAATAGAGTAATCAATATGTAGTGAGATGACGATCGGCGCGCTAGAACCTTTGAAGCCACGAGACCGCGACAGCTGAGCCCAAGCCCCATGATATCATCCTCTCCCGCTCCGGGCTATTTCTTCTCCTGTCAACAACAACCTTTGGACATTTGTTGTCCTTTTTCCCATTTTCCGTCACTCTGAATCGGTTTTTCATCACCAACAAATAAACCGCCATGTCCGATTCGTACTACAACCAGGGTCCTCCCGGAGGATACCAGCAAGGATATCCTCCCCCGCAAGGACAGTATTACGGTGGTGGTCAGCCAACCCCGCCATACGGACAGCAACACCCTTCGCCTCATCCGCCCCAGGATGGTGGTTATGGGTATGGCGGTGGCTACCAACAGTCTCCTGGACCGCATGGCCAGTATCCGCCTCCTAGTCAAGGCCAAGCCGCGGGGCAGTACCCGCCGTACAACGAGGGGAGCCACCAAAAAGGCGCTGCGAGTGATTACTAGTGAGTTTTCTTTTCTCATGCGGGGAAAAAAAGGACGCCCTTTGAAAGAATACGTTTTCTCACTGTTTTAAAGCAATACCGGGCCACCTCAGTACCAGCAGCACCAGCAGCAGGGCTACCCCGGCGGTGCACCACCACCAGGAGGCGCACAAGGTGAAGAACGCGGTGTAGCAGGCACTCTACTCGGCGGCGCGGCCGGTGCTTACATGGGACACCAGGCGAACCATGGATTTCTAGGCGCAGTGGGCGGCGCAATTGCCGGAAACATGCTCGAGAACAAGTTTGACGACCACAAGAAGGACAAGAAGAAGAAAAAGAAGCACGAGAAGCACGGTCATCACCATCATAAACGGAGCAAATCAAACAGCTCGAGCAGCAGCAGTTGTTCGTCTTCGTCGAGTGGGTCGGACAGGAAGCATCACCATCACCACCACCACCATTAGAGAGGGACGTCAGTTCTTCTGGCTGAGTACGTGCGTGGTTGTGAACTCAGTTAACGCTGTATATATTATTTTCTCTCGAATACATGTTATTTTCTTGTACAGAGAGATTGCCTGGCGCAGTCGGATTCTTCGATGATAACCGGTTGATATCTGGCACTTGTGCTTTAGCTTGATTTTGGGAGTATCGTTCAGATAAGCGGTGCTACTTGTTTATTGATAGTTAATTTTTTGTATTATGTGCAGAACTCTGGAGTGACCTGTTTTTGTTTTTAATTCTACATAGATAATTCGCTTAGCGTCCACTATTTCACAGAATACATCCATTGATATCAACCTTGGATTGATGTAGTGAAATGGTCAATATCTTTCTAACATTGAATTCCACGTTTCAGCCGTATTCATATGTAGTAGAAAGATGTGGTAAAACCGTACATGCACCAACTGATGTGTCATACATGTAGTCTCTTGTAGTAAATAATTAATTGTGAATAATATTGGTCCATTGATGTAACCTCTAAGTGCCGACTTGCGACACCGATCTCTCTTCCCGGCGCCAACCATTTAAAAATAACCCTAAAATACAAACTCCCCACGAACAGAATCGCATTTATTCCTCTCCAGCCACTCTATTACTGTAGTGACAGACTACGCCTGTAACAAGGAGAACTCGACGCTAGGTGCTTTGGTATTGATTGCCCCGAACCAAATCGATTGGTTCGCGTCGCCCGACATGTTCGAGGGCAACGCAAGGGAGAACGCTTTGGCGGTGCTTTTTAGGGCGTTTTGGATGGCGAACTGGGGGAGAAGTCCTAGAGAGGTAAATGATTTGCTATCCTGAAACGAGTGTCATGGGTGTTTGAGCCCCTTCGTCAAGGTGGGAGAGGATGAGCTTTAGGTGGTGGTTGGGGAATCGGACGTCAACTTGTAACAACTCTCACCTTTGAATTGTTGATCAAGTTTACTTTACTATTTTATTTCGTGTCATGAATTTCAACTGCAGGTATTATCAGTTGACGATTTACTCCGAATTGCCTGGATATACTCGTTATAATTGTGCAGTTAGTCACATTAGTCAATCCACCTTGACAAGCTGTCGCTGGTAGACTGAAACTTGTCGTTCCAACGGAGACACACCGAGTGTGCTTTCAATATTATTATTCTCGGCAAAAGACTCCATCATGTTGAATCGCACCCAGATACTTCTTTTGCTATGGGCCGGCACTGCGGTGTCAGTTTCCCTCTCGCAGTACGAGAAGATCACCAACGTCCCCAATACCTGCTTCTCAATCTGGAACAAGGAGATACCAGAATGCAAACGCACGGATTTCACGGGCGACGGCTGCTCGCCGCTGTGTTTCGCCGGACTGAATGTCATTGATGCCGAAGTACAAGCAGAATGCGCGGATGTCAACGCCGGCATTCAGTCTCTACTCGGAAGATTCCTCGCTGGCGAGGGGCCTTCTACTGTGTGCGACGGCGGTGCAGAAGCAGCAAAGACATCGACATCGACATCGACGTCGCAGACCACGGAATCACCCCATCGGAGTACAGAGACACATACCGTTCAGCAGAAGACTGCGACTGTTTCGCAGACAACAGCAGAGCCCGTTACTCAGTTGACAATATCTATCTCGTCTCTTTCCTCTTCTTCCACGTCGACGACAACCTCCGCCAGCTCGACCACGACGGCGGGCACAACGACTGCTCAGCAAGCAGACAGAACGACAAGTGCGACTACATCGAGTTCCAGCCCGACGTCCGATCCGGACGCCAAAGGATTTGGCGGGGTGGGAGACGCGTACGATATTCTCGGGGGACACAGCAGTGCGGGCCAGCTGGAGACGCCGTGGATCAGCCTGTTGGTGGCCGCGATTTGCGCGGTAAGTATGGGGTCGGTGCTGTAGTTCTCACAGACATTACGGAACCCTCCATGTTGCAGATATATATATGAGCAATAATGATATCAATTCTCAGCTCAGCGTTTGTGTGGCAGCCGTAATGATGATAATAATAATAATAATTCCCCTGCCTAAGGGAGCGTAGATCAGCCGCAGCAGCCGAGGTCGGAGCGAGCCTGCATGCAGTCAGTAGCAGCACAGCCCACCCCATAGACGAGGCGAAACAACCAAAAGGATGCAGCTTATCATGCAGTTGGCTGCTAATGGCATGGGAACACGTCGTATTCAGCAGTTCACTTGTGGGAGAGAAAGAGAGAAAATGCGGATCCCCGCGATCGGCTGACTGAGGCGCGATCCGCCGGGCGGGGCGTGACGGGCCAACCAGCGCCCGTGGTGGCCTTATCTCAGCCCGCCCAGTTCCTGCCGCATTAGATCTCTGTTGCTGCGTCCTTCTTGCCTGTGTCTCTTCTTCTCTTCTTCTTCCTTTTCTCCTCTTTCTCGTCTCTCTGCCCGTCTCATTGTCCGTATACAGACCGTACTCTGCGCTCAGTCGTTTCTGTGTCTCTTGTGGCTTTCCTGTTACAAATGCTATCACGATTATCGCAGACTAGCGCGTGCCCAGCTTCCGATAACATCTACTGTCACGCGCGCTCCACTGATACGCTGCTCCACCGTCCGTCCGTCCACTGAGTCACCAGATATATAATAATATTTAAATTAGTCGTTACCCCGGTCTCATTTCTGCAGTCCCAGATCAAATACATACACACCTCTGTCTTCGACGGTCCGTCTACACGGGTCGACATTCGTGCGCATTGAGAGAGACGAAGGACCATGTTCCTTCAGTCTGGGCACTCGCTCCCACAGCACTGCGAGCCCTCGTCCGAGTTCCTCGCCTGGATTTCGTCCACATTCCACATATGCATCCCCAGCACCCTCGGACTGATATCCTCGATTCTCGGCTGTCTGAGTATCGTCTCCTGGTTGTTCGCTCAGCTGCCGCAAATCTACAAGAACTATAAACTTCAGTCGACTGCCGGCCTCTCACCTTTTTTTCTCGTGGAATGGTGTCTTGGTGATACGACGAATCTGGTCGGTGCATTGTTTACTCGGCAGGCGTCATGGCAGGTAACCATTGCTTCGTACTACGTCTTCGTTGACGTTGTACTTGTATTTCAGTATTACTGGTACACATATGTCAAGAAAGTGAGCAAAGGGAAAGATGGCCTGAGGTTCGACGACTCTTTCGACGAGAATAACGGTCCTGTCTTGGAGGGCATTCGCGTATACCCAGACTCGACCGGACACACAAAGCCGACTCATCCCATGCCCCCATCCGAACCCAAAGACATGGGCCTGCCGAAGAAGCAGGGCTTCGAGTCTCCGCAGTTCTACTCGCCGTCTTACTCAGAAAAGTCCAGCGCTACTCGTGCCCACCATGAGGGCCATCCAAGCAGTAGTCTTCCTCTCGGCGTCTCGCCCAAGACCATCATCCTCACGTCTATGCTCTGTGCGGTGTTGACAAACGCATCTCCGACGGACACCGCTCAAAGCCGGGTGTCATCCCATGAGCTCGACATTGAGACTGTGGGCCGGATTCTCTCCTGGATGTCGACTATTCTCTACCTCGGTTCTCGGCTGCCTCAACTGTATAAGAATTACATCCGCAAAAGCACTGCGGGCCTTTCGCCACTTCTCTTCATGGCTGCTTTTTCCGGCAACTTTTTCTACTCGGCATCTCTCCTCACTAATCCTAACGCCTGGTACGATTTCCCAGCTTATGGCGGAGGCGGCTGGGCTGATGCCGAGGGAAACGACCGCGTGGAATGGGTCTCTCTTGCCCTCCCATTTTTCCTAGGCGCTGCCGGTGTCTTGAGTCTGGATGCATTTGTCGGCGTGCAGTTCTTGATATACGGCGACAACACCGATTACTCTATCACCGTCGAAGATGGACCTCAAGATTCACGCAGTCGAAACTGGAGGCGAGTGAGCGGATGGATGCGCGGCTGGGTTCCTTCAACTGAATTCAACAGGTTGCGTCTGAGCACCTCCCGATCAACCACCCAGTCGAACGAGACACAGGCTTTGTTGGTAAATGCATCCGATAGCAGTCAACCTGGCTACGGCGCTGTTTGATAGACAACATTTCTCTTTTTTGTTTTGTTCTGTTTCCTTTTTTTTTGGAAGATTAACGATTCAATGACTGATCTTGCATAGATGAGCGGGCTGGACTAGGTAAGTCCATGGGTTTGTTTTTTTGGTTTGTCGCTTCTCTATAGAACGAGAGTTGGGCATTTCGTTTCGTGTTTTTATGGGTGAACATATACATACATGACTGGGCTTTTTTTTTATACACATGTCAGCTCTACTGGTAGCGATACATGTCATAGCAGCTAGATGTGGACTTGTCAATCGCACGGATTTTATCATTATATCAATAAATGATGTTACTTGTATTGTCATCTGCATTTTTCATGGCATTATTGAATACGTATAGAGTTTACTTTATCAGGTCCGTTTCCCGATTCCCAACAGGTGTTCTTTTTTCTTGACAGGTAAGGTCACCAAATTGAACAAAAAAAGGAAAGGGAAAAGGAGAAAATTAAAAAAAGAGAGAATTACAACACCGTTTTTGTACACGAGGAAAAAAAACACCCCCACCTCCAGAAGAAGCAGAAGGAGAAGAATAAAAGAATAAGAAGCGGGGGCTATTAGCCAGAAAAAGGGGGGGGTTTATAGAATGTACAAGCAACCACAAAAACCCTTGATGCTAATTTCTTCTATATCAGTGGCCGCTTCGTATCTTGGACACCCCGGCGAATGACATCTTCAATGCGCCATCGCGGTGGGATGAGTTTATCGTTGCCGGCGCGCTGGTGTTTGCGATGCCATTCTTGTTCCATTTCGGGGGTCAGGCCTTCTGGAGGTGGCAGGGCGCCGCCAGCGATGCCCGTTGAGAACTTGAGCTGAAGGACGTTGCCGATTTCGTCGCAGGCAGTCAGGAGCCGGTCCAGGTCTTCCTTGTTGTGCGCTGCTGAGACGCAGAAGCGTGCGCGCGATGAGACGAGGGGTGTGGCCGGGTAGCCGACGATGACGACGGAGATCTTGCGTTTGAGCATCTCGTGCGAAAAGGCGGGCATTTTGGCTGGGCTGTACAGGAGCACGGGAATAATGGGCGAGTCGTCGTGTCCGTACACGATGAAACCGAGGCGTTTGAGGCCAAGACGGAGATACCGAGAGTTGAAGGCCAGTCGCTGCAGTCGCTCCTCGCCCTGGCCTGGCATGATCTCGCCGTTGATGAGACGGAGAGAAGTCATGATTTGTGTGAGGATCGGGGGCGTTGGCGCCTCTCCAAACACTACGCCGGCATTCAACGCTCGAAGAGCATCAATCATAGCCTTGTCAGCCGCAACATATCCTCCATTGGCGCCAAACGACTTGGTCATTGTGCCCATCAGAATGTCCACTTCGGCAGTGTCTACTCCGAAATAATCGCACACACCTCGTCCGCGAGGTCCAACTGCACCGATCGAGTGGGCCTCATCAATAAATAGGTGGAATTTGTATTTTCGTTTAAGCGCAATTAAGCCCGGTAAATTGCACATCGATCCTTCCATAGAGTACAGTCCTTCCACGACCACCAGGATCTTTTTCCAGGGCCGATGTGTGCGTGGTTGGCCTTGTGAAATCGCTTCGCGAAGTTTATGTTCCAGCGATTTCATATCATTATGCTTAAACATACCAATTGATGCCCCGGAGAGTCGCGCACCAAAGCGGATCGATGCGTGATTTAACTCGTCTGAAATGATCAAAGACCCTTTGCCGACCAAAGCCGGAAATATATTGGCATTTGTGCCGAACCCCATGGAAAAAACCATGGATGCTTCCTTGCCTACAAACTTGGCAATCAGGTCTTCGACTTCGACATGGAGATCAGTCGTTCCAGCCTCGGCGCGGGTGCTTGCGGTACTGATACCGTATTTGCGCAAGTTCTCTTCTACAGCATCGGCACAAGGACCTTCTGACTGCGCGAATCCTAGGTAGTTGTACGAGCTCATGTTGAGCGTATCTGTCGTGCTGCCTGTGAAATAAAAGTGCCGGTTAAAGTCATCCGTGGCGCGGTCAATAAGAGTAATGTAACGGCCCGGAACCCCAGTCACTGGACGTTCAAAGCAATCGTTGATGCGCAGCTTGAGTCGACGGACATAGAAATTGTCAAAATCGCTATTCAACGCCCCGTATCCGTTGCGTGGTTTGAGGTGTCGATAATCCGCCTCCTTGAAGCGTTTCCCGAAGAAATCTCGGACGTGACCGAAAGCAATCAATATTAAATAACTAACATACGTCGTCAGGAGGTAATAATACGGCGGTTCGTCCATTATAGGTTCGGGAAAGTGCCCTCCTGGGTGCCGGCTCGTGTGTCTGTGACTTGGATGCGAGAGGGGAGCAAACTGAGCATGTTGTCTGGCCAGTCGCCTGGTCTCCTCAGCCGACGGGGGCTTAAAGAGGGTAGTCGGTGGCTCGTCCATATTGGGGCTATCGGCAGTCGCCGTCGAAAGCGATATTGTCGGCAGTGATAACGAGGCCGAGCTGATTGGGACAGCCGGGTTTGGAGGAGGGGTCGATCGGCTAGCTGCGACAAGGGCAGCGTGCGCAGCCGACGGCTCAGCTTTGGACTTGGGCGACGTGGAGAAGAATTGGGTTATACGACTGGTCTTGGATGTCGAGTTTTTGATCGGAATGCCACCCTTCTCCGCGGACGATGAATTGTTAGAAGGGGACGAGTTGCTGGAAAAAGGGCTCGAAGGTCGACGAGGCATCGCAAGAAGATCGTGCTGGGTAGAAAAATCAAAGCGATATTATCACCAATTCAAATCCAGTCACCGAGTTCCGACACTAGGTTTCAAGAGTCGCAAGAATCGGGGCGCCTGCTCTCAAAATGTTAGTCAAGTTTCCGGCACGTCCAAGTCTGAAGCCTTCAATGCGAAGCGACAGCGCAATGGCAGGCCACCAAAAACAGCGCGTGACCGGACAGACAATGACAGATGAAGTCCAGGACATACCCTTGCATTTCCCAACGACGCTGGTCAAAAGGATCCGGTAAAGCCAAAAATGGCGGATAAGCGGTCAAGGACACGCGGGAGGAGGTCCAGTCGGTGGACAGCCCTGGCGGCTCAGGCTCTCTTCGCAGACGGAAAAGATTCCCGGGCAACGACCTTGAGGACACCAGAGATAGTGGTTCTAGGGGCGGACGACGAGATGAGGGAGATCCTGACGTGAAGACGGAGAGGTGGTTGGAGATAAGTTGCTTTGGCGGCGGAGCCATAACTTACAGGGAGCTCAAGCGCCGGCGGGCGTTACCAGGGAGCACGTGGAATACGAATACGCAGTACACGTTTACGCACACATTGTTTTAGGTGGAAGGCCGGTACGGTCATATATGCAACGTAATCTTTCCGTACGATACCCGTCGGCCGTAAGATTGAAAATTTATTGCCCCTGGATCGCCCCGCACTGGGCCCAGGCAGGCCTAGCGCCTGGCTGCACTTGCCCCCGGAGCCTCAGGCTCTTCTTCTTTAAGGCTTTTAACTACGACACTACTCCGTACTAACTGCGCTTTTTGTTGTTTAGTGTTCAGCCCAATGTTGGGCTTGTTGGGCCTGTTGGCTCTTGCTGCGATCTTTTTCTTATTGGTGCTTTTTGGTTGGCTAGACTTCAACTACTATCGCAACTCAGGGCGTCCATAATGACCTCATCAACAGGATTATGCCGCAAACGGGTTTTCGTACTAATTACCCAGAGCAGAGTCTTCAATGCACCAGTATATTACCAATGATATTTTAACATGAACCGTAATGAGGGAGACCGCTGCAACGTGCAAGCCTTGCCCACCCAAAGGTTAATTATACAGTTACAGGCTACACACAGTAGTACACGTGCGCTAGAATAAGAACTGCTTTGACCACTGGCATCGACATCTCATTACTAATGGCCTTATACAGCGTCTGCATTCCTCTCCAGACTATTCAGACTTCATGTCTTGAGCGGAAATTGTAGATAGCTCTTCTGCAGGACATCAATTGATAATTACACTCGTGTTTCGCAAACAGCGACGGTCTCGTCCCGGCTTGTTTGCGGAATACCAAAGTTACGCCCGCATGTAGCCGAGTACCGATCCTGGGACCTTCCCCACGTCGACCGGCCTGAGGCATCGGCGAAACAACAATAAAATTATTCGCAGAATTGTGATACCGTTTGAGCTTGAAGCATCTTCTACAGCGATTTCCATTCATCCGGACGGAGTTCCGGCAGTCAAAATGATCCCCCCGCGAGCAGGCCCGGAGGAGGCCAAAGAATTGTGGCGGCCATCAGCGCCCGAGCGAACCCAGATTCACCATTTCAAAGACCTTGTCAATCGCAAATACAGCCTGGAACTGGAAACTTACCACGCTCTCTGGAAATGGAGCGTATCGGAGCCAGCGCTCTTTTGGGAGGAGGTTTGGCATTATACAATGGTCAAGGCGCACACTCCATTCACAAAGGTATGGGACTCTCTATAGTGATGCTTGCGCTCTTGCAATACTAAGGCACCCATCAGGTCTTGGATCCGAATGTGCCACTCTTCCCTAGACCACCCTTTTTCGAGGGGAGCACACTGAACTTCGCCGAGAACCTCCTCTTTCCCAAAAATTATCCCGGGGATGACTCAATCGCTATCATCGGTGCCACCGAGTCAGACCGCGAGTTCGTCTCGTGGAGAGAGCTACGTGAAAGAGTGCGGATATGTGCCAATGCTATGAGACAGAGCGGGATAGTTGTTGGAGACCGTGTGGCAGGTTTTGTTGGCAACCATGTGAACGCGGTTGTGGCCATGCTGGCGACAACATCCATCGGTGCTTTCTGGACCGCCATCTCACCGGATTCTGGTGTCCACGCCGTTCTAGAACGCCTTGCACAGATCAAACCCAAAATCTTGTTTGCAGACAACGGTTCTCTGTACAACGGAAAAGTGCATGGCACTGAGTCGAAAGTGATTGAGATTGTTGCAGGACTGAAAGACCTGGAGCGCGTCTTGATATTCGAGGCCATGAAGACCGCAAAATTCGACCTGACAAAAGTAAAGCCTGTGAATGGTTTGGCCTCAACGTATGCAAGCTTCTGTGATGAAGTGAAGGATCAGGATGCGCCATTAAAATTCGAGTATTTGGGTCCAGACCACCCAGTATATATCCTTTACTCGTCCGGCACTACCGGGGCTCCCAAGCCAATCGTGCATGGTGCATTGGGAACACTTCTTCAACATAAAAAGGAACACGTTCTTCATAGTGATATCCGGCCTGGCGACCGATTGTTCTATTACACCACGACTACTTGGATGATGTGGCACTGGCTGGTGTCGGGCCTTGCTAGCGGCGCCACCATCGTGGTATACGATGGCAGTCCTTTTCGCCCACTTGATGTTGAAGATAATAAAGGTGATATGGCCATGGCTAGGCTAATTGACGAACTCGAAATCACACAATTTGGAACCTCGGCAAAATACCTTTCCATGATCGAGCAGGCCGCCTTGAACCCGCGCAACCATGCCCACCGGCCAGTACATTTGAAGTCGTTACGGGCAATCTTCAGTACTGCAGCGCCGTTGGCCCCTTCTACTTTTGATTATATTTACTCTTCGTTCCACCCTGACATTATGCTTGGATCCATCACTGGAGGAACCGACATCATTTCACTGTTCGGTGCCTCTTGCCCTATTCTACCCGTTTATCGGGGTGAAATTCAGTGTCGTGGGCTAGGAATGGCTGTGGCCACATTTGATTTTGCAGGAAATGACATAACAGATTCCGACGAGCCTGGTGATTTGGTCTGCACCACACCGTTCCCAGCACAGCCCGTGATGTTCTGGCCCCCGGGACCCCAGGGCAGTGAGAAATATAGAAAGAGTTACTTTGATGCCTTTGGACCCAACGTATGGCACCACGGCGACTTTTTGCGCGTCAATCCCAAGACAGGCGGCTTAACGATGCTTGGGCGAAGTGATGGTGTATTGAAACCAGCTGGAGTGCGGTTCGGAAGTGCCGAGATATATAACGTCATTTTAAAACACTTTGCCAGTGAGATTGACGACTCTCTGTGCATCGGGCGAAGACGTGAGGGCATAGATACAGACGAGACAGTAGTGCTCTTTGTCAAACTCGTGCCAGACAGTTTCGCGCCCGGCCGTGGTATCTCCCAGGACCTGACGAGCAGGATCCAAGCTGCCATTCGCAAGGAGCTCAGTGCCCGACATGTACCGGGAATAATCGATGTCTGCCCAGGTAATGAAATCCCAGTGACTTCCAATGGAAAGAAGGTCGAGAATGCGGTGAAACAGATTCTCTGCGGCCTGAATATCAAGACTTCTGCTAGCGTGGCAAATGCAGCTTGTCTCGATGGATACAGGCAATGGGCAGCGGAACATTAGATTTGGTTTCTTTCATCTTTTTTTTTTACCTTGTTAGACGGTGTAAAGTCTAGATTATCACGGGCCACCCATAGACATTTAGTAATACATTCAACATAATTTGCTCAGCAGGCTGAAATGGAATTTGAATTTATATCAATACTATTTGTATTTTTTTTTTTAATTAAAACTTTCCAAATTTATGTTTATCAAGCACTATAAAAATAAATGATTGGGAGCTGTTTACAACTTTGCCTTCCGATTAGATAAGCACCTTGGCTGGGTCGGCCGGAAATCCGCTGCCGCTGGCAAGGAAAACTATTCCAGCAGTCACAGCTGATCCCACAGAGCTTCTCTTTTTCACCCACATTTCTCCCTGTACCGTCCTGTGGCTCGTCATATCTCTGGACAATATGCGTCGATCAGCTCTGCGGACTGTTCAGTCCGTCGGGCCTCTTGTTCAGGGCCAGCGACCAGCAGTCAGACGGTTCGTAAGCGCGGCGGATTCTATAGCCAAGGTGCGCATTACTCTGTTATAATTCTTGCGTACCAATTTGCTAAAACATTCTGTACCGAAAACAGGACCCTGCAGAATTCGACCAAATAACAACACTGCCAAATGGCATCCGTGTCGCATCGGAGTCTCTTCAGGGACCTTTCTCTGGCGTTGGCGTGTACGTCGACGCTGGATCGCGATACGAAGACGATAGCATTCGCGGAGTCAGTCACATCATGGACCGCCTAGCGTTCAAGTCGACGAAATCCAAAACCGGAGATGAAATGCTCGAAGCTCTGGAGTCGCTGGGCGGCAACATACAATGCGCCTCGTCTCGGGAATCGTTAATGTATCAGTCGGCCAGCTTTAACTCGGCCGTTCCGACGACGCTCGGCTTGCTGGCTGAGACTATTCGCGAACCGCTGATCACAGAAAAGGAGGTGGAGGAGCAGTTGATGACGGCCGAGTATGAGATAAACGAAATATGGAACAAGCCCGAGCTTATCTTGCCTGAACTGGTTCACATGGCCGCGTTCAAGAATAACACGTTGGGCAACCCTTTGTTATGCCCGGAGGAGCGACTGTCAGAGATTAATAAAGCGGTTGTGGAGAAATACCGGGCTGCGTTTTTCAACCCGGAGCGCATGGTGGTTGCATTCGCCGGTGTTCCACATGAGAACGCCGTCAAGTTGACCGAGCAGTACTTTGGCGACATGCAATCACAACACAAGGGACCAAGCCTCGACGGAAGAGGCGTTGAGACCACGCTTTCAAGCGATCCGGCTGCCCGAAAGGAGGGCGAATTGCCCACGATTCCTATATCCACCCCGACTGCTAATGTGTCCACCAACGTGCACACCGAAAAGACCCAATCGTCTATTCTGACAAAACTTCCATTCCTGAAAAATCTATCCTCGCCCGCTCCACGTCAAGAAACCGCAAAGGTTCTCGATCCCACCGCTCTCGAACTGTCGACACTCGACTTTCGCCGTCCTGCTCACTACACTGGCGGATTTTTATCGCTGCCCCCAATCCCACCTCCCGCAAACCCCAACCACCCTCGTTTAAGCCATATCCACCTTGCATTTGAGGCCCTACCAATCTCATCACCGGATATATACGCTCTCGCAACGCTGCAAACATTGCTCGGCGGAGGAGGTTCGTTCTCGGCCGGAGGCCCCGGAAAGGGCATGTACTCTCGCCTATACACCAATGTGCTGAACCAGCATGGATGGGTAGAAAGCTGCATTGCATTCAACCACAGCTATACAGACAGCGGTATCTTTGGCATCTCGGCTTCTTGCAGCCCTACTCGCACTCCGCAGATGCTCGAAGTGATGTGCCGGGAGCTACAGGCTTTGACGCTGGAAAACGGGTTTTCTGCCCTTCAAATGCAGGAAGTCAACCGCGCCAAGAACCAGCTGCGATCCTCGCTGCTGATGAACCTGGAATCGCGTATGGTTGAGCTAGAGGACCTTGGCCGCCAGGTTCAGGTCCACGGACGCAAGGTCGGGGTGAAGGAGATGTGCGAGCGCATTGAAGCGTTGACGGTGAAGGATCTGCGCCGTGTCGCCAGCCAGGTGTTTGGCGGTCTCGTGCGCAATCCAGGCGAGGGCACTGGAAAGCCGACAGTAGTGATTCAAGAAGGCGAGCTGGAAGGCTACAAGCTGCGGCCGTTCCCCTGGGAGGACATTCAGGAGCGCATCGCGCGGTGGAAGCTGGGCCGGCTGTAAGATGAACAATCTTGCTGCTATGATTCTCTCTTCTCTAATTATTTATTTGTGTCATGGACATGACTTTATCCGGAAAAGTCCTTAAGATGGGCATTTAGAGCACATGTACTATATACTAATGCATTGGATCCGGGATAGCCTGGAATTGTAAAGATAGATTGTCTATTCTCTTATCCTTGTGCTAAATACTCTGAAAAGTTTTCAATCTATAATACTGTATCGTGTAGTAGACTGTAATTAGTCCTGTCTCGTGCGTGGCGAACGCGCCAAGCCGACTCGCCGACGTCTAAGCTCCAACATTTGGACTAACGGGAGCGGACCGGGAAAAAGTTGGTTCGGCTTCTCTTCCATCGTCATTTTGTCCTCTCGACAACACTATTCTCTCTGTCACCAATCTCTGTATTATACATACCATTTCTTCGACAAACTTCTTTTTCGCCTCTTTCATTTATTTCTTTTCTTTCATCGATAACCCGACAAGGGGAAAAAATCTTTCACAATGGTCAAGCTCACCGAGGTCGAAGACGAACATTTCACAACCGAGAAGCCTACTCCTACCCACAAGGATGCGCTTCTTACATCGGATAATGAAGAGGACGATGACTTTACTGACACCGGTAAGTCCTCTTTCCCCCCCGATCTGTTGTTATTTGAGTTGCAGGCAATGGGAGTACGCGCAAATCGCTACACCTGTTCTCAATCAATCAAACATTACTCCCGGCAGCTAATCTCCTTTCTTCTCTTCATGCAGAATCCGAAATTTCGACAGAATCCGCCGATGAACTCGAATCCGAAACCCTATACGAGCGTGTCGTTGCCCTGAAGGACATGATCCCACCGCAATCTCGCCGCCGCATCGCCGGCACTGTCGCCGGCATCACAGACTTTACAAAGTCGACTTTCTCGTTCAGCGGCAAGGCGTTGTGGATTATCAGCACAAGTGCGTTTTTGCTCGGTGTGCCTTGGGCTCTTGCGTATGCCGAGGAGGAACAGTATGCGCAGATGGAGAAGGAGCAGGGAATGATGAAGGGTGCCAACGAGGTACGACTTCCTTCTTTCTCTCCTATATGAAAGATGAATAAAACCGGGTGAACTGACGAGTTTTGTGTGTTTTAGATGCTCACCCCCGGTGTTGACGCTGCTGCTGCTCTTGGTGGCGCCCAGGACAAGCAGTCGCAACCTGCTCTGTGAGCAGCCAACACACTCACCACACCATCTCGACGAGAAACTCCATGATGGTTTCTTTCAAAGAAGGGTTACTATGGAATCATTAGGATACACCAACAACAACGACTGAGATAATATCAACAATATCAACAACAAGAAAAAAAATTTTGTCGGGTCTGCTAGGAAAGCGAAAATACTTTTGCTTCATGGTGCGCATTCCGAAATGGCGTCTTTAACATAATTTATCATGAATTGGGCGTAAACCACGAAAGGCTAGAAGAGGGCATGGCATTGGTTGGGTTGGTTTTCCTTGTATCCTATCAGATTCTCCTCTCTTCGAAATGTATTTATATGATTATTATTTTTACTACTACTATTTTTTTTGTTTCTTAGACCAGGATTTTTGATTGTAATATTAACTGGAAGAGTGAAACTTGTATTGCCCGGATGACGATTCCCTTTTTAAAAGAAAATAAAATCAGCAGGTTGAAAATGTGGTATAAGAACCGAGAAGCGTTTTTCCAAAGCGTGCCAAAGAGAAATTGAAAATGTTCCAAACCGCTGCATCATGTCGTAAGAAGCGCAAAGAAATTCCAAAATTACAACCGGTGGGTATCACTCGATTCACCAGACATTATCCTAAACCAGTAAAATCAGCAATCAGCAACGAGAAAAAGAAAAAGAAAAAGACGGGGGAAAAAAATCACTGCAAATGGAAAGGGATAAATACCAGTTTTCTCCCGTGCGGCCTTCAGAGTATGATGAAAATCCCTCCATAGGCGCTGAATCTCGCCATTCTTGTCCATAAGATCAACGACGTTGTTGGCCATTTTAGCCCTTTTCTTTCGTGATAGATTCTCTCGTTCGACAGACCGCTGCGGGTCGGAAAGGCCCTCTTTGGCGTCGAGGTAGTCGACTACCCATTCGTAGAGATTGAAGCGCCAGTGTAGGAGAGTGTGGGTTAGGACGGCGTTGGCTTTGCAGTGTCTATCATCTAAGTGTTAAGAATCTCTATGTGACTGGAAGAAGAAGGGTTCTGGGTTTAACTTACTTGCCGAGGTAAAAATGCTTGTGCTCTGGAGGGAGGAGATTTCCATCTCGGTCACGATCACGCTTCCTGCCTTTGTTCTGACCCTCTTCCTCCTCCTCCTCCTCCTCCTCCTCTTCTTCGTCGTCGTCATCGTCGTCTTCTTCATCCTCTTCATCACTGTCGTAAAGTGGCTCCAGAGTTTCTTCTGAATATGGCTCACCAAAAAACCTGATATCAGAAGACGCAGGATGATTTGTCCGGTTGCACGCAGCACAGTTGTAAAACTCAGATGTGGGAAAACTCGTCACATCGATATACGGTCTCGCACGTAGCGCATTACAGAAATCGGTATTCCACACCGAGGAAATCAACTGTGATCCAGCGCGGCCAACCACCTCGTCATCGAGTTTCCGGAACGCAAACTGGTAAATTTCATCGTGGCGCTCAAAGGCTGGGTTGAGCTTGTTGTGCACCATCCACTCGACCACGTCGCGGAAACACTGGCGCGGCTGCTTAGTGCGATGACGGCTGAATTCAAAGGGTACACTGGCAGCTGGAACGCCCATTATGTCGTCTTCGTCGGCGTCGACGAATGAGGCGTCGTCTTGGTCGAGATCTTCATAGGCGTTTACCTCGGATTCGACATCGCTGTCATTGTCGCTTCCCTTGTGGTAATCGTACACGTTTATCCTTGGAAAGGAGACTGCGTCGTCCGAGCTATCATCCGCATTGCGATCCTCGTCCTCGTCGGAATCCTCTTCCTCTTTTACATCTGCCGAATCTGCATCTGTAGAGTCCTTCTCACCAGCTCGGCGGCGGCGTAAGAGATCTAGGTGTCTCTGGCGCTTGTTTCTCTCCGAATTTACCGGTGCGCCACGAGTGCGACTTTGCTTCACAGCTGGGGAGTATTAGTTAAGTTGAAAGTAAAATAAATGCTGGAGAAAGCCTTACCAGTATCCATAAGATCTTCTAGGTCCTCTTGGATGTCGAGCTCATCCTGTCGTGAGAGTGGTGTCTTTTGAGAGCTCCTGGGAGGTCCCCTAGGAGTATGTGGAGATTTCTTCAGCATTCGACGTGCTGGTGTCGAAGCGACCACGTCGTCCGACGAGTCATCATCGTCGTCTTCTAGGGTTATCGTCTGTTTTGATTTGGGCGTATTGCGTTTGCGACTGACAGGAACTATGTCAGACTCGCTATCATCGTCGACAACAAACGTATCCTGAGACTTTTTCCGCGTCACTGTTTTGCGTTTCCGACTAGAGGGAGGAGCAGTCACGAGAGCTTCTGCGCCACTTGTCTCCGACTCTGCCAGTCCTGTGAGATCGACCAGCAATGATTTCTTGCGTGGCGGAGAACCACCACTGCTGGATAGTTGGCGCTTAGCTCCCAAGACAGATCGAGTCTTGGGGGCAGCGTAGTCACTCTGGTCAGTATCCTCAGCCTTCTTGCTGCTGCCTTTGACCCGGCTGGATTTGGCCTTTTTGTTTTCCTGGTTGCGGGGCGTTGAGGGTTGAGTCTTGTGATCGCTTTCGCTTTCATCAGATACTACAAGGGTGAATGGGCGTCTTCTCTTCGATGGTTGAATCACTTCTCCCTCTGAAGATGATTCAGCATGCTCTTCCTTTGCAGAGCCAGGAGAAGAAGAGGATGAAGAGTGCTTCTTCCTTGACTTTTGTGGTGTAGCTTATACTAGAAGTCAGCAAACAGTCACAATGTGATCACTTTTGATACGTACTCGAAGTCATAGCTTGCCCCTCGTCACTGCTACTGCTAGCAGGAGGCGCATTTCTGCGAGACCTTGATGCGGCACTATAATCCTCTAACTGCAACTGCCCCTTGACGACCATCTGTATTTTTGAGGAAGAAGAGATGGAGGAGGGATGAGAGTATCTGAGCCTCGCTGGGCGGAGAGGACTCGAGTGAGCAGTGTCGGCCTCACCCGTCGGAGAAGAAGTCTCCACAGTCGGAGCAAAAGTGAGACGTGTTTGCTGTTTTTTCTTGCCGTATGTGCGGGGCATGGTGATTACTGTTGTGCTTATAAAAGCAGTCCTTATAATACATGGTTCTTATATGTTAGAGACATTGGTTCGCTGTCAACTGGTGTCGTCGACAGAAATAAGTGTGAAGCAATTATTGTTATCGCGATAACCGCTTATCGCGCTACGGCAGACTGCAGCGCTATTGCTGCATTATACATACATATGCATGCCGTACGTTCACAATATTTACAGTTGGTTTGTCAGGTCATGAACAGAATTCTAATGTTGATAAGCTGTACGGATCCTCAAGTGAACTATGTAGATGGCCTTTTTAATTAGACTATATGATCCAGGATAGTCTTGCTACGAATGACTGACCTACAAGATGTGAATAATTTTTCAAACAATGTCAGAGGCAATCGATACAACCAATTCTGTCACCGATCAACAAAAGGACGAACTGCATTCCGAATTAGTGCAACTTTGCTCGATAACCAGCATGGCACAGATGCACATGGTGTTGCGGGAGGTTTAGTGGGTAAAACCAACAAACTCCGCGATCTCAATACCAACCCAATCAAGAATTACCGCCCACGCTGCAAACTACAGGGTACAGAGGAGAAGTAAAACCTGCTATACTCGACATTTTCTTCACGAAGAGAGAGACACGAGTTCTGGTCAAAAAAGACTGACGATGAAAACTTCCTGCGAAGGAGGCAATGCGGTGTTTCTAGAGGAAAGAAAAGAGAAGAAGAAGAAGAAGAAGAGGGGAAAAGAAGAGACGAGAAGAAAACCTTAGATGAGGCAGGCGTGCTATCGCGATGCCCAAATAGGAAACCGGTCGAGAGACCCACTGTTGGCAACAAAACACGCACAACCACAAGTACAACAATAACAACAGTAACATAAATTATACAAGTGGATTCCTTTTTTTCTCAAAACTTGGTTGCCTGACCGGGGCCAGTCTCCACCGTGGCGCACCGCATATGTATGAGCTGAGTGACCGGTGCCATTATGGGTTCATATAGCTTACCTACGTCTAGATGGAAAAGTCAATTATACCTCAGTTTACAATAGATAAGATTTAATCAACGGCATCCGTCTAAATTTGTTCTAAGTAGTCTCTATACCAGTCTTCACTAGAGCTGGTGGCGTTATCATCATATTGGCTTAATGTTGTAGGGAATCTCATATCCGTCTGGAGGTATCTATTAGGCAGCGGCTTGGCTTTTAAATCTTTCAGTTTTACTAGAAAAAAGTTCTTTGTTTGAAAATTTGTTCCTTCAAATGACCGGGCTGGACTTGTTTGCCTGGGCGCATGACCGAATGTTTACTCGCCGACACAAATAACCCCTCGCTCCCTTTCTCTCTTCTCTCCCTAATCCTCTTCTAATGCTGATCCTGAGCCTTCACGCTATCCTTGGATTTCTACGACATCCTCCTCAAAATGACTAGCAGAACGTCGCGGATTCGCAACAGCCTCAACTCTTTGTGGCAGACAGTCC
This sequence comes from Talaromyces sp. DC2, assembly GCA_039119965.1. NCBI lineage: Eukaryota > Fungi > Ascomycota > Eurotiomycetes > Eurotiales > Trichocomaceae > Talaromyces > Talaromyces sp. DC2. The sequence goes on from JBCLNQ010000034.1 coordinate 251,764, forward strand.
TCGAGGAAAGCATGAGCGGGAATATCGAAGTGAATAATGCCGTCTCACATGCATTTCTTGAGCGTCACAGAATTCGGCTTGTCTCCCATGACTTCGAAAACCCAGAAATTCAAGGCTACAACCCACCCGTACTGTTCGCACCCTCTCCCCAGAGCTTTCTTGACGTACATCCAATCCAGCCAGAAAAATGTGACGATCCCAGACTTGGCAACCCATTCTATCAATTCCTCGACTACGAACCTGGTGGGAAATGGATGCAACCAACCGAGTGCGCACATGGTCTTTTCCGCTATATGGAGAAATGGGCGTATACTGGTTTTCCGCGGAGGGACACAGATTTCATCGACTCACTTCAGTCCAAGAAGGGAATCACCCCTATCAGGTAAACTCTTCTTTCAAGGCTCACTTTATTTTCAAGCCCCAAATACTGAACATGGAGTATAGCGTGCCTCATGGAATCGTCTCGGGCAAAGGATTTGCAATGCGTACTCGCGACAGCAGGTGGGGAGGAAATATTTATGAGTATGACATCGACTTTTGGGGAGTGCAGCACCCCCACGTCAATTGAATACTCTCTCTTTTTCCTGTTCTTATATCGTCTCCAACATCTACGGCTACATGTTCGTGAACATATTTCATACTGCAGTGCTTACATTGTGGACTGCATGATATCTGGCTGACTCATAATCGGCATAGGTCATGGCTGAGCTTGGTTTGGCTGTGGGAGGCTGTATCTACTGGTGATTAGCAATTAAGTACGTACTCGCATTAGGAAGTGCCATATCGATTGGTAATTTTATGTTATTTTCTTTCATTTTCATTAGCCCAAGAAATTTAAATCCCGTTGTGTTTTGTTGTTTTCTTCAACGTGATGTGCAGCACCCTTTCTCGGTCAGGGTTTGCGGATATCAGGTGATCTTCCACTGCCAAAACCAACATTGAAGAATATGAATTGATGTATCCGCCACTCATACATGTAGTTGATATATCAGATATACTATCGAAAACCAAAGGCTTAACTTTTGAAATCAACTGGCATGGGTCTTTATTGTTTAGAAATGATGTTTATTCTCTCTAGTCCTCCAATGCCTACATTTATGGCCACTTCGTAATTCCTTGTAGGGAAATATATATATCAGATCCCCATCAAAATAAAACAAGATTAACAGCAACAGAAGTAACTCTTCTTATCACCTCTTTCGTAATAACTGGAGGGCTCGCTTCTTGTTATTCAACATTGAGGGCCACGAGGAGGGAGATGCACAACTGGTCGTCTATTTGCTGTTTGTTCCACAAGCATCAAAGCATGGTTCACCGCTTCCTGTGGCTCACTTCCTTGTACCCGGTTTTCGTCACCTTGGTGCTGCGAAGGCTGCTGAGCCCCAGCCTTCATCCTTCGCTCAGGCTTACAAGGGCCCGCCGCCTGGAAGGCACCGCGACTGGTGGTGGTGCGTTTTTCAACATGTAGGGTTTTGCGAGCATTTACTATTATGTTAAATTTCTCTCATAATCTGCTTAAATGCCAATTCCAGGAAGCAAAACTGGAACTCCTTGTATGGTTCAGCCCACGACAATTACCTCAGGATTTATTGTCGTCGGATTCCGCGGCCACCGCGGGTTCCACCCATTGTGCATCGTCGGTCGCAAGCCACAGCCTCACAGCGGGGCGTTTCAGGAGATGATATTGCCGAGATGTTTGCAGCCTCTGCTGATCGATATGAGAATAATATTGGAAGATACAGAGGAGAGAAGAGTAGCATTCTTTTACGTGTATCAGCCAGGAACAAGAATAAAGATGTGCGCTAGAACTGCACCCCAGGGCCGCTAAACCGCATGGGGCAGGCACGGATTCCGGATGTCCCGATGCGGCCTAGTGCAGTGCTCCACAAAAATAAACAAGCCAAACCCAACAAATAATTAATTCGTGGATCGCTGCGACGCCGAACATGATTTCTTCCTGGCCAGCGATTTGATCGTTCTTGCATGTTCTCTTCCATCTGCCGCTCCGCAAGGGTTCCGAAGAAGCCATAATGACTCTCACACGCTCGCAGACGGGGAGGACCCCCAGGTGCGTATATAACAAAGCCCGGCGCTGGGCTTCCTTCCCCCCTTTTACTCGGTTGCATTTGAACAGCAATTGATTGAGATCTGTTTGCAGGAAGATCGAACGCCCCGATTTTGTTGAGACCCCTGGACGCCGTGTGACTCGCAGTCGTGTTTCGATCACTCCCGATCCAGCAGCTGAAATGACTCCCACATCCCTGGACAGCGAGCCAAAAAGCTCGCCACGCAAGCGCAAGTCTACCAAGGCCAAAGTGGAGGAAGACGCTCAGGAAAGCGAGCCCTCTGCCAAGGCCAATGGCAAAACCAACGGGCACACCAACGGGCATGCCAATGGCGCCCCCAAGATCATTGACGGCTGGATTGAAGGCAAAGACCCCAAGGTTGACTACAGCGGGGAGTTTGAATTTGGCGGATCGTGGGGCGCCAGCGCGCTGATGATCGGATTCCCATTGCTCATGTACTACATGTGGATTGGAGCAACTTACTATGATGGAAAGCCTCCTCTTCCAGCCGACGGCCAGAGCCTGCAGGAGTTTGTCTCGCATTTGGGCAGTCTCGTTTATGAGGGCGCTTTTCCGTCGCTCAAGGCCTGGACCATGTACTGGGTGTTCTTCGTCTTTGAGGGCATTTGCTACATCCTTCTCCCCGGGATCACTCTATCGGGACGACCTCTGCCTCACGAAGGTGGAAAACAACTGCCTTACTACTGCTCTGCCGTTTCTTCGTTCTATGTCACCCTCGCAGTCGCCTTGAGCCTGCATTTTAGCGGCCTCTTCAAGCTGTATAACATTATCGACGAGTTTGGTCCTCTGATGAGTGTGGCCATTCTTTCCGGTTTCCTGGTCTCCATCGTCGCCTACGTCTCGGCTTTGGCTCGTGGTGCCCAACACCGCATGACTGGCTATCCGATCTATGACTTTTTCATGGGCGCGGAGCTTAACCCGCGCATGTTCGGTATCCTCGATTTCAAAATGTTTTTCGAGGTCCGTCTTCCGTGGTACATCCTCTTGCTTGTCACCATGGGGGCCGCTGCTCGACAGTTCGAGCTGTATGGATATGTTTCCGGAGAAGTGGGCTTTCTTCTCATGGCCCACTTTCTGTACGCCAATGCCTGCTCCAAGGGAGAGGAGTGCATCATTTCTACCTGGTAAGTGTCGTAGTGTTTTATAATTTTCCATTTAGGTCTAATAAAGCTACAGGGATATGTACTACGAGAAATGGGGTTTCATGCTGATCTTCTGGAACTTGGCCGGCGTGCCCCTAAGTTACTGCCACTGCACCATCTACCTCGCCAACCACCACCCCGACACTTACCGCTGGAATCGCTACGTCTTGGCCTTTTTGTACGTTGCATACCTGTTTGTCTACTGGGTCTGGGACACCGCAAACAGCCAAAAGAACCGCTACCGCCAGATGGAACGCGGCACGACCGTATTCCGCAAGGCATTCCCCCAACTGCCATGGCAAACCCTGCACAATCCAGAAGTCATCAAGACCCCCAACGGAGGCACGATCCTGGTTTCTGGCTGGTATGGCCTGGCTCGCAAAGTGCACTATACCTGTGACCTATACTTTGCGTTGAACTGGGGTCTGATCACGGGTTTCAACAGCCCGTTCCCGTGGTTCTATCCTCTGTTCTTTGCTGCCATGATCACCCATCGCGCGACTCGCGATATCCAGCGCTGCCGTCACAAGTACGGTGAGGCATGGTTGGAGTATGAGAGACGGGTTCCGTATCTGTTTATCCCTGTAAGTTTATATTCCCTAAATCACAGCACCATGGAGAAACATAACTAACCACTTGGTGTGTTTCAGTACGTCTTTTAAAAGTGTCGACCGTCACCAACACGTCGACCAAATTCCATACATGTACTCTATTCAGCAGAGTCTTGCTTTCGACATACCAAGGATTTCTTCCCTTGACTTTACACACTGCTTTTTTTTTCCCTTCTCTATCCCTCTTTTCATTACTCACTTTTTTATATTTCCCATTCATCAATGTGTTATATACGTACATATTTCTTTCGTATTTCTTTCTTTTCTTATTTTTTTTTCTACCCCTAATAGCATTTCCGATTGGAAGAGATGGGATGTTTCTAGAGGATCATATTGGATGTATTCTTTGGGTTATACCCTTTTTTTATTCTCTTTTCTAGCTTTCCTTTCTTTCTGTTATCATGATCAAGAATATCACGCATATTAAAAATGGGCATGGAAAAGAAATAATAATCAATTAATTACTAGATACCAATACGACAGTTTTGAGTTTTGAATTTGAATATGTAAGATTATTGAAGAAAAGATTGATATAATTAACATGATGTGAAGTTCTCTTTGGACAGTGAAAATTTTTTAAAAAACGTAAGAAACAAGAGTGAAGAGGAAAAAAGAAACAAAGAGAAAATAACTAGCAAGAAACAAGTCAAACTACAACGTTTTAAACTGCATTAAATATAATAAAAGATCAAATGTATCCAGCAGCAAAATTCAAAGCTCCTATAATACTCCATATCACTCCCACCCGATTGAACACCGCGGCACCACCACGGATCCTATCCGCCGCCCCAGTAAACAACGGGGAAAACGGATCAGTAGAAGTCGATTTATCGGTGGGATCTGCTCCTGACGGGGCGGTGTTGGAGTAGTTTGAAGAACCATCAGAGCCTGTAGAGGTGGCAGACGCAACTGTTGCCCAAGTTGAGGTGTCTATTCCACTTGCTCCGGAGTTGGATTCACCGTTGGCGCCGGTGGATTGGGCGCTGTTGGCTGGGTTGGTGGTTGTTGCTCCTGCTCCTGCTCCTAACCCTGTTGCTGTTGCTGTTGGTTTTGCTTTTGTTGGGTTTGGCCCAGTTTGAGAAGAAGGGTTGGAGGTTGAGGTTCCATATGGATCATCGTCTGAATCGCTGGGTTCAGAGCCTCCGGTTGAAGTAGCTGCAGAACCAGATGTTGGCTGTGAGCCAGTAGATCCAACATCTACGGACTCTGGATCTACGCCCGTCGGCGATTCTGTAGAATCAGGATCAGGAGAGGAGGTTGGATCCCCACTACTTGTCGTGGAAGTCTGATCGGCCAGTGCTGATGAAGGATTCGAGGAGCCACCATTACCTCCTCCTTCTCCACCACCACCACCACTATCTCCTCCTCCAGATGCTGATGGATCAATAGTATCGCAGTACGACAGGAACTGCTGGAATTCAGGCAGTGTGGTGGCACCGCTTTTTTTTGTCTTGTGCACGTTAATGCACGAGTTACAGTAGCCGAGCAGAACTTCAAAAGCAGACTGGGCAGCACACAGAGCGGGCACTTTGCCCTTGGACTCGACTTCGAGCATGCAGTCGTTGCATTCATCATAGCAGACTCCTGGGATAGGATTCTGGCCAACAGCGAACGAATAGTTTCTCTTTTCCGGGTGATGGAATGAGTAGGACCAGTCTAGAAGACTGGAAAAGAGGCGCTTTTTCACCCGTTGAGCTGTGTTAGTAACCTGCACACCCAGCGGGAAATCAAAAATTCCATAGGACAGACTAAATTCCGATGGGTTCAGATTAAAGTAGCCTGGCGAGACGTTGAAGTGGCCAATCCGATCTGATTCGACCAAGGGGCCCCAGGATTGAGCCGGCAAGAGCTTGGGTGATGGAATACATTCGTTGGGACTGCAATAGTATGTATTTGCCGGTGGTCCCATTTCAAAATTGCAATCGACTTGAGGGGGCTGACAAAGATAGCCGGGTGGACAGCCCCATGTGTAGTTTTTTGGTAAGGGCGCAGCAGGCGCGTACGTTGGGTTGGTGATTCGGGTGGGACATATTGTTAAACTGTATGTAGTCGTTACCGTCTGTATCTGTGTTTTTGTTTCTTCTGTATTTCATTATCAGCAGCCCATTTGGAAAAAGAACATGTTATTTTCATACTTATGCTAGTAGCAATGGTTGTAGTCAACTTGATACCCGGGATGGTTGTAATGGATCCACTTTTGGTAATCGTTTGAGCAGGTTGTGAAGTGACGGTGGTGAATGTAGTCCCAGGTTCAATAATTGAAGCAGGCTCAGACGTGAGAACAACAGTATCTGTTACTGTCACGTCCGAGGTATGACCACCAAGAGTTCGCGTCCGAGTAATCTCGATAGTCTTGGTGTGATCCATGGTGATGGTATCTCTATCTGTGTATGGTTTGGTGACTATTTGGGTTTCTGTGGCTGTGTCTACCACAGTGCTGAGTCTAATGCTTGTCTGTCCAGCGACAGTTTCTGTGACAGTTGCGATGCTCGCGGATTCCGTTTCTGTTATGCGCACGGTACTTGGGGCGTTTGGGTTCGTAGAATCCGGCTGAGTAACAGTTACTGCAGGCTCGGACTCGGTGATCGTTCTGATTATGGTAGACCCGTGCTCGAACTGGGTTACAGTCTTTATAACAGTGGGCCCTAGCTCTGTGGAAATGTCTGTTATTGTGTCGGTCACTGCAGGTCCCCACTTTGTAACAGTTTTGATTATGGTTGAGCCAATTTCAGACTGGGTAACGGTCCTGATGATGGTTGGCCCAGGCACAGTAGAAATGTCAATTATCGTATCAGTGACTGCAGGAACAGTGACAATGTCGGTTATTATATCGGTTACCGTAGGCCTTGACTCAGTAATCGTCTTGACGATGGTTGACCCATGTTCAGATTGAGTAACAGTCCTGATAACTGTTGGCCCAGGTTCGGTATCAGTAATTGTCACAGTAGGCTCGGGCTCGGAAACGGTTTTGACTATGGTTGGTCCAAATTCAGTTGATACTTCTGTGATTCTATCCGTCGCCACATCAGTAATGGTTTTGATAACGGTTTGCCCGGGTTGAGTAGAAACATCGGTTATGGTGTTCGTGACTGTGACTGCAGGCTGGGTAACTGTCATTGTCACTGTCGGGCCAATTCCAATACCGACACTGATCAATGTCGTTGTTGAGACGCTTGTTATTGTTACAGTGCTACCTGGAAGTGTAGCCGTTTTTGTAATCGTATCAGTGGCCGTTGTTGTTATAATGCTTGCAGGTTCAGTGTTGGTTATGATGGCTGTGACTGTACTTGGAGAAGGTATGTCTGTAATTGTCCTTGTTTTGTTCACTGTAGAGGTAACAGTAGCTGTTATACTGTCTGTGGCTGTAAACGTCTTCGGAAGCACTGATGTGGTCGTGCTTATCTTGGTTAAAGTAGTGGTCAAATTTAAGACGGTAGTAGAGGTGACAAAATCAGTGATCGTCACCGTTTTGGCTGGAGGCACTTTTGTTTCGGGCTCAGTCACAATCACTGTTGTATCATTGTAAAGGGTTTTGGTCGACGTGAACTTGTTCGTTACAGGGGGCTCTGTCAGGGTGACAGTGTCAACCACCGTTTTCAGAGAAACCACGGTTGTAGGACTTGCGGTGATTGTGATAGTAGAAGTAGCCCTGGGTAATGTCAGTGTTGTTATACCTGATCCAGGGCAGTTTCCTCCCGGAGAAGTCGGAGTGGGAGTCGAGGTCGACGTGGTATGTTTTATAGTTGTAGATGGGTGACTAGATGGAGGAGGGGGAGGAGGGTTTGTAGTACTGGTATGTATGGTGGATATTTTTGTTGTGATAGTCGTCTTCGATATAGTCGTCATTGTCGTCGTTATGGTCGGGGGCCGAGTACATCCACAATCAGATGTAATCGTCAAAGTAGTAATAATTGTATGAGTAATAGTATCGCCAATTTCCACCCCGAGTTCAACTCCCACTGGTGGGGTAAATAAGAAGCCTGTTGACTTAAACATAGTTCAGCGCTGTGAATGAGCAGCTTTGGGACAAGCTTACCGATGGAGCCGGTGATGGTGTCGACCCATCGTCATTTAGATACCCAATGGTAGTTACGCTGGAAGTAACTGTTTTCCATATTGTTGGTTTTCCGGAAGAGACAAACGTAGCAGCAGCGCTGGCAATCGGGTTGCTGTTTACTTTTTGAGCGTTTGCTCCGAGAAAGACATGTAAACCGACAGCAAGAAAAACGAATGAAAGCCACATAGCGATTCTAAGAGACGTCTGAGTCTCACAGAAAGGCTCAAGATGGAATTATCAAGCGAGTGAACATGGCCGAGAAAACGAAGGGCAGCGTCCTACTCCCTGTATAGAACAAGTCAATCTAATGTTTTCTACTTGGGCCATGCACCTCCCGGAAGCACGTGTACACATCATCAAAACAAAGAAACAACCAGAGCTTGGCACAGAATTAGCTCTTCCTATTAAATCTTGAGGAACTCATTGTAATGCCTCCCCGAAAGTTTAAATATGTTACTAGAATCCGAACAGGGCACGAAGAAGGGCGGGCTCGGTCTTCGGCCCCTGCCACCCCCGTCCTCTGTTTAAAAAAAGCAACATAAAATCAAAAGTGACGAGAAGTGGTTTTGACATCAACCTAGCCAGGATGAGTGATGGTTAACTTTTCTCCCCCCTTTACCCGTGGGGAGCAACTGTAGGGCTGCTGTTGATACTCGTGTTCATGCTGGGACGGCCATCTTCCTTCGTCTCTCGTGTTGTGTCTATATATAGAATTCTGGATTTCGACAGCCAGTATATTTGAAGAAGAACCCAGTGTCTTTCTTGGCGAAGATACTTTTGTTGATGCTGGGGCGATCACTGTCCAGCCGCGGAGATGGTGGGAGTCGCTCGTTGAACAAAGGCACCAAATCCCATCTCCCATCAGCCAATACATGTCAGACGTGGCGAAAAGAAAGGCGTAGACAAATTATACAACGTCGTAGAACTTAAAATTAGATGCTTTATTGACGGCTCTAGCAGATGCATCCCTCCCTGCCGTTCTCTTTGTTGACCCGTTGCGTCCCTCTGTACGACGACGAATCACCCAGAGTCCACGAACCGCGTCGTAGTTCTTTGTCCAGAGTAATATTGGCATATACACCGAAATTTACGGTAACATTGCCAAGGCCACACGCTGTTGTCGAATCTTCGTTATCGGCATCCGGCAACTGTTCCCATGGGCAGAAAAGTGCACACTATCGCCCGAATAGCGAAAGGAAAAGAAAAAAACCGAATTTAAAAAAAAGGAGGGTGGAAGCCTTGAGAAGTCGGTTCTATGAGAGAAGCGTGTAGTGAGCATCGATATATGATGTTGCAACAGGGTTAAGTTGTTGTTCCCGCATCAAGAACAGCTCGCTCCTTCCGCCATGTCATGGCTCACGTGGGTCGGCTTCGTCCTGCTGGCAAAGTTGCTTCCTGCGGCTGCCATAAGCTGGCAGAATGAAGTTAATGTCTCCATCTGCAATTGGGCGCAGCTTCGCGGTGAGTTCTGACATCTGTTTCAAGAAAAGTGAAGCTAGAGTGCTAACGCTGACCTTCAAAGCCAATGTCGTACGAGACACGATTTACCTTGATGGCGGGGATATTTGGTGGCAGATGTAAGAATTATTTTTATCCCTTGATTGTCTGGACATAGCTGATCGAAACAGAGGACTGTCTGACGGGACTTATGGAAGTCCTCAGAGTAATAGTATGTCATCAAGCCAGCATGATTCACATGAGATGAAACTGACCGATTTTTCTAGATGAAGATGGCGGCTCAATGTACAGTCTCGCTCTGGGAAGTTCCTTCAACCAGCAAACAAACATGACAGGCCTACTTCAAGCTATGGCCAAGAATGGTGGCACCTCGACGGCCAACGTGAACCCCAACTACGAAGACGGAGCGATGTTCGCCAATGATGATGAATTTATACTATATGGGTATGAGAAATGATAGATAGTTGTTTTGGTATTAACGACTAACGTTTCTGCACAGAGGGCTGGCTCGGTTGACCAACAGCGAGAATCCCCCGCCTGGTGACGTGATCTTGGGCTATGAAGTCTACGAATATTCCACCAACATTCCCAACTGGAAGTCGGGTTTCATACAAAAGAGCACAGACAACGATGTAACCAGATATGTAACTAATGGCGCCGGCGTTTCTGCTCCAAGCGAAAACATGGGCTTCTACTTTAGTGGCATGCGAGGGCCAGGTTGGGGAAGGATTGAGGGGGGAGACGAGTCGGCCAACATGACTGCGGACAGTTTCATTACTGTAAACATGACAACCATGAGACTTGAAACATGGCAAAATATGAGCTTGTCGACGAGTGTTGCGCCCCGAGCAAATGCAGAGCTAGTGTGGCTTCCGGTGTCAGAGTCAGGAGTATTAGTAGCAATCGGAGGGGTGATCAATCCTGAAATTCTTACGGCAGATCGGAATTTGACTGCTGAACAAGCCAAAGAGAGTGTAAGTCTTTTCAGTTTTATTGTGCTGTGGTATGGTGTCTGATCAAAACAGAACAAGACAAGTCCATCGTTCATGTCCGAAATCCCAGTCTACGACGTTGCGTCTCAGACATGGTAAGAATGACCTGAATTAGACATGGAAGATACTAAAAGGCTGGACTACAGGTTCCTGCAGAATACCACTGGTGATATTCCGCCTCAGTTGACAATGTTCTGCTCTGTGGTTGCACCAGCTGCAGATCGCAGTTCTTTCAACATTTACATATACGGAGGCTATGACGGCGTCAATGCCGAGAGTCCCCCGTCAGATGACGTTTATATTCTCTCAATCCCATCTTTCATTTGGATTAAGGGTTATTCCGGGCAGTACTCTCACGGTCGTAGTGGGCACAAGTGCGTGCAGGTATACCCAGACCAAATGTTTGTCCTCGGGGGGATCTTCAAGAATGACCCAACCATATGCTTGGACGGAGGCTTTGTCCAAGTATTCAACCTTAACACACTTCAGTTCCAGGAGACGTATAGCCCGCAGAACTGGAGCAATTACTCGGTTCCAGCAGCCGTTACGTCTCGAATTGGAGGCTCGTAAGTCATTCAGGTTGTTTTTCTTTGCGCATATAAATTCTGACAACCAACGCGCAGGGAGAGTGGTGGCGCCACCAAGTTGTCACCGTCCTCATGGAATAACAACAATTTGTCGAATATATTTTCAACCGCTTATACGAAGCCTATCAACACTTACTATCCGTACTCGTTAGAAACCACAAACTCGACGAAACCGTGCACAGAAACGACATCTTCAGGAGCTTCAATGCCGCCCTGGGTCAAAGCAATCATCGGTGTCTTGACAGGACTCGGTTGTATTGTGCTTGGACTAGCCGCATGGTATCTATACCGGCGACTCCAGCGGCGCAAGCAATCGAATATAACAAACAACATTATTCGTTCTTCTGTACTAAAGAGTAACCCAGGCAGATCCTCGACGGAAGAAACGAATACAAACTACTCCAGTCAGGCTATGACGCCAATGACTGGGATATCGTCAATTTCTCCAGAAAAGGAAACGGAGACCAGCAATACACAGATCAGCATTGGAACTATGATGAGTCAAGCCGACAGCGTGCCTGTATTTGAATTGGATTGTAAGTTTATCTAACCTCATCCCGTAGCCCACATGGCTGACTCGGAACAGCGCGGATGAGGAAATGGGTCGAGTTGCCAGCAGAAGAATGCGAGGTAAAGCCGCCAGCTTTAACCAGCCGCAATCACCGAGCTCTCAAGATCAAACTGCCCAAAGACATGCCAGCTATTTCGGAATCGGTTCAAAACACGCCAACCAAAATGCAAGAGCAAGGATCGAATGAAAAAGAGTCAACGCCAATGTGGGCCCCGACGCCTTTTTCGCAGGGACATCCAGTGGACAGTAGAATGGGGAGTTTGTCGATATCAGACATTACTGAGAACGAGCATGAGAGTGGACATGAGCATGAGTCTTTTGTGCAGTATCATGATCCTCAAGCGCGCGCGCAGCGGAATTCGGAAGGGAGTGCGGAGGAAGACAGGAGTGACCGAGTGTACTTGGATTGTTGAAATGGATGTAATGTAGTGAATGTTCTATGTCTTAATAAAAACGTTTGTCATTTATTTTAACCGGACACATCGATCATGACGCAGAACGGAGTAAGTAAATCGAAGGTGGGGCTACTGCGGGACATCAACGCAGAAACAAAACGTCGATAAACTTAATTACAACCACCACGCTCCCCAAATCATCACGAGTTGCTTGTTAGTTCCCTGCTATAATGCTCATCAAGGAATCCCACGTGGACGTGCCCACCAAGGCATCTGGCCAGGATGGGTCAATGCGTGAGTTCTGCTGCTACCAGTTCACCCATTTCACATATTTATATCAGAACTGACTTCGTAAATCAGGCATATATGTCTTCCACCCAACGGTGCCCGGATATCCAAACGCCAGATTTCCGGGAGTGGTTGTCTTTAGTGAAATCTACCAAGGCAAGTTCTCTCAATCTATTTGAAAAGCCTCCAGCTAAAATGAAAGAACAGTGACCGGCCCTGTCGCCAGGTTCGCGAGACAAATAGCCGGCCAGGGGTACATTTGCGTCGCCCCTTCGAGTTACCACGAGTTCACAGGCCCAGAAGCTCTTAAGTACGATGCCGAAGACACTGACAAGGGCAATTTGTGGAAGATTTCCAAGGTGAGACCTCTTTAATTTTTACCAGCTACGGAATAAAATGGCCGATGCTGATTGATTGTTGATAGAAAGTCGCGGCATACGACGAAGATGCCTCGTTGTCTGTAGATTACCTCTTGTCGCTGCCAACATGCAACGGCCGCGTCGGCGCTACTGGGATGTGTCTCGGTGGCCATCTGGCGTATCGATGTGCGCTTGACCAGCGCGTCAAGGCTGCGGTGTGCTATTTTGCGACTGATATCCACAGCGCGACGCTTGGAGAAGGTAAAAAGGATGACAGTCTGGCGCGTGCCGGGGATATAAAGGGGGAATTGGTCATGGTAAATGATCTTTGTTGGAAATAAACCTTGTGGGTTGTCGACTGACGATACACGGTAATTAGATATTCGGCAAGAACGATAATCACGTTCCACCAGAAGGGCGAGATTTGATCCGCAAGACACTGCATGATAAGGGGGTCCTGTTTAGTTTCTATGAAGTTGCCTGGGCTCAACGTGAGTATAAGGTTCTGCCTGGAAGAAATGAAACGGAAGACTAATGTCGGTAGACGCCTTCATCCGCGATGAACTCAGCAAAGGACGTTATGATCCAGCCATTTCAAAGACTTGTTTCGAAATGCTCTTGGAGCTCTTTGGTCGGACTTTGAAGTTGGACTTGGGAGACCATGATGGAAAGGAAATCAAGATAGAAAATGTTTGCTAATGCATATTGGGGTGTGTTTAATAAAAGAGATGCGAATTTAAAGCAGAGTGTGCTATGTTTGTTCGGTCGTAGAATTTACTGTGTTTGGTATGACATCGTCGCTCTTCGATGTGAATTGATAGTACTTTTCACACCGACTCCGCGGCTTGAAAGAGGGCTGCCTTCTTCCACACCTTTGACACTCTCTGAAATCAACACACTCCTAATCAAGGTGTCGGCACCCACTCACCATGAGGGTAAATCTCAATTTCCTCGCCCTGCTGGTTTTGATATTAATGATAACCAGGATCCCCTCGCCCAGGAGGAAATCCTCACTCGCCAGACCGACATCCGACACCAGCGAGACCTGTACCGCATCCAACGCGGGCCTCGAATCGTCTACCTCTCACTCTACGGCTTTGACGTACTCCCCTCACAACAAGGCGGCGACCCCGACGAGATCATGCAAGACCTGAGCGATTTGCTCCCAATCTGGCGCCGCACCGAATGGCACACCGCCATCGTGTGCAAAAACCCGGCATCCGGAGAAATCGAGTCGCAGACGGATTTAGTGGCGCCTCACTGCATGGACCGCAATGTGCTGCGCGTGCTGGAGCTGTGTCCCGTGTACATCAACGTGCTGGATTTGATCGAGGTCAAGCGGCTGAAAGACCGGGTGTCGCGTGTAGCTCTGCTGCAGGAACCCACCAACATTCCAATTTTTATGATTATGAAGATGGCCAGTTTTGCGCGCGAGGTGCGTGCTGTGCAGCGTGAGGTGGAGGTTTATGCACACCTGTTTGCTACGGCCGCAAACAATCTCGCGCCGGATTTTCTGGGGTATGTCTACGAGGAACACGAGGACCGTGTAGTCGGGTTCCTCATGGAGGATTTCGAGGGCCGATGGGCAAATGCAGATGATCTAGAAGAATGTACTGACATTGTCACGGACCTGCACAATGCCGGCATTATCCACGGCGACTTGCGGCCTAGCAACTTCCTCGTACATGAGGATTTCGGCGTGCGGGTGATTGATTTTGAGTATGCAGAGATACATCGCTCGGGCAATGCGTTTGTGGACCAGGATGCGCTGCAGAAGAAGAAAGTCGAGGAGATTTGCCAGTTGGAGACGATGTTGCTGGGAAGCCCGGGACCATCGGTTGCTTAATGAAATAGGAAGGGAAAACATTAGAAACTACAAGCGGTCTGCAAATGAGAATCCTGAAATACATGTAATTATTATGCAAAGCAGAAGAGAGGTGAAGGGTAGATCCGAGACTTTCCCGTTTAGGCAAATATAGTTGCATATCAAGCGATCCATTGATGCGGAGTGTGCACTGTGCGCTTTGCATGCAGCTGGCATGCACCAGGCGATACTCCACATTAAGCATTACATACACGTAACTTGGAACTACTGTGTAGGATTACCTCAGTAACGAAAAACTAACGATAGCGATCATCAATTGCCGTCGAATAATGCGTCCCGGCAAGGAGACTCGATGGGCCGACTATCGATGACTAACCTTGAACCTTCACCTCGTTCCTTGCTAATTAACTAGTTACTATGGTAGTAGTACTAACCCCCGCTCTCGCCTTTTTTTCAGCCTGTCTCTCCCCAAGGGGACTTTAATCAAAAAAGTTGATAGATAAAGAATAGGAACAAAAAAGAAAGCAAGACTAAAAAAGCAGCAAGGAGAACGGGCAAGGCTGGCCAGCTCATTGGCGGCAAGGGCAGAAGCCTAATTTCCCTGCAGCCGGGAGGGGGTAGAACTGCCCTAAGGCTGCAAGACCAATCACGGCGGGAAAGTGTTTTTTTCTTTATGGCATGGGTATTGTTCTCTACGAACTGAGATCAATTGGCATAGTATAGAAGAGAGAATAATAGTAATAATAATAAATAATAATCTGTTGTAATAGCAGCCAAGTAAAGTGAAACCCGGTGTTGGGTCAGAGTATTGTTCATGTCACCCAGCTGGTCCTTCGGGCCAAAAATAGAATTGCCAACTATTGCCATGTGTGTAGCCATCCTAATTAATTAGGTTGTGTGACAGAGAAGCACATTCCCAACTGGGACTGACTGGAGTTGCTCCAGCTTTGCTTGCTTGATAGTGATCACTGCAAGTCTAGGCCAGCCATCTACATGATAATGATCTAATTCATTACTCGATGGTACAGAGTATAAACATGCAAAGACTTAACAAGGACCGTAAACTCAATAAGCAATATATTACAGCCAAGTTGGCGAAACGGTACCGTACGCGGCGGTGCAGCCTTAGGCAGGGTGCCGATGGCAGTCTAGGCCGGCTTGGTGCGGGCTAGCGTATTGCACTAAGCCTAAACAAGCAAGCGACCTCCGGGCGCGGTGGCTGCCGAGGAAGTTACTGAGCAGTGACTGAGCAGTGAATGTCCAGTTGTGCCTGGAAAGGGCCCGTCGGGTGGCTTAGCGTCCCCAATCTGCCGCTCCTTTCGGGTTAGCGCCTGCAATGGCTGGTACCGGCCACGTATTATTACGTCGCGGCCTCACCCAGCCGCGCCCCGCTGTGATAGCCGAGTTACATAAGTTACGGCTTCCCAGAGGTGAGACTGGGGCTAGTGCCGTATTGGGAGTTTCGTCTCACTTCTCTCGTGTCGCTTTCTCTCACTCTCTCGCTCACGTCTCCTCTTCGACGACGCTGCTCTCGTCCATCCTCATCCCAACGACTCTCGCTGCATCCGCTCAGCTCGTCGAAGATTTTTCGCCTCGTTTCGCCCGCTCGCCACCTCGTCAATTGCTCTTCGCTCCGCAAAATCCGACCGCGTGGTCGGTCGCAGTGACCCTCGGGGGCCGCATCATACCAGGCAAGCAGCCGCAGCAGCAGTCGCAGCAACACCCCGGCAGTCCGCGTTTCCTCATCGTTTGAATTTGATATAATTAATCAACCGCCACCATGGGGTCGACTCAGTTTGGGAATTTTCATGTGAGTCCGGGCTTTGACATTGCAGCCTGTGATGTCGAAACGTGCTGTGGCTTGGGTCACACGAGGGGCTTGCCAGAGACTAATATGGCGGGAACAGGACTTTTGTCGCGATACCACTCTTCCCGTGTGCAATGTAAGTCTTTTAGCTCGGTGTATCTCCAACTGGAATGAGAATTCACTAACATGCCGCTCAGCTATTTGTTCATTCCAATCAACCCCCTAATCAAATTTTCGGGGGCTGCGCGTTGACCGGTATCCCTCTGAGCAATGGCCGGCACTTGGGTAACCTGGGTATACAATTTCTGCCGAGTACTGTTTATGGATAGTGCTAACGAGGAATCAGGCTCCATCCTCATTGCTTTTTTCGCCATTATCACCTGTGCCTTCTTGATTTTCTTGTCCGAAAAGAAGCGCGCTGCTGTCGGTCGAAGGTTGGTTTTATGATCTGAAAGTTTGGAGGAGCCTTCAAAGGACTAACGGGTTCAGGGAAATGCAACTCTTCTTGATCGGCTATTTTATCATCTCCCTGTGTGAAATTTTTACCGTCGGTGCCTTTCCTTTAGGAGACGATGTTCGCAAGGTTCGTCTATCTAGAACGCTGTATTGTTGACTTGATCTAACCTCCTGTAGGGATTTTCTGCTGTGCATGTTGCTGCCATCACTGCTACGACATGGGTTCTATTCCTCAACTCTCTCGTCGGCTTCCAATTCTTGGACGATGGCACCCCGCTTTCAATGGCTCTGTTCGTCGGCTCAAGCGCCGCTCTTTTTATTGGAACAGGCTACATTGCTCTAGATACTGGCTTCAGCTGGACCGGCCATTTTGACCCGAGTTTATCTGGAGATAACAGAAACATCGGTCTTTACGTTTTGTACCTGCTATTCCCACTCGTTTGTCTCTTCTTTTTCTACGTCTTGGAGGCGATTCTTGTCATTCGAGTGTTGGGTGAGAAGCGCCCGCTGAGTACGTATTTCATAAGTACCTGCAACTCTGAAACCTTGCTAACTCCCTGGTCAGTCTATCTTACTGGTGCCACCTTGCTTTTCGCCATTGGCCAAATCTTCAACTTTGTCATCAGCCCTCATATTTGTGGCCCAGTTCACGGCAAGATCAACGGTGCCCTCTTTCAGACTCTCTTTTCTTTGCTTTCGGTGGTAGGTGTGTGGCTATTCTGGAGCAGCATTACCGAAGATGACTGGCCTTCCGTGGCGGGGGGCTACAACTAACCTTAATATCTTAATTCCTCAACATACAAAGCAAAAAGGTGAACGGGAGAGAGCAGCTTTCGAGCCGAGATGCTTGACACCACCATGTGGGAAAAAAAACACAAAAACTCCATTTCGATTCGATTTGTCGTCTCTGCTGCAGAGATTAATTTAACGTGATTTATTTTAGCGATGTGGCTTCGTGCTTTGATGATACCTCCGTACATATATGCGTTTTGGTGGTTTGGCATGGTCATCGGGTGAGATATTCGTGAAATCTCTTTGATACGACCCAATGCTGTTGCTTATGATATATAATTATGGATTTACCTTCTATGCGTACATGCAATGTGGATGATATTTATGTATTTTACCGTAGTCTCTGTTCATTTTATCTCATATCATGTCCAAATGTTCAATATTCCATAAGCATGCCTCGAGAAGTTAAGAAATGTATCATTGACAGTATTCAAATTTGAGGTACTTCAATTTTCCAGATATACACATGTCAGAATTTGAAAACATCGACGACCTCGTGGTGAAGTGTTACTTTTAAGCCGGGTATTCACAGTGCATTAATCCAACATCAAAACGACGCTATAAAGACGAAGAAGATCATTTATCCCTATCCCCCCCAAATGTACAGACACAAAAAAGAAAGAAGGAAAGAAAAAAGTACGTAAATCCTTACAATCGCACCTTTACATCAATGCAAGGTATCGTCCACTCGCGCTGCCCAAGCATACTGCGAAACCACGCGAGTCCAATACCAGTCCATTCTGCATGACGCACCTCGACGCCCGCGGCAGCAAAGGTGTCATTACTCCCACCCATAGTCATCAAAAACCTCTTCTTGGCCTCCTCGAGCGCGGCACCGGCGAGCGCGGTGGTTGTTGTGTTCATTGTCTCCATGATATAGTTAACCAGGGACGGGTCTGTGTTTGATATTGTCTGATTGCTGCTCAAGAACGTCTGGGCTGATGATGATGACGATGATGATGATGTGTTTGTCGGCACAGTGTATGTAAATGGCACAGAGGTAAAACGCGGCGAGTACCAGTCCCCCCGCAAATCAAAGTAGCAGCGATCTGACCAGTGGCATGACGATGCAAAGAGAATCAGGAGCAATGCGGAGCAGTAGATGCATGGTCGGTGGAGGACGTAGGTGAGGACAACGAAGGAGAGGATGAAGAGAGGCGAGGCGTTGGTCGGGATGAAGAGGAGGGGGAGCCAGCTGTTCCACGTAATTTGTTAGCATTTGGTTTTTCTTATCGCAACGTTTAAAAAGTGAAGTCTTTGTGATGGTGTGTTCGATCGGAGGTGGGGAGGGCTCACCTGCGAAGGCAGAACATGACGGGCGGTGGAATGTGACGGCGGTGGAATGTGACGGACTCGCTGTATGTGTTCGTCAGTCGAAGCCACAGAAATAAAAGGGCTTTTTGTCGTGGCCTCTTGTCTGGTGGTCGAGACAAAGTGAATGAATGCCTGAGGATGATGCTGCCAGTGAGGCCGCCCAGGTTACTAATGATCGGCCGCCACACCAGCCACACTGCCCGTGACGCTTCGGGTCTAGCGCGTGATTTTTCCGCTCGCTTACCTCAATCCGACCAGACACCTGAACCTCTCTTCATCCTCAACCATCTCGCGTCCTTTTTCCTGTACGCATCAAAAGTTCTGCTGCTTTCTTCAATTCCTTTCCTTTCAACCAACGCTCACTTATCTGCTCTGGTTCTGGCTTCTGCAGATTTAGTATCTTTTCTAGCCCCAAGTTCACTCGATTGGAAGCTTGCTGGAGGTTGGTTTCTTGGAACAGAGCTCTCCCCAGCTACAAAAGCTGCCCAGCCCCGTTGTGTCTTGGTCTTCTAAAGCTTCGTTTTCGCTTTAAGGGCGCCTCACCCATCTGGCAAGGCGAGTTGGCAGAAATGTCCACCCCGAGCGACCTGCAGGCTCTTTTTGCGAGCATCAAGCCGCGTCCTTCGCCATCTCAGGATGGCGCCCAGCCATCATCAATTTACCCCGGTTCGCGATCGGTCAGTCACCAGTCGTTTGACGGGCAACATCAGCGAGTAGGGCCCACCCAACAGCAACATCTTCAACAACAACAACAACCTCATTACTTTCCTCAGCATGGCTATCTCAATCCTTCCGTTTCGTCGCCGCTTTACAGTCCTGGTCCCGCAAACACGCCGCCTCACCACGGCTCAGACATCATCAGCCCCAACGTCCCGACCCCGCGTGGTGACAGCCAGCAACGTCCTGCTGGGCCCGACCAGGCTATGAACTTGCTTAATCTTTTGAAATTTAAACAAAGTCAACCTGCCTCTCCGCAGATCCCAAGCTCCTCGGACGCGTCTCCCTCGCTGCCGGTGGATCACCAGGAGACTGGTGCATCCGCGGGCCAGCCATCCCATGCAAGGGCCATCTCGGCTTCTGACCTAGTTGCCTCATTCATTTCGAGACCTGCCGCTACCCCTGATTCAGCAGCACCACCACAAACTGCGGCTGCCGCGAGTCATGGTGGTGCTGCTGAGCCCTCTGCCACCAATGCAGAGACTCAGGACATGCTCTTGCGTCTTTTGAATCGATCGCAGTCTAAAGCGGAGGATGCCAATCGTGCCTTTCAGGAGTCTTCGGACTCTCAACCTCGGTCTCCTGAACCTGAGGTTCAGGCTGGTGCTCCCGCGTCATTGATGCATGTTTTTGGATCTCCTGAGAACAAGGACTCCTTGAACTTTGAAGCACCTCAGCCAGGCCCATCCAAGGGTACTCTTTTCACGTATTCCAACCCTTTTGAGCAGTTGGCGCGTCACACTCAACCCAAGTCTCGCAGTGATAGTTCTGCAGTCGATGCAACTCCGGTGAAGAACGAGCCTCAAAGCGTCCTGGATTCGAAACCCAAGTTTGATGCTCCCGTCAAATTTGTACCCGCTACTCCCGAGGAGAAACAACCTGAGCAGAAGGGGACCGTGTCCAACGCTGTTGGTGAAATTGCTCAGCAGTTGGAACGCGAAGTGGAGGACGCCCTGAGCAGAGCTGGCCGAGAAGAGACAGCTCGTGCCAAGGTTGACGAAGATGTTTCCAAGAACCGTACCTCGGCTGTTGCCGACGAGGCTCGCACTACTGCCGTAAAGACAGAAGTTAAAGAGCATGAAGAGGACAAGGTCAAGGAAGCCGCCCCGATTCCCCATATCGAACCTGTGAAAGAGGCGGTCGACCAAACTGAAGCAAAACCTGTTGATGGAAATGTCGCAGATAGCTGGGAGAGTGCGGAAGACAGTGCCGAGAAGACGGAAGAACGCATCATTCGTGTTTTCAACTTCCCTCTGAAGCCATTTATTTCTATAGTCGTGAAACCCGACACTAGCAAGTTGCCTTCGTTCCGCGACGATGGTATCATGGACGTTGCCCGTTTGAAGAAAGATTTTGACCAACTTGACCGCTGCTTGACTTCGGCAACTGCCGAATACATTATCTATGCTCTGGCGAAGAATGGTGGTTTGCGGATCATCCGCCAGGACGACGGGCGTGACAAACAGATCTTCCGTTTCGCACGCGACCGTCTTTTCAACGTGGCTCTCAGTCACGCTTCACCTACTGCCTCCAGCCCTTCGAAAGAACAAGCTGTGTTGGCAATTGGTGTTAGCGGTTCTGTTTACTGGGCACCTATCTGTCGCGGAGATGACGACCTGTTTGAGATGAATTCCGTGGAAAGTGACTGTCTCGTCTTCCCTCCGTACCCTTCATCCGACGAGAATACCTCTGGTGGTCAGCTGAAAACGCGCGCTAAACCAAGCTCTCGTCATACGGAATTCTTTGGCATTGGCCGCGGCAAGAACATCTACATTGTTTCTCCTCAGTTCGCTGCCCATCCGACCTATGGAGTTTCTGGCTCGCAGCGAGTTGTTGATACTGAAAAGTTCTTCAAGGAGCATGCGCTGAAGATCTCCACTGGCAAGGCTGGAAAGGACTTTACCTTTAGTGAAGACGATACAGTTGTGGCATCTCTCGATAAAACCGGGAGGTTGAGATTCTGGGACATTCGCGAGGTGGATCAGATCTTGACTGGATCTCCTCCGCCTGAAGTGCGCACTCCTCTTGCCACGTTTGTCACTGGTTCTCCGAATGAGAAATCATGGCCCACTTCTGTTTTGTTTATCGACAAGTTGCGCCCGTTTGTCAAGGCTCTTGCCCTTCGCTATGTGCTCGTTGGGTTGAAGCAGAACCATACTCTTCAGCTATGGGACATTGGTCTTGGAAAAGCTGTTCAAGAAGTCAACTTCCCTCATGAGAAGGAGTCTGATGCTATTTGTAGTGTCGCCTACCATCCTTCTTCGGGAATTATTGTCGTCGGCCACCCTACAAGGAACTCGATTTACTTCCTTCATTTGTCGGCACCCAAATACAACTTGCAGCCCATGTCTCAAGCAACTTACATCACACGCGTCACTGAGAAGGACCCGACGCTTCCCAAACCAGACTCGACAGCTTGCTTGAGTGGCATCCGCGAGGTTTCTTTTGCTTCCAAGGGCCAATTGAGAAGCCTCGACATTCTCCCCATCAGCAAGTCCATGGGTAGCCAACGCAATGTGGAAGAGGAGGCTGGCTTGTTTGAAATTTACGCCATGTATTCTCGGGGTGTCACTTGCTTGAACGTCAAGAAAGAGGATCTTGGTTGGACTCCTGAAAATAAAATCATTGAGCCTGTTGATGCTCTGAAGGAGGGGTACATCGAAGCCAATGATCTCCAGACATTCCCCACCTATGTTACTGATGAGCCTTCTGTCAACGGCGACTCTGTTATTACTACCAGCACCGTGAAAAAGACTGTCACCAAGGAAATTGGCAAGAAGGCGACAGAGTTGACAGTCGAATCTGCTTCTAACATTGCAGCTTCTCGTGCTGCGTCGCCTGTGAAGCCGCCGGGCAAGGTCTCGGCCGATGAGCAGTCAGAGGTGACTAGCGGCGCCGACAAGGCAAAGAAGAAGAAGAGAGAGAAAGCCAAGGAGACAGGCAAAGCAGCAGTGCCTGCGACCCATGACCTCAACAAGTACTTTACACCAGCCAAATCTACTCATCAAACTAAAGAGGAAGAAGTACCCCACGCTGCAAATGGTGAATCCACTACCTTTGGAGTTACCAGTGAAATGATTAGACAGCTTGAGAAGGGCATTTCCGATGAGGTAATGAAGAAGATTGGCGGCGAGTTGAACCAGCTTCACACAAGATTTGACGAAGAACGCCGCGCATGGGATGCCGCATCCAGTGCAAAGACTGACCAAGTGCTTCGCCTTGTGTCTAGCACTCTCTCTGAAAATGTGGAGAAGAACCTTGCGCGCATTATTAATGGCAGTATTAAGGAGGATGTCTTGCCTGCGGTTGTCAGTTCCACTTCCACAGCTATCAACAAGCAAATCGGCGACGCTGTTTCGAAGCAGCTTGGTCAAATCTTCCCGCGAGAGCTGCGTCAAGTATTGCCTGAATACATTTCCCGCGCAGTCAAGCAGCAGGAGGTCTTGCGTTCCATTTCAGATGCGGTCGGAGGCAAGATTGCGCACCACGTGGAGACGGAGTTTGCAAAATCCACGCAGAATGTTGTGACTCCTGCGATCAAGGCTGCAATTGCTCATCATTCTGGGACAGTTGTCAAGGATCTCGAACGGTCCTTTGAAGCGCAGTTGAACAAGCTCGAATTGCAACGCAGACAAGATGCGGCTAAGATTGATCAGTTGACAAATCTGGTGCAGTCCTTGAACGAGTCCCACTCCATGATGATGGCCTCGCACACTGCTATGCAAAATGAAATTGCCAAGCTCCAGCGTCAGCTCGGATCACAAGAGCAAGCTCCTGTTCAACAACCTTTGCAGCCTGCTCCTGCACCTGCCCCTGCACATGCTCCGGCTCCGGCTCCGGTTCCGGCTCCGACTCAGCGCACCCCTGAAGAAGTTGAATTGAGCGAGATTGTTCGTTTGGCAGAGGATGGTAATCTCGAAGAGGCATCAGTCAGAGTATGTATTGTTTTTATAAGTTTTATGTCTGGAAGCAGATTCTAATATTTGCTAGTGGCTACAATCGTCCCAGCAGGCCGACCTTTTCGACAACTTTTTCGTCCGTTTGAATCCGACGTACCTCAATACGGTGTCGCCGATTGTCTCCTTGTCTGTTGGCGTGGCGGTGACGACCGCCTTGGATACAAACGTTCAAGAGCGTCTTGCCTGGCTTGACTTTGTACTAAAGACCGTGAACCTTGGTGTATGTTTCTTCTTTCTGGTTATGAACTGTTCGAGCTAACTCATTCAGGACCCTGATATTCGCGATGTGGCACCTCAAATTATGGAAATTCTCATCCAGCGGTTGAACGCTCTGTACATGAACGTTGCTAAGAAGAACCCCCATGACATGATACTTCGCCTCATCGCCCCGCTGGCTCGACGCGCTCACGATCTTCTTGGTTAAAGCATGGTTTTAGTGCTTATTCCCATGGATTTTTTGTTTTCATTGCAGATGGGGTTGGTGCTATGATTATGATACTGCATGATAGATGGCCATTAGTATTCACGAGAGCATGATTGATTGCTAGCGGTATACCAGTTTCGTTGTTTCAATTTTATTATTGGTCTTTGAATTTCGTTTCCTGTTATTTTTATTGGAGAGCAAGCTCCGCTCTTGAAGAGGTCCAGTAGAAAAAGAGTATGGCCTGATTGCCTGCCGATGTATAATTCAACATACAAACATTCAATAACTGGGCTTGGAGATATGGACCTTCGTGCTCAGTCAGTCCTCCCATTCTATATATAATATATACTTGCAATAAAAATGCAATCAAGCATGATACTCCCCAGGTTCCTCTAAGCCTTCTTCTGCATGTATCCCGCCCTCTTCGTCTTCGACAAACTCAAAACACATGGCCCGCCAGTTGAGCTCTTTTCGCCAGAATAATCCGTAGTAGTTCTCTCTTGTTCGGGTTCCAGTAGGGGACTGGACTGTTGTTGTTGTTGCTGCTGCTGCTGCTGCTGTTGCTGCTGTCGTTGTTGTCGTTGTCGATGTGGTTGTTGATGTTGGCTCAGAAGCTAGACCTCCAGTAACCAACCTCCCACGACGCAGAAACGTCACTGCGCGGAACCGAGAAAGTAAAATCCCCATTGAGCAAGACAGGCATGGTTCGTGGGTCATGTAAATGTCAAGATCTGTGCAGAGATAGCCCCCTGCAGACCGGGGGAGAATCCGCGTCGAGGTTGTCGAGGTCGTCGGTTCTGAGGGGCAAGATGAAGAAGCGTGCTGATACAGAAAACGCGATTCCAGAGGCGATAATTCCGGTTTGTGTAATGCGCTGTGCTCAGAGATAGGCGTGCCCTCGCTTCGGCGCTGAATGGCAATCATCTCGACGGCGCGCATGACGGCGTGGCATTCCGGTCCACCCTCGCAGTTTGGATTGTATCCGCTGCTGCTGCTGCTATCTTCTACGGGTTGGTCGATGCCCAGCGCACAGAATCGCGCGTCGCCTGCGACAGCCACAATTCCCTCCCCTTCCATGCCACCACCACCACTTTGAGACAAGCTCGCAATTGCAGGATCAACAACCACAACACCAACCCCTCTCCCCCTCTTCAACACCTTTGCTTCCCTTGCAACTCTACAAGCAAGACCCAAAAACCCGGCTGCTCTCGCCGCAATATTTGTTTCTGTTGCGCTGAGTAGTGGCGGTGGGGGCGCGACTGTGGCGCGCGCAAAGGCTGCGTTATACCCTGTTGGCCAAAGGGTTTTGGACCAGTGGTCTGCTTGGGCGGCGGAGAGGGGTGGGTATAGAGGGATTGTCGTGGTGAGGAAGAACTTATCGAGGGATTTATCCGAGGGTTGTCCTGTTTCTATTTCTGTTGTTGATGAAGGTGGTAATGGTGTTGGCACAAACGGCGCAAGTAATGCTTTCAGCTGCGCCATTTCCGGTAGCGGAGGCTGAATCAACGCGAATATCGTTGGTACATCAGTATTACCACTGCCGCTGCTGTTGCTGGTAGTCCCCCTTTGACTAATCTCAATCTTGAGATGCTCCGGTAAGAAAACCTCCTTGACAAACCTCCGCAAATGCGTAAATGGCCGATTCGGATCCTTTGGGTATGTAGAATCTATCAATCTTTTGATTTGTCAATTTTGACTGGAAAAGGCAGAATGCAATGCATACTTTGATACTTGTGCCGCGCATTTCTGTCTGATTTGGACGACGTATGCGTCCGCTGCGACACAATCAACCAAGCAATCAGTTTTCTCTATGTCTTTTCAATAAACGAGGGTTTTGTATATATATACCAAACTCAATCTCCGGGTGTGTTTCTTGGACCGTGCGCACAGGCACAATGTGGCCTTTCAGTGGAGGTATTCGGCCAGCGTCGTCAGTCATGATGACACCTTCATCAGCTTGTCATTGAGCAGTTGTATAGAATACATTATAAATGAGGTTGGATAGAAGAAGAGTCGGATATTTTTCTGCCGCGCGCCCCCGCGTTACCCTGTGCCCTAGGACCTAAGCCCTAATTTCATACTCGATATGGAAATGGTGGCTTGGCATTTATACTACAGATCTATAACAACATCCATCTTCGAATAATGTTTTGACATTTCCAAATTAAATATCAGATTAGATCATTTTATTAGTACTACCCAAACATGTATCTTATAGCCCCCCTGCGAAGACAGGGCGCTGCCACGTCCTTGGCTGCGTGCTACGTTACATGGAACAACCAGGCTTTATACGTTATAGGTAAATTATTGATTCAGTCGAGCATGCGGCTAATATAGTTACACAGAAGTAAACGCCACCAATATATGCAGAGAAATGAAAAAGACGGGAAGGAAAAAAAAAGACGACAGCCACACCACCTGGATATTTCTTCGTTGCATCAAGCCCGGAATAGAAATTAGGGATATATCTCGTCGTATCACATGGATGAGAACATAATGAGAGCGACCCGTGTGCGGCGCTAATTGAAGAGAAGAGAAGAAAAGAAAAGCAAGAATCATAAAACGCAGGGATCTATGCGTAGAAGCTTTTTTAAGGCTGATCAGAATGTGCGGGCGGGTTCACTGTATTGAGGCTGTAGTGGCGGGGGTTCCCGCCTGAGGATCCGACTCTAGCGCATACAGCTCGCATCGCTCGACGAGGCTCAAATAATAGTCGACCAGCACCTCAGGCTGAGGCACGATCTTCCACTCGACCCGCCACAGAAACTCGAGTTCCAACAGGGCTAATTCATTGAGGCTGATTCCCCCTACTCGGGCGTAGGTTTTGTTGGTCCAGAAGCTGTCGCTGAGACCCTTGCTGGCAACGGTAGCACTCGTAATGAGAAATCGATGGACGGTCAAGCTGGACACGGTGAAGGCTGGGTAGAGCGCACACAGCCGGTCAATGTAGTAAACCATGCTCAGGAGAATCGGAGGAGATAGTGTGGCATGGGTGGTCAATCGCTGCAGATAATCACGCACGGAAATGCGCGGCGGGGTTCGTGAATGGAAGCGCGTCAGTTTGCCACCCTGCAGGGGAATCTTGTCGTTGTAAGAGATCAACTCCATGATCATGCTCGAAATCAGAACAACCAGGTCGTTTGGATCGACAAACTCGTATTCGCGCGGCAACAGCTTGACATCCGGCGCTGGCGGGCGCACTCGCTTGGCTCGATTCTGCTCTAATTCGGCGGACTGGGACGCAGACGGCGTCGAAGCCTGCTCGTCGGCGGTGGCATCGGCGAGCTGGCGCTTGGTCGAGCTGGGCGAGATTGACGGTGCAGCAGCTTGTACATTGGCAGTAGCAGCAGCAGCAGCAGCTATAGGAGCCTCTGAGGGCTGCGGTGTGACAATAGAAGCGCTGTTGGTGATCTGGCGGGTTTCGCCCCCAAGGGTCTCGGGTCCAGAGGACATGGAGCCGCGAGAAGGGTCCCCCGAGGGCTCCGCGGCGGATGAGTGAGAAGTGGCGTCAACGGTGTGTTTTCTCAGGGCAGCGCGGATCTCCTCGACTGACGGGGACAAGAGGGCGCGAGTGGATGACAAGGAGCGTGTGTGGTGCAGAGACGAGTCACAGCTGTTGGAGACGGCGGTTGTCGCGGGAGGAGTAGCGGAAACAGGAGAATGCGATGCAGAGTAGACGGGCACCTGGCGCCGCGACGAGGAAAAACGGTTTGGGGCTGCAGATGAAGGCGACGAGATGAGCATGGTCGGCATGCTGCGTCGTGCAACTGAGCGGCGGCAGATCGGCCACGTGCTCAGGGAAGAGGCTCGTACAGGCCGACGGGCATGCCAGGACGCATTGCTCCGGGCTAGTACGGATGCGCTATAGATACTTTTGGGCTATAGTATGCTATACACTATATCCAAATAGTATCAAATAGTACCAGAGCGAATGCGCAGAGGACGAGAGTCGATGGTCGTAGCAGGACGAGGCAGTATTATTAAAGAAGCACAGAAAGTCGAGATGGAGTGGAAAGGAAAAGTCACGCACAGGGGATGATCACTTGCACCGATGCACTATTCCATTCCTGGCTAGTCACACTCTGGCCGCCCGCCGATTACATAATAAATTATGTCGGCTGCAAGCCTGCTACGTAATTGGTCAAGCCTCCAACGTAATTGGTTTAATGACCGTGTTTCCTTGCATGACTGGTTCTGCCTGACACCTGACAGAACAGGCAAAGGAAAGAGCCGCCGCCTGATTGGTCGACGCCGAGGTTCTAGACGGTGCTCATTTGGCGGATAGAGTGCTGACAGAAGACGATTGATGTCTTTTTCTGTATAAGTTGTCCTTGTAGATATCCCTAATTGCATGCATATACTCTGTACATTGTCGCACAATCAGTTAGCGTATGTTGGAGTTGTCACTTTGCGCCTTCCGCGCTAATCAGATTGGGGAAAGCGCATTCGCTGGACCCTCATTGGCTGGGCCACAGTGGACCAATAGTATTACAATGACTATACGTCAATACACTTAATAGTTCCTATTTAAGCACGGAGCAGAATATCTTGAAGTTAACTACATATGTACCCTATATTATATACATTCAGGCGCTATTTTGGTTTGTGTCATGGCTCCGGCAGCCCGGTAGCGTCATGCGATGCGCGATTTAAGGCTTAGGTACATACCTATGTTCTCTCACTGCGTCATTTAGATCTTCTCGTGGTAACCCAACTTGATCCTTTCACTTCTAGGGCACAAACCTGAAAAGTGTATTTCAAGAAAGACAACAAAAGGCCGAGACTTCTATTACAGTTCCTCGATAAGCTCGACCACGCAATTACATCATTCAACGGTCGTCAAAGCAAAGAGATACATCAACCAATATCGTCGACTCGCCTTCACTCTGTAAAATCTATTCAGATACCTTTCCAAATTTTACACATAAATTAAATATAATATAATTTATTGTTCTACATGAAAGAGAAATCCAGATGGAAAAGGAAGAAGTCTCTTCCAATACCTTTTCTGTCCTGCGGAAGGTCTTTAGACGACCGCAAACATGGTAAGGGATCATGGATTGCTTAACCCAACGACAATTCCTGTAACAACGCCCCAAATACCAACCACTAAATGGTGTCAGTAACGAAAGGCATCTAGTACATGTATTCAGCGCTCACCAAGAATAGGTATGATAATACGCTTCTTTATCCAAACCCGTCTTCCCTTCGGCTCCAACGTAGATGACAGATGTGTTGTTGTAAAGACGGGCCGCGATCTGGTAGATGGAGGATGGCGACGTGAGGGTAAAACCAGCACTGACGTTTGATTACAATCCTGGTGTGCTGGAAACTGTCAGAATGATAATGTTTGGTTACAATACGTTCATACCTTGTGGTTGCTGAATACCTTTTAGCTGCTGAACCTTGATAACACACGTTCTATATTATAAAATTCTTACTATGTGCTGTACTGTGTCTTGATCCATCTCATCACCTAAAGTCCACTCCTCCAAGAGGGCCTTCATGCAGGCTGCAGCACTAGCGGCGGCATAATTCTGAAACCGCGTGTCTTTATGGCTATCTGCGTAGTCGCACACTCCTTTAATGATGACACAGGGGAGACTATCCCAAACTCCGGCACCTTCCATTTCAAAAGCAACAACGTGACTTCTTGTTGCGATTTGATCTCGCTCCCGGCTCGACTTCATCACAGTATCTTCGGAAGCAATTAGGCCAAAGTGGACAATTGGACTTGGTACATCAGCATGTCTTTTGCGAGGTATCGCCATCCTCTCGTCACACCCAAGCTGTTGACATGTGGATCTCAAAGCTAGGTCGCACACCGGATCATCATTCTGCCTGCAATTGTTGCAACGAGTGCAGGTTTGAAGACTATGGTGCTTGTGGCGGTAATATGGGTGAAACAATTGGTCGAAGACTACTCCTGGATACCCTGCTTTCTCACTACCAATATGTTCCCGAAGAACTGCGAGGTGACATAACATCCTGCTCTGCAACTTGTCCCGAACTCTCCTCGTCTTCACCTTCGCTAGGAACGATCGTATTTCAGTACTCGGTCGACCAATAGTATCTAGCAGGGCATCTTTCTGACAAACGAGTCTGAAAGAAGCTTCCCAAAATCATGCTGGACAATTCCATCGCTGATAATGACATCGCCAAGAACGATCTCTTCTTCCTTTGAGTATGGCACTCCTCCACAAATCCCAACAACCAGAGCCAATTGTATTCCCTTGTAGCTCGATCTGAAACTCGGCGCGACACCCGTTGTGGCGCTCTTTCCTATGCCGGGCATATGCGCAAGCACTACGCCATGGTGACCGATCCGGCCAGTCGTGTATGCGTTTGGATCGCCAGGGGATTTGCCGTAGTTCAGTCCATCATCCCAGTATTCGTCGAAGAGAGCCGTGACAGCATCGGCTTCGAGGGATAATGCACATATGAGAGCGATCCTAAAGTCCTCGCGATGGGCAGGTCGTGGGAAGCTGGTCATCCTGCGTGCCAGGGAAGGATATCAGGCTATTTTCGGATCTGATTCCACGCGACAGGAAATATTGGCAGATAAATGGATAAGAAGGAATCAAGAGAAGATGTTGATTAATAATAAGGTGAAGTTCAAAGTATTTTATGGCAGGAAAATCGATTGTACATACACTCTACAGATGCTATAAAGTCAAGCCACACCTGGCGGTCAGCCACAACCCCGCCACAGTTGTGGCGGTGTAGGGGCGGCCCGGGTGTGGCTGGTGAATCTGACGCGCTAGCCGAACAGGCCTAGAAAATCACCTTTACTGATCCAGTAAGAGGTCTGTAATCATGCTTTAAGGTCTTGATTTCCTGTATTATATTGTCACGGGGCTAGCGAGGCCGGTTGTACTGATAGAGTACTGGGACCTTCTGCTGCCGCCTCACGGTGAAGAGCTGCGGTTGCAAAATTCAATTTTTGATAGAAATTACTAAGGTTGGCAATGAATTTTCTATATATGGGTGTGCATAAATAAAGATTTTTTTCTCTATATTTTAGTTCTTTTAATTAATTGTTATTCTACTTAGAATCTATATATAATATTTATGATTTTTTTTTTTCTTTCTTAATTATACTATACTATTATAATAACTTCTCCTGTGCTGTGGAACTGAAACATAACTATACTACTTGTATAACTATCCATGTAAACTTTCAAAGGATTCTGTAATATATTATCAATTAATGGACTATGGAAGGACGGGTAAACACTAATTAGTATTCATGCATGTTGACGGAATATAGACGATACATGTCAACACAAGAAAAAATAATTAAAAAGCCTAATGTACAGTATTGACTTTGCCATTAAAGAAATGGATTTGTTGGCACCAATGGAGCAGACTCCAATAGAGGCCAAGAATTGTCGGCGTAAGGATGCTCAAGACAAGGGTACGTATTCCCCGAAGTGACGCCGTGCGCCGATCCCAGAATTTTCGATTCGTGTTTTCGTCGAAAACTACCGGATTTGGTTACCCCCACCATAACTTCGGTGGAAGAAAGGAAGAGCTCGCCTTCGTCGTATTTAAGACCGACGTTGTATACGAGCTTACATAAACTCTCGGTCAAGTCTAATGATTTCAAGGCGAGACAGGTTTATTTAGCTCATCATTCTGTCTATCACTGGAGGACAACAGCTATCGCATAGCATATTGACTTCATGGACAAACTCTATAACTGCAAAACGAAATTGGGGATTTTACCATATACAGGGAACATTTTATAAACATGTTAATGATCAATCATATATGTTGACGGGTCACCTTGTGAAAACATATAGGACTCATCGCATAAATTCTCTAGGCCACCGCCTCTAACTCAAACGATTTCAACACCACACTCCCTCCCAAATCTTTTGTTGCGTAGTTAAATATAGCAAACCGATATGCCTGGAAGAACTCCCAATCGCTAACCATTGTGAAATTAGTACCTAAAGTACTATACTCTTTGCCGTCGAAGCTATACGAGAATTGCGCCTGTTTCGTCCCAGACGCACTAAAATCGCCAGCCACTCTCAGGAATACACTTGACTCCGATTGCGATTGACTCAGATCAACTGTCGCAATGTCGTTGCCAAATGACAATGTTTGCCATTCGTTGTTTTGGTCCATGGTCATATTATTTCGCACCACTAATTTCCGAGCGACGCCATCCTGTCGGATCCCAATCCAAGCTGAACTGTCCCGAAATAAGGCCAGCCCTGCTCGGTCTCCATCTCTTAGTTTCTCAAAGTCAAGGGAGATAGTAGCTTGGGATTCTGGGCCAAGGATGCGATGCGTCAGAGTGTTGCGGGCCTGATAGATATCATCTTCTTTTGTTACCGTTACTGTTGACAAATTAACACCACTCGTCGAAACGGAAACATAGTCAAGGTTCGGATTATGGTTCCACTCCCACTGTGGACCTAGAGAGCCCGTCGTAAATGAATCAGTCCCCGTTAACGATGCATCAGTATTTGGTGAAGATGCACCGCTATTCACGGGGTATGGCAAGCTTTGCGGCCAGACGTTGCCGTCGTCGAGTGTCAAGACGGGCCACCCATCATCTGTCCAGTTTAGTGACGAGAGCACAGGTACACGACCAGTACTATCACCATTAACATCAACAAAAGCAAGATAATACCACAGGCCATCAGGGGTATCAACAATGCCCCCTTGATGAGGTGTATCTCCTCCCTGGAGGGCCGATGGTGCCTGGGTACCGTTAACAATAACACCGAAATCGTATGGGCCCCATGGACCTTGGTCTGACTTTAGAACATATTCGCCGGAGTCTGGTTGAGTCGTTATAATGTAATATGTACCATTGCGCTTATACATTCGCGATCCTTCGACATAGGACGTTGAGTTGTAAACCATCTGGGTCTTGTCGACTCCAAGGCCATCCGAGGTGAGCTGGGTAACTGACAGCTGCGTCGAACCATGACTGACATACAGGCTATCGTCATCATCAATGAGTAAACCGCAATCGTACAAACAATTGTTCTCAAGTACTGCGGTTTGCTTCCATGGACCAGTAGCAGCAGGGCTGGTGTAGATATAGGTGGCGTTGAAGTCTACACAGCCAATCCAATACCACTGGTCATTACTAGGGCGATATCGAAGCGTCGACGCCCAAGTACCACGAGCATAGGCCCGCATACCATCCTCCAGGTTGTACGCCGGGCTGTTGAAGTCGAGGGAAGGTACCGAGTGGCCAATGTACTCCCAGTTAACCAGATCATCAGACTTCAGGATTGGAGCGCCAGGAGAGAAGTGCATACTAGATGCGGAATAATAGAACGTGTTATTAACACGAAAAACATCTAGGTCGGCTAGATCATTGAATATAATGGGGTTCTGGAATGAAGCAGCATGACAAACTCGAAGAGAAACTAGAAAAGCCGAAAAGAAGCGAAAACTAGAAGACATGGTAATAACTCTCCAGATGTCTCAATTTTGTTTAGTTATAATTAGATTGATATTCGATATGCGCAATTACAATATTATAAGAAATTCTGGGGATTATTTATAAACATTCTTCAAAGACATCGGAAGTTTATCCTCCGGATAAATAGACAATTCAACCGGTAAGCGAGAAACACGGAAGGTTTCTTCAATCTAGTTTTTGAACATCCGGGGAATCGTCCTAGGCTGTATAATTAATTAAACAGCAATTTATGGGGTTTTCAACCAGGATATGGGACTAGGAAACCACTTACCACTGAGTGTTGCCCCCTTTTCGATAAGAAGTCTGTCACTAGTTAATATACTATAGTTTTGGATAGTATGGAAGTGCTGAAATACCTACGATGTGATAATTTTTTTTTAAAAAAAAGAAAAAAAAAAACATCACGAGCAATTCTAGGAAAAAAGTCAGGTTATATAGTTAACTATATACCATAACACGTATCTCATGATGATTCTTACCAGACTGAGATCTATTAACTAATCCTGCTGCCAGTTTTGAATCCATGCGATTTCACATTCTTGTATATAGTACATCACGGTAAGCACTATTAAGCTAATCAAATGATACAAGGGGTGGGCAACCCAATATATAAGACTAAGCCAAAGCCAATTTATTTCTTGCCGCTGTATTGGTACTTTTAATGTCATCAACAAAACAGCGTCCAAATAAAAGTGTGCTTTCGGCCTAGGTGCAGTGCCAAGGTTTAGTTCTGGTGTCAAATTAACGCCTCTATGCCCACCCCATGGTAACTAGTTAAACTTACCCCATACGTACCATTATGTAACGAACTAATTTAACGTATTCCACCGGTACTTTGCGCACACAGTCAATTGATTGTAAAGTAATTCTTTTTCAATAAGTATTTTAAGATAGGTACAAGGTTTAAAAGTAGATGGTAGATTGGATTGTTAAGGGCAGTTAGTGGGGTGCGCGAATTGACCCCGTGGGCAATTTACCCGACGTGGTATTAACTACTGAAGTCACTAATACGTACCCCAGGTTTCAGGCAGTTGGGTAGGATTTAAGCGCTGGCATATCCTTGCATTTGCATCTGCAATTGTGCCCGCCTTTCGCACCAGCTCTTTCGATGTTTCGGCCTAATGTTGAAATTTTCCGCTCATAAGTACGTAGTATTCATTAATATGTGGTTGATGTGTGCTTTTATTATTTCCACCAGTACATTTGTTATTGTTATTACTATTATTCCAGTGTGTTTGCAACAACATCACAGTCGGATGTAATCCAATGGATCCCATTCATTGCGTTGTAGCTACACCTCAGTCCTTCTACTTTGGCGTCTCGACCAGAGGAACGGGTTTTAAGTTAAATTTTCAACTCAATGCTCTTCTGTATGTTTCTTATATAGAAATGATTCGACAATGTCTGCACTCATTTTGTAGGATTCGTACAGTACAATGAGGAAACCATGAAGTGTATTTGCGGCCGGTCCCAAGCTCTGACTCAATAGTTCATCCGTTTATGAAACAATTGTTGAGATTGGGAATTTGCTGTCCTATCTCGTACGCCAAGCTTCAACTATAGGAATGAGAAAATTTTCGGTTACTTTTGTCCGGGTATTTTCTATGTACCGAGCTGCATGGTTATTTGCATCGCTCAAGGCTCAATAAATGACGAGCTCCGCTAAGGAGCATAAGCAGGAAAATGCGGAGTTGTTACTACCGCTTGTAATAGAATTCCGCGAGGTAATAAGACCAATCACATGGGAGACAGGTAGTTTTAAACAAAAAATAGCAATATAAAAAAATATTTTTAAGCTCGTATAATAATTGTTTATTAGTAATTACTATAATATAAGAGTTAGGCTTATAACTGATATACTGGTAGAATAATAGGTCTAGAAAATTATCTTTACTGATTTAAGTAAGGGGTCTGTAATTATGCTTTAAGGTCTTGATTTCTTATGTTATATGATTATATTCTATTTATATGTAATTTATTAGGGCTTATTAATTAGAAATAAATCACTACTATCAGAATTTTTACCCTTTTCTATGGTAATCGACGGATTTGGTCCTATATGTTGTTATCGAGGTATTATCGACCCAAGGTTTGTGCAATTGACCGATTATTGGTTACTCCCGAACATTGGCAGGCCAGTGCGATAGAATCTTTACTTTTTACTTCCATATCCTCCATCGATACGAGGAAAACCAAGAAAATCGGTTGATTCCACGACGCCCTGAAATATTAATACAAAGCATCTAGTCTCGTTGCGCTTCCGCATGAAATTTTATACCAACAATAATTACACTCTAATGCAGCGCTAACCTATCCAAATTAACAAAGTGATTCCTAGGGGCCCAAGCAAACCGGGCCAGGTAACCTTCTTGTCTCTTTAAACACCTCTGAGATAGGAGTGGGTAACCGAAACCTTTGTGCATTGAGGCTGTGACAGCGGAAAGAGAGGAAGTTTACTCCGTATGTCAATCCTCTATACATAAATGCAGCTAATCCATTGTACCCGGCAAACTATATACTACCTCGCCAATGACGATCTTATTTGCGACGTCGCGTTACTAGTAGTGCTTACCAGCGAATTGACTTCAATTACTATCACTAACGCTGGGGCCAGACGGGCCATATACAACGCTAGCCCGCCTTGCCCCTTTCACTCCAATCTTACTCGTGCAATGATACATGTAGATATTAAAGAGTTTCGCAAGGAAAAGAGATCCTCTCTATGGTAGCAGCAAGAAGAGACCTATGCATTGCACATGTGAGTTGTTTTTCTATGAGGGAGAGATGATAGTTATTCGACAGAGTGTACCTACAATGGTCTTGGTCACTCTTACCAATTGCTTCTTCGTATTTTTTAAAGGCCAAAAACTGATGACCAACATGTCTCACTTATGACTACCGTCTCGGCTGATCGACAACGATGGACATTAATGCTTAAAACATGATCTGGAGGCCAGAAATAACAGCCGGGAAGCGATGTCCCCTTAATTTAGACAGCGGTTTTAAAATGTGTTGTGGTCGCGTTGCCGATCAGCATTTTACTTTATTGTAATTTGTTGAATGTTGCTACAAATAGTACATGATTATGGTTTTCATTGGTCTAAATTTACGCTGCGCATGGGTTAGATTAATTTCAACCCCCAGTTTGCAGAGGATAAAAGGTATCGGGGCTGGCTTGTGCATTCATTATTTAACACCCCAACTGTTATTTCTTATGTTGCATTAGATGACAGCGTACAAGAAACAATAAGATAAATAGTCCTTCCAATCCCCCAAAAGCACAATCGATTCAAGTCCGCAATCGATTCAAGTCCGCAATCGATTCAAGTCCGCAATCGATTCAAGTCCGCAATCGATTCAAGTCCACAATCGATTCAAGTCCACAATCGATTCAAGCAATTTGTTCACAGTCAACATGAGAACCACTGTCGCACTCTTGGGCCTGGCAGCCACATTTGTGACTGCTGGTAAGTCTTCCTTTTTTTATTACTACTGTTCATGTTGGAATGCTAAATATAATTTAAAAGTGCCAGCAGCTTCTCCGAAAAAGTTCACACTTTCTATTTTCTCTCCTAACAACACCATGACTCACCCCGATAATCAGACGAGTATCAATGGTCTTGGATTGAATTGTCCTGACGATGGAAAGGAAACGTTCGGTTCTCTCCAAACTGTGTCCGATTTGAATAAAAAACCAGTACAAGTTTGGCTCAATGAGAAAGGTTGGCTTACCGCTGCGGGGGAAAATGGAGCACTGCGATATGCTTATCTTGCAAAATACGCAATCGATGAACAACCAAGTGGTGATGTTATAACCTTTGAGGAACCTTCCATCGCAGCCCCCTTGGATCCTCTTTGGGTGGAATGGGAAATCACCTCAAACGATTTTCTGGCTCCTAAGGGGCAATTCAAAGACTATCCCTGGTTTTTCGATCAAAATGACCCTAACCCATACAATGACCCTCATGCTGATCCTCACCCAAAGAATCTCAATTTCGCTGCGCCTGTGGGATTAGGGACATGGGAGGAAGCGGTTCATATCCAAGGAGTTAAAGTGCACTACTCCGATTAAACACGGGCCTGTATTTTTATCTGCAAATCCAGGATGTTGTTGGCGTACATTTCTGCGGAGAGTGCATATATGCCTAAGGCCAATCAGCAGTTATGAAGCAAACAAAGAACACAATTTTTACAAGCAATCCTCCCACAAATCCTGGATTTAACCTTGCAAGCCATCTCAGAAACATCAGTCAATTCAGTTTCTCAAGCCTCGAGTGGCATTCCTTTAATATCAAATGTTTTATTGAGTTTCATTAATTTTGCTGGCATCCTCGTGTTAGGATCAATTTAAATTTGGTATACTGAGTAATCCCTGCGCCCAACGAACCACAAGTCTACCTCGTCAAAGCAAAGAGAGATACATCAATCAATATCGTCAACTCGCCTTGACTCCATATAATCTGTTCTATCTGCAACTTGACTAATATCCAAGCTCGTCATTCTTATAATGCATGTAATCCGTAAAGCGCTGTGATTGGTGGAAACAAGATGACTCACGTGACTGGCCGTACAGGTAATACCCCAGGCTGCCAAGCCTGCCACCCCCAGCCTGTAATTTACTGTAAGCCTCGAAACACACTCTATTCCCAGCGCATCTCGAATCCATCTTATCTCTAACCTCCCGGCCAACGAAAGTGCCATGTCATAAGATACACCGCGCGCCACCGTCGCATGCTATCTTGTCTTTGGACCACACATCGTGCGTGGTTGCGCCCATCGGTAGTCTTCCGGTCGCCCGCCACTCTCCTCAGTTTGAGCTGATCGATTGTCGTCACACCTTTGTAAAACGACCGATCCGTTTGTTGGAAAGATAACTAGCAGCACTTTGGGTTTTGGTGCCGTCTTTATCTCTGCCATACTAGGAACGATATGAACCCAGAAACCTCGCCACTGCTGGCCCAACTGCTCAATGCCGAAACCATCGCCGAACAAGTCACCACCTTGAGGTTGCTGAAGCACGAGCTCATCGGATATGACCAGCGAAAGGAAGCCTGGGTTCACTGGGGGATTATACCGTTGCTTTCTAGGGTGCTATCGTCAAAAACAGGAGGCAGCAAGAAGCCGGCTGTTTCAGGCCAACAGAACGGAGTGACAAGCCGGGGCGATGCTGTCAACGACCGCACCGAAGATGAAGAGGCTTGTTTACAGGCTGCCATTATCGTGGGCAGCTTAGCTCAAGGTGACCACCCTCGTGGCAGAGAAAGTACAACGAAAACTAATGAGTGCTTGATTTGTTATAGGTGGCCCAGCTTTCGTCTCGCCCATTCTATCGAGCCCCATTGTCCCTTCGTTACTGTCCATTCTCGCCTCCGATTGCTCTCAGTCTCTTGCGCTCTCAATCTTAAACACCTTCAACTCTATCGCAGATCGATATATCCTTCAAAATGTGAACTGGCCTCAAGACAACCATCTTGCAGATCTCTTGTTCGCACCCAACCACATCAGCTGTTATGCACATATAATCGCCAGATCATCTCCCTCTCCGGTTACACAATCATGTATCTCATTGGCTGCGAGCCTGATAGCAAAAATTTGTACAGACGAACCTCATAAAAATGCTCTGGCCGAACACGGTGTTTTGGATGCCTTGGCCATGAATCTCGCCTCGTTTGTCGTCGCACAAGGTTTTGTCCTTCCAGGCGCAGAAAACCATCTCAATCAAGATGGAGCTCTGTCCTCACTCCCACCGCCAGCACCTTCATCGGCCAAACTAGCCCCAATTCTACGCGCCGCCTCCGTTTTGGTAGAGAATTCCAAGTCGCGGGCAGAACATTTCTTATCTTCTCCCGGCATCCTCACCGTCTTCCCGGCGCGACTGCCCGAGTTTTCGCCCACCGACATCAAGAGGAATCCTTGGGGCATGCCGTACCTGTCTGGAGCAGCAGTTCCCCGCCAAATCCAGTCAAATCCATTCGATGACATCTTGCCGGCTGTTCCTGTTAGTCCAAACAATGCGCTGTCGAATTTTCCCCCGCTTGTCCCGGTGGGATCGTTCCACAAGCGTTCCATGTCCTTTCTTGAAACATCGCCAGCTGATGAGGAAGAAAATGCAATCGTACCTTGGCTGATCCACCTGGTTCGCACAGAATCTGGTATGTCAAGAGTCATGGCTGCGCGCCTTGTTACGGCCCTGTTTCGCCTTGAACTGGTGAAGAAACATCGAACTCCCATGTTTAGCTTTATAATAATACCAATCCTGCTGCAAATGTTCGATAAAGATTATGACTTCAAGTCGGCTGCGGATCCCGAGTATGACGGCTTGATTCGGACGACCCTTCGACTGAAAGAGGAAGTGCCATTTATACTCGCCGCGTTAGTAATGGACACGAGTGAATTGCAAAAGCATGCCGCGGAAGGAAATGCTATCAAGAAGCTCTCTCAGTTGCTCAAAGAGACGTACAACACCCATCAAGTCAACGCCAAAATCACTTGGTCTGCCGAGCCCAAGGCAAACAACGATCTACATTCAGAGATATCATCGGAAGTTCAGCTGGGGTCTGTCGGTTTTAGTCCGATGACCTGCCATATTCTTCGCTATCGGGAAGGTATTCTAAGGACTGTGGCTTCTCTTGCGTTGTTCAGTGATGATTATCGTAAATCATTTTGCGAGAATGGAGTTGTGCCATATGTTATCAACGCTCTGAAACCACGACCCTCCACCACGACCCAAGATGCCACAGAGACTAAAAATGGCCCGGCAGATGGCAATCCCATCCCGACAATCCTTGCCGCTTGTGGTGCTACCAGAGCCTTGACTCGATCTGTTAGTGTGTTGCGGACAAGCATGATTGATGCTGGAGTAGCCACTCCTCTGCTGGAGTTGTTTGTCCATCCGGATATTGAGGTACAGGTTGCTGCTACCTCGGTGTTGTGTAATCTTGCGCTTGACTTTAGCCCTATGAGAGAGGTAAGACAACTCCTTCCGCAGTTGGAGTTTTTTTTTTTTTTTTTTTGCTGACAAACCGTAGTCCTTGGTGAGTCCGGAGACTCTTTCTACTCTTTGTGATCATGCCCATTCTACCAATGTGAAACTCCGTTTGGAGTCATTGTGGGTTCTCAAACACATTGTGTACAATGCAGCCAATGACCTCCGGATCAAGATCATCAACGGTCTCGAGCCGACATGGCTGGGCGAAGTCATGTCAACAGACCCAATCAACAAAGGAGGCCTCTTGCAAGATCCAGATACTGGCTCGCTGCTAGGTATGGGGACGTCCAACTCGGTCGGCGAAAAGGTTGACTTGCTGAACCCGATGGAAGATGTCGAACATGGAGACGAAGCAATGGATTCTGGACTGGAGTCTGAGGAGAATAGGAATAGTAGCAGTGAAACATTCCTACCAGACGCAGCACGGCTCCAAAAACTAGCATTGAGCGGAGAGCTATACCGAAAAAACCAAGCCAGAATGGACGACTTTGCAGTCCAAGAACAAGTGCTCAATATAGTGCGAAACTCGATGGTCGGCAACGAGTCCTCGGAAGTCGTGGACCTCCTTCTCAAGGAAATCGGCCATGACGACTTTTTAGACATCCTCGCCGACAAGGTACGCCCGCGTCCAGTTCCTACACGCCGCGACTCGCAAGCTCGGCCTACGACTCCTCCGATGCCCAGCGAAATCTTGCTCGCAGTGACCTATGTGATCATCAACATCGCAGCCGGCCCGCCGCGATACCGTGACCTACTCTTCTCGCATCCCACCCTTCTAAAGGATCTCCAGTGTCTCTACGAAAATCCAAATAGCCAGATTCGCGTCAACTGTGTTTGGGTCGCCCTCAATCTGACCTTTGCAGATAACCAAAGTGACCAACCAGGGTGTCGCGAACGCGCGCTCAAGCTCAAGGCTCTCGGATACGTAGATCGACTACGCGCTCTCGAGAAGGATCCCGATCTGAACGTACGAGAGCGTAACAAGACGGCCCTTGATCAATTTCGTGGTTTGATTGATTTGTAGACGCCTCTTCCCCCCCCTTCTTTCTGACGTCTTGTTTTATTTCTGTTATTGTGTTGGTGTTGATCTGTATATTGAACCATTCGGTCTTGAAAGATTGGTGTAAAGCGGTTATCAGGCGTTCCCGAAATTGGCATCCAGCGAGCGATTTCTTGTATATATTATGATTGTTCTTCATGCGAGTTCAGATAATAAAACATTTTGGAGGATACACATAACAAAGGTACGTGCGACGTGATCCAGCCTGTAGAAGAACATTTGAAGAGAGCAAGCTTGCAGGTTTAAGCTAAGCATGGCGAATCCCACTCAGCTCGAACCCACTGACTTGGCAACTCATTTCCCTTTCCCATTGAGTAGCTATCATACCCAGCGCCCATGATCATCTTTTCCCAATTAACTTCCTTCTCAGTAAGATCCTTTATCGGGTGAGGTATATAGTGCAGTCCAATACCACAACCTGGACTCTCTTTCCTCTTCCGCTTAGACGTCTCAATATCATGGCGTAACTTTTGAGGGGACCAATGTTTTGGCCATTCCAAGTAAACAAACAGGCGCTCTAGCTGTGGTAGGGCACGGAGAGGCTGGAGGAGCCGTGGCCCCTGTGCCTCGAGAATGTGTGCTGTGCTTTTCAGCGGTAAGCTCAGAAAGGGACTACAAGGTGTGGTCCAGATATGCACGGCGAGGGTCAACTTTCGAACATCTTCCTGTCCTGCTGCTAGGGAGGCTAGATAAGCAACGGCTGTACACCACTCTGTGTAAGCTGCGGCCGTGTCTGAAAGGTCAGAAACGGGCCCGATTTGAGGGAAGATGATCTCCATATTGCGAATCAGTTTGACTGCCTTGGGTCCAACCTTTTCAATGAAGATCTTTGTTGAGTCATGCGACAGATAGTTTTGAGAACGGAAATACTCCTCAAGATAGTCCGTATTAGAACCCTCTGTGGCATGAAGACGCTCTATAAT
Source organism: Talaromyces sp. DC2 (assembly GCA_039119965.1). Taxonomy (NCBI): domain Eukaryota; kingdom Fungi; phylum Ascomycota; class Eurotiomycetes; order Eurotiales; family Trichocomaceae; genus Talaromyces; species Talaromyces sp. DC2. The sequence goes on from JBCLNQ010000034.1 coordinate 294,030, forward strand.
GGTAGTTGGTTGTTGATTGTTGGTAAGAGGGTTTGTCTCTGCCCCAGCAAATACGATAAGCCTGGGGTCGAAGTATGGTTGAATAACGATCCGGTTGCTCGAGTAGAAAAAGTCAATCGCCTCCTCGTACATCGCTCGGCTTGTGAGTAGAAGAGGCAAGGGGCTCTGAGAATGACTACAACGGGACGAGTACGAGGTGTGATAATTCATGCAAAAGTCTCCCGTGACTTTCGACGAGGCTTCGCAGAATCCGATTCTGCGGCCGTTGTGCAGATCCTCTTCGAGACACACACTGCCATCACACTTACAAAAAATGTGCACAGCCTGGAAACCATAATCGGCATCCCAGTGGACTTTACGGTGAGGAGCCACGAGATTGGTATACTCGAATACGTGTCGTCGAATCTCCACTGGAAGGTCAAAAAAGCGAAACGGCCTCGAAGCCCTAGGATCTGGAGCTTGACTGTGAAGTGCTGTTTCGCGAGCTAGGGTGATGAGTTTCTGATCATCGGCTCTTCGCTCCCGAAGACGCAACTGTAGCTCGAACAGCAAACCTGGAAATTTGTATAGTGGCTGAAGAACGGCGGCTGTCCGTTTGCTATCTCCAGTATCGCAGATGAGGTGGAGGGTTAACTGTCGGGGCCTCGCATGAGACAAAATGTTTGTGGCGGCAGCCTGCCACATTTCAATGCGCCTCCATGTCAATGATTCATGTTCTGGCTCCGGTCCATAATCTGGATAGCTATGGGGTCGGGCATGCAAGTGAATAGATACGTTCCTCAGCATGGAGCACGCGTAGGGGCTGAGTTCCCAAAGAAACTCAAGACCCACCTCGAGAGTGTCACCCTTGTAAACACAAACATTTCGGTTAACCAGCATGGCCTCGACTTCATCGGCCATTTGCGCACATACGTTTCGGAGATTGTAGGTGACAAGGTATCTTTCATATGGAATCATACATTCAGAATCCCCCTCGACTGGTTTATAATACGGATAACAGATATAACTGTCAGTAACCAATCCAGCGTACAGGTAGATCTGCTGTCGAATTGAAAGCGGTATGTGTAGAAAAGTGTCTGGATGATTGCAAGTCACGCCGAGGTACTTGCACAAGCACGATTGCTTCATTCCGTATGATTCTCAGGATTTGGTGGTGGTGGAGTTTTGATAAATAGACTCGTGCTCCGCCCGGGAAAATTACAGCACAGATGTCGAGATTCATTCTAAGGCATTCTGGTAAATGAGCGCTTGAGGCTGAAAGACTCCTGGAAAAGTCGGTGTATCAATTGATGTGACAATGCGGAGGTGGGGGTAGACTGAGCTGGCACCGTTTATGACCACTAATACTTGAAGTGAATTAGTTCATTGTTAGCTAATGGTCAGCATTTCAGCATTGATGGCTTAGTGAGTATTCAGTACATATGTTAGCACTTAACGAGCCTTAGTTGACATTAGTGATTGCTTGAGCGTTGTTCATGGGGTGACAGGCTTCAGCGAGATCAACTGATGTTGGCAAGTTGGCGTATATTCGCGTTATATAGCATGCATATGTATCAATTGATGTGTGGGCCCAACAGAGGATTATAAACACCCAGAAATAACGCTAATCAGACTTTTGGCCACTTTTCTTGGAGGAAGGATTGCTTATAAAAGCTGCGTCACCAGTTGACGTGCCTGACGGCTGGCCTGAGGCAGATATGTCATCAATATGGTTCTGCTTCAGCCTAACCCTAAAGAAAACACTCTACGTGGTTTTCAGACATTCCTTCATTCATCTCTTATGTAAAGAACGCTTATGAAGGTTAAAATTATTCCTCATTATTTGAGCCAGACGCTTTAGATTCTCCCAATGCCCGATTCCACACTGCCTTCGCGAGGGCCTCGCGCTGACAGTGTGTAGGTAAAACGATATTCTTCAACCTCTCTCTAGCATGATACCACATGCTAACCCCCATAGTTTCGGCCCAAGTCCGGACATAATGATTGAAATCTGGTACGAGATCCAGAAGCCTTGCATAGCCCTCTCCAACGTCAGCCAGGGAACTGACATGAGCCAAACTCAATGCCCCAAGAAATGCCTTCCAGAACCACAACTCCTGTGCAGCTGAACCCTTTTTCATAATGCTGGTGAAATTATCTTCAAGATCTTGACTTAAAATGCGTAGGATGTAGCACAGGAGCCGATTCTCAGCAGGGTAACCCCGGTTCCAAACGCCGAGGGCGCTGGTCAGGTACAACCCCACGGCGATGCAGATACTGGACCAGGAGGACTTGAGATCCTGTGAGGACCCTAGACTCTGGTTGGAATGTTGAGAGATTGAGTTTATGTGAGCATCTATCACGGCAAATAGCAGTTTCGATGGACCACTTGAAGCCCAGAGATGGTACGGCGAAGCACTTTTTGTGCCATAATACAGCTCAGAGTAACGCAGATCATATGCGTCTGTAATTTCCCGCATACAAGAAAGTATTGGTTGAACATCAATCTGTTGTATTTCAGCCCCTGAGGAGATGGGGCTAAAAAATGAAGGAAACATGTTCATCGCCCTAAGTCGAGGCGAAAGCCCTGTGGCTTCATGCATATGCCATTGATGGATGAGGTAAGCGACTTCTTTGGGGTCCATATTCCTACTAGATGGGGCCAGATTTAGAGTTGATATCATAAAGTCATCAAGGCGGCTTTTTAGACTGTGGACGAGATTAAAAGCCCTATAAGTTTGTTAATACTTTTGATAGTATCCTCTTGGTTATTTGAAATATTTAGGAATTGCACTTACATTATCAGGTACCTTTCAGCAAATTCATGTTCGAGGTCCTCCTCAGGAGTTCTTGAAGTCGTATCATATGCTTCCTGGGTGTCTAAGAGGAGCATGAGGCCATTTAAATGCGTCTCCGCGGTCACAAAATTGCCAAGACAACACTATAGATAGCTTAGTATTTCGAGTACAAAGTGGTGGCGGCATGCATACTTCTACCACGCATAGAGTGGCAATGTGTCTCACACAAAGCGTTAAGCTTGATGAATTCCGATTTTCAATCCATGTATTGATGGTACGAATACTCTGGACCTTGTGGAATAAAAAGGTCGAATCAAAAAACGACAGGTCGCCAACGTTCCAGGCATAGTGGAGTCCTGCTATAAGAAGAGTATTACGGAAAACGTATGGGTCATGCATGTGTGCCGTAACACTTGTGATTCCGATAAATATTAGCTTTTAACTTCCATTAAGTTATGGGTCTATGCACAGACTATTTTTGGGTTCCTGGCATATTGCCAAACGAAGATGCCGAATGATAGACTACTCGAATGTCAGGGATACAATTCTGCTCCTGATTCTTGTTCCTTTTAAAGACTCACAGTAATGAAAAAGTTCCTTCGATTTAAATGGCATATTTATGTGCATCGCATCGAACGGGTCAAGAGCTTCTCCAAGGGCGAGCTTGAAAGATGAGGGGCTCATTCTCTGCCTGGCTGAGTTCACCACTGGTGAGACAGATTCGGACGAAGATGACGAAGACTGAGTTATCAAAACTCTCTGATTACGAGTCCATGGCGCTTGCTCCCCAGGATACTTTGCCGCTCGCCGATCACGTAGGGGAATACTGGCGTGTACCCAGGTACACGATCTACTGCCACTGGTGCAGTTGGCACTATTGGCTCTAATTCAGTCCAAAGTATACCCTTCTACAGCTTGGTTTCCTGGAAAACTAGGAAACTTACCATATGGGGAATTTCTCGTCGCATCGAACATGGCGCTGCCTGCAGGTGACACATCCGGTGCGACTGCGGGTGTGGAATCGCTTCGTCCGCTTATCGGCCGGGATTTCGCCTTCCCCCATTGAAGCGTGAAGATCCTGCGTGTATTTTTGACCAATTCGACGTTTTTGACCGGCACAACCAGGAGAAAAAGAAGAAACGGCGTGATTATCTTGTTGCGCTGCGGATCGACCGATGTCAGTCTGTCAGATATTATGGGCATCCGATTGGTCAGCGCCGCAGCGAGAAATCCGACCAATTACAAGAAAAACAGTATTAGAACTTAAAATCTTTAGAATGAAAGATAATTAATACGATATTGTGAGAACCACTGTACGGAGTAATTACCTACTTCATATTCATCGATGCTGGCTGCGGTGAAACAAATCCAGAATAGGATGACTAATAAATATCAAGGAATATTATTGGCCCTCGAAACCTACGGGAGAGCTAATCTACAAAGAGTGATTTGAAACTGTTATCAAAACTAACAACCAATCAAATTGATGATTTTCCGGCAAATTGCAAAAGAGGCCCCGACTAAAATTTTGGAGAACTACATGGTCAGCCCTTACTGTAACCCTATGTCGACAATTTTCTTACCACTGCATCTTCACAATGTAACGAATTTTATTACAGCACGATATAATTTTTCGTAAACAAAGTTTTCCGTCTAACTCTCTCCTTTGTACGTACACTGCTTATCCGATAGCTAGCCATGGCTACTACGGTCTAGCCTGGTGTCTATTATTTTACGCGTAATATGTTGCTTCGTATGCTTTGTGGCAACGCTCAATTGGGCATAGCATCGGTGACCACCCTTCTGACGGCCCAATAACTTGATAATATTAGGCGCTTGCCTTCGAGTCTAGACTCGCATGTCCCCCAATAATTTAATAGTGTTGGAAGGAAACTAAAAAAAGGTGCGACTCGGTTCACAATGGTCTAGCCTAATGCGCGATAGCATCTGTGGCCACGCAATGCAATTAACCACGGTGCCTGGTACCTGGGATGTTTCCTCAATTAATCGTTGCCATCCCCCCTTTGTTTCAGGTTTCGAGTTTCCTTTCTACGGCTTGATGTCGATATAACTTCGTTCTTTACCTCTTATCCAGTGCTGTGCGCTGAGGCCTATTCATTCATTCTCTTCTTTCCAACACAGTCATTTCCTTCCACCAACTAGAACCCTCGTCGCTCTTTTGCAACACCGACCGATTCCTGTCTTTCTCAAAGTAAAGAAATAAAAAACTCCAATGGCCCCTTTTCTCGAGTTGGCCGCCGGTCTTTTGATTGCCTCCGCTGGTGCTGTCCCGTTCAAACCGGCGCGTCCATCATCCTATCAAAAAAGATCGAGCTCTAGCAAGGCTGGTGCTGCTTACAATGACGTTTCTCTCGTCTCTGCTCTATGCGGCGACTCCAGCGCTATCTCGTGGGCCTATAACTGGGGTAGCTCATCCGATGGCGACTTGCCTTCTGGAGTCGAGTACGTGCCTATGCTCTGGGGTGCGGGCAGTTATCTCGAAAGCTGGAAGTCGTCGCTTGCATCGGCACTTGAAGACGGCAGCAGCAAGTATATTATGGGCTTCAACGAGCCGGATATATCCTCCCAGGCTGCTCTCAGCCCCTCTGATGCTGCCGGTTACTATAAGGATTACATAACAATCTACGCCGATCAAGCGACGCTTGTGAGTCCTGCTGTCACTTCCTCTTCCAGCTCTGGGGAAGGCCTCGATTGGTTTGAGTCTTTTATAGGCGAGTGCAGTGACTGCAGCGTGTCGGTTCTCGCTGTCCACTGGTATGGCAACTCTGTTTCTGAACTCCAGTCTTTCATCACGGAAGCGATCGACACTGCTGCTAAATACGGCATTTCGGAGGTTTGGCTCACTGAATTCGCTCTGAGCTCAGATGAAGGTGGCATCTCGGATTTGTCTACTGCTGCTGCTTTTGTCGAGGAAGCCAGCGCGTGGCTTGACGAACAGTCTGCGCTTACCCGCTATTCCTACTTCTATGTCGCCAATGGGTATTTGCTCACAGACGGTGTGGCCAACTCTGTTGGTGAGGCTTATGCAGCTGCGGGTTCATCTTCGTCTTCCTCAACCTCGTCAGCCCCATCGTCAAGCACGACCTCTACATCTGCGTCTACATTGACCTCTACGTATGTGGCTCCAATCACGACTACTACATCGACCACTGCCACTACTGCCGTTGCTGCTGCCCTCCCTTCTGAGACAATCGATAACAAGATCAATGCTACGGCCGGATCGTCTACAGAACCGCAAGGTACTCCTCAGCCTGCGACGAGTGTGGCGACCTCTACATCATCACCTACGCCGTCATTAACAACCGTAACAATCAAACAGACGGTGACAGTGACCGTGCCCTGTGAGCCAACTCCGACTCCCTGCTAGCTGCTTTCTTTAGTGCCCATACTGTCGTGGTCAGTCTCAAGCTTCCTCACACAGACAGCCGTGCGTTCAGTGATGTCAACTTCAACCTCTATTCCCTAGTCAAGTCCTAGATACGCTGACAACAGCGCCAGTGCTTTACGAAGCCTTGGCAGACGCTGGGAATGATGTTACTATAGCAGACGATAATATAGAAATAGACACTGAAACAATATCATTCTACAAGAACACTGCTCCGATAATGCTTTCATATCTGTAGAATAAAAAGATTGATATCAATCCCTTTAAAAATAACGTAGAAGTAATCAATTAGAAAATAATCACCTATGAAAAACTAAATTAAAAGATAATTTAGAGATTAATAATTGATACGCATAGATCAGTAAGTTTTATTTAAAAAAATAGCTTTTAAAGAAGCCTATACAAAACTAAAACAGACCCAGACCAAGCTATTATAATTTAATCAGGAGGGATTAGCACCGTATCAGCCGGAATTTCGCCTTCTCCCATTGGAAGCATGAAGTTCCTGCGTGTCCTTTTGACCAATTCGACGTTTTTGCAACCTGGAGAAAACAAGAAATGGCCGTTAGTAATTAGTTGCGCTGCGGATCGACTTCCCTTTTGGGACGAATAGACGGAGCCTGAGAAACGCTGATTGGTCGATTCCCGATTAAGTCATGCTTTAGCTTTCTCCGCGTTTCCTCTTTGGGACAAATAGACGATTTCCCCATATCAAAAGGTCCAAAGCCAACTTCTTCTTCGTCAGCTTGTTGACTTTAGCGAATCAAGGTACGCTTGATTTCTCTATTTGGAATAATCCGGTGACGATCTTTTTCAGCCCTGGAACGATTTATGTCATAGTTTGTTGGCGTGACTCAGTATCAAAGTCCCTCGGTTCCCTTTTTGGAGGAAAACCATGGTTCTTTTAGTAATTTGAGAACAGAAAACGAAAGAGAAATGATGGCTGTGCCCTGAAACGCTAGGCAGGTAGATCACGGATCAGCGGCCTCTCAAGAGTTATAAAGATGTCCTTCTGTCCTCCCACAATCGAACCAAGATTGTTCCTTCAGGTGGTCTACTAACACACATCAAAATAAACCCCAGTCAGTACATCACGTCGACTTCAATATGATACTTAGCACGAGACTTGATGGAATTGCTCTCGTAGTTGGTGTATGAGAACTCTCGTTCCCAAAACGACAAATCCATTTCGGGTGATGCTAACAAAAACACAGGGTGGCCGAGGGATTGGACAGGATGCTGGCTTCTCGCTAGCAGAAGCCGGAGCGGCGGTTGTTGTATTCGCAGATTTGAATGAAGAAAGTGCCATCTCAACGGCAGAGGAGAGCAAGCAATACGCTTCGAACACAAACTATAAAGCAGCTGGTATCAAAGTCGACGTAACCAAGGCTGATGAAGTGCAGAACATGGTTGACTTTGTGGTCCGCGAATTTGGTCGTCTTGACTATTGTGTCAACAGTGCCGGGGTGAGTCACAGACAGGCAGACCTCCATGTCTGATAGTAACTAACAATTAGGGGAAAAAAAGATTGACAACGGAGTCCATAAACCAGTCTCAGAAACAGATATTGACACTTTCAACAGGGTAATTGATGTTAATACCAAGGGCCTGATGTTGTGTGTTCGCGCCGAAATAGCCGCAATGCGCAAGCAGCAGCCCAAAAAGTTTCGAGGCCGCAGCGGCGAGAGGGACATTGGTCGCGGAGCAATTGTCAACCTGGCTTCAGCCAACTCGTTCGCAGGACTTCCTGGAAAGATGTGCTACACGGTCTCCAAGCATGCCGATTTGGGTTTGACGAAGATGGCAGGTAATAACATTTCTCCTTGAGCTATCAAACTAGGAAATAGGAGCTAAACATTTTGGCTAGGTATGGACCATGCCAGCGAGGGAATCCGCTGCAATGCCGTCTGTCCGGCCTGGGTGCAAACTCCACTACTAGATGTAGAAATGCAGACAAACCCTCAGATTCAAGCCGAGATATCTGCTGTTGTGCCGATCAAGCGAGCAGCCAAATGCGAGGAAGTGTCCGATGCCATTACCTTCTTATGCAGCCCTGCAGCAAGCTTCATTAATGGGACAAGCTTGGTTATTGATTCAGCCATCACAACTACTATTCGGTTGCATTGAAGAGAAATTCCACTAGACAATATGGACCGGCGGTCGCTTTGGCGCCACCACGCCCTGTGCTTTTTAATGGTCTTTCACCATCAAGTCATTGATCTTTGGTGTATTCTGGATTGATTCAATAAACACTATTGGAGCGTACATAGGTAGTTCGTATCCCATATATTCACAGGCGATTCAACAGTACATGTAAATTATATATTGTAAACTAATGTCTGATTGAAAGAAGATCCCAACTTTAAAAACTTTGGCAATGCATTCTTTTCCGAGATTGAATAGTAACATAACTATTGTGACTCGACAGCGGGTAATCCAAAATAAACAGGTAGTATTGTCTCAACAGGTTACCACCGACCAAAACATGTGCTATAAGCGAAACAGTATAGTGTAAGAACTCTATCACTCTGTTTACTTTTGGTCCTCGCCCTCTTACAAGTTACGAGGCTATAGAGAAAATGCAAATTTCAGCCCGTGTGTGCAAAAGTATTGATCGCATGGATCACAGTTTACCCATGTCCAAGTTATGGAGTTTATTCAGATTCTGAAGTTTTTTAGACAATTGATATCTCAAACAGACGACCTGAATCGATCGTAAAGGATGCTCATAGTTGGCAGTTGCTGATCTACAGGACTCGTGTTATCGATAAAGCCCCGCAACGTCATAGGACCCACGTCCATGAGTTAACTATACGTACCTGCACATTTGAAGCAACTTCTTTCAAACATCCAACTTCATATCAATCCATCTAATTTAAAAAAATCACTGAATCAGAGGAAGGAAAAAGAAAAACATGTCGCCCGTTCCCCAATCTATTCTCCGCGCACTTTCACTTTCCCTCGACCCGTCAAAATCTAGCTTATCCGGTCTAGGATCGGGATTCTCAACAACAGGACGCATCACCGTACGCGTTCCGTCTGGCGCAGGAGAAGACCATGAAGAAGAGAGGCAATTCTTTGTCAAGACATCTCCAGATGGAGAAGAAATGTTTCGCGGCGAATACGCCTCTCTGAATGCCATTGCCGATAGTGTCCCAGGTTTCTGCCCTAGAGCGCTGGCATGGGGCCCTTTACTCGAAGAGAAGAAAAAGGGATATTTCCTCGTTACTGAATTTCTTGATCTTGGAGGAGGAAGGGGGAGCAAAAAATCTACGCTGGCACAGAGCCTAGGAAAACTACATACCACGCCTGCACCTCCACCGCCAGACGGCGACAAGCCAATGTTTGGGTTCCCAGTAGCCACATTCTGCGGAGACTCGCGGCAGCCAAATAACTTCCGAGCGTCATGGGCCGACTTTTATGCAAATGAGCGATTGCTGATGATTTTGGCCGAGTCAGAGAAACGGAATGGATCTGACCGGCATCTACGCGATCTTGTTGAGCAGACATCTTCTGTCGTCGTGCCACGGCTGCTGGGCGACGGGCATTTGGGATACGACCAAAAAAATGGAACTGGGCAGGGAATCATCCCTGTTGTCGTGCATGGAGATTTGTGGAGTGGGAATGCGAGCCGAGGACGGATTGTTGGGAAATCGGCCAAACAGGACACCGGAGTTTCTGACGTTGTCTATGACCCTTGCGCGTGCTATGCGCACAATGAGTATGAGTTGGGTATTATGCACATGTTTGGAGGGTTTGGAAGGGCATTTTTTGATGAGTATCATAAGATTGTGCCCAAGACGGAGCCTGTGGAGGAGTATGACGATCGAGTCAAACTTTATGAACTGTGAGTATTTTTCTGTGCCTTTTTTTCTTGTGTGTTCTAATTAAATTGCAGATATCATCATCTTAATCACCATGCAATCTTTGGAGGAGGATACCGGTCTGGCGCAGTTTCGATCATGACGAAACTAATTAACAAATACGGCAAAGAATAAGACATCTAGAACATGAAGTAGATTCATCAGACATGTTTCTACCCTTATATACATGTCAACTACATACCAACAAAAATAAAACTAATTCATCTTATCAAGGCACTCCCCGCCCTGCCCGCGTCGCCTTGGCCAACTCACTTTGCGCAACATTATCCGCATAACGCTTGTAGATGGGCATGTAATACTCGGTCTCGCTCGTCGTCTGCTGAATGCTATTGCGGGCTTCAATGGCTTTCAGCCACTTTCTCCAGCGCTGCCAGGTCTTGTCATCGTCGGCCGAGCCCTCAACTGGCAAACCCAGTCCTCCCTTGAAATGATCAAACACCCACAACCGAATCGCCCACGGCGCCAGCACAAGATCCGGCAGCGAGATATCCTTACCCAAAAAGTACGGCCCTTCCGGATCGGCCTCACTGACCCACGTTTTCAGAATGTCCAAAAATTCCGTCCGGACCTTGTCGCGGCCAGCCTCAGCATCTTCCGGCGACGCATTGGGTTCTGGCTGATACTGCAGAAAGCGGTGAAAAGCCGAGACAAGCCGCGAGCTCACAAAATCGATCCAGATGCGCGCGCGTGCTTTCTCATACGGGTTATTTTGCGGCAGGAAGTGTGGCGTGTGGTCCGGGTACGCCTCTTCGAGATACTCGAGCACAATGTTGGACTCGTACAGCGGTTTCGGGTTGGATGGGTCTTGCGGGTTGGGTACCTCGAGAGTCGGCACCAGCCCGCGCGGGTTGAGTTTGAGCAGGGAGTCTGGTTTATTGTATGGGTTTACTTCGATGTATTGATAGGGGATTTGCTTTTCTTCAAGAGCGAGCCAGACTCGCTGCACTGTTGATTCGGTTAGCTAGTGAAGTGTTATATTGCAGTGATGTGGCGTACCGAATCTATCATGTTATTAGTATTTTGAAGTGAGAACTAAATTATTGTCATCAGAAGTAGGGGGAAACATACGGACAAAACCAACCAGCATAAAGCTTCAACGGCTGGTCGGCCTGGTGCTGGTCAACCAGGCCCTTGGCCAGCCCAGTCGCCACAGGGTGTAATTGCGCATCTGGATGAGCGGGCATCTTGACCGAATTTTAATAGTTCTCCTCGGTATATAAAAATATGTGAAATGATAATCAATTGTGAGTTAAATCAATCCCCGGGGGATCGATCGCTTCTTATGTTTGAGTCGTCCGAAATGTAGCGGATTGGTTAAGTCTCACTTATGCAGACAACCACGTAGACAATAAGTAACACAAAGAGACTAGATTTGTAATCAGAATCTCGTCAGAGACGTGAATTGTGATGCCATGCATGAGACTGAAGACTGTAATAGTTGCAACATTTGTTGAAGACACCCCACCACTGCCGTGACGTCACTGCTACTTACAAATATCGCCGCATAGGCGTCCTTGCTCAAAACATATGCAAAAAGATTTAAAAAAATAATTAGAGACGATGAATGCATGTGTGTTCAGCATGATTCTTGATGTCGAGGCTGAACTAGAAGCTTTTGTTTGCTGGGGCCGGAAAGAGGGGAGAATTCAGTTACTATGAATTTTATGTTTTTGCACGAATTATTAAAACGCGATATCTATACACGATTGCTAGAATAAATTACATAATGATGTTTTTGTGTGTTTTTTCAATACGATAAAGCTACCCGCACGGGCCACTGGCCGCAAAGAGTTCAATGTTCCGCTGCATCCATGGATTATTGTTCTGCGTTCACCACCACGCAGCCAGCATCGCAGAGTCGACATGGCAGGCAACCAGCATCGACCCAGAAGGGGCAATCACCACAATAATCACCATAATCATCATAATAACCACCACAACAACCATCACCCATCTGCCCGAAATGGCCCTCCTGCGCGTCCCGACGCAGACTCGAGAGCCTTCGAGCCGCCGCGAGGACCCAGAGCGATGCAGCCAATTCTGCCGCATCCATCGTTCATCCAGGTTGCCAAACCGTATGTCTTTGAACACACTGTCCAAGAGTGTCTTTCTGCCCTAGCCGTGGACCCCCAGCGAGAAGAGAGCATTCGCCTTCTGGGCGTGACCTGGATCGACAATGTGCGCAAAACACTTCGACTGTAAGTTGCGCATTCGCTTTGGGGGTTGTGGTATGTCGCTAACTCTGTGGGACTAGCCCTGTTCGTACATACAACACTGCATGTGTGTATTATCATAAATTCAGACTGGTCCATCCTGACAGCCAGTACAATTATATGGTATGTTTCGCCACTTGGTCTGATGGCCGTCGTAGCTGACCCAGACGATAAGGACGCCGCCGCTGCGGCGCTTTTCACCGCGTGCAAGATTGAGGACACCCTCAAAAAGTCCCGAGACATACTATGCGCTGCATACAATATGAACAAGTCGCCCTCTGAGCAGGTGTCTCCTGATGACACAGTAAGCAACTCCATTTCTCCAACCTTATTTGGGGATGTCTAACACAACTTATTCCAGATCTTCGACCAACAACACAGAGGCATCATCATCTTGGAAAGATTAATGCTAGAAGCCTCTGGATTCGACTTTCGAAACCGGCATCCCCAGAAACTGCTCGTCAAGCTGGCAAAACAGCATGGCATCAAGAAAGAGGATGAGGTTGGCACCATCGCCTACTGCATCTCCCTTGACTTGTACCGAACTTTTGCCCCGCTGAAACAGACTACCGCGACTATGGCGTATGCCTGCCTTGAGCTGGCGTCTCGTCTCATTGACGCCCGGCTGGAGGATGTCGAGGCTGGTCGAGACTATGATAAATGGCAGGTGGGCCGGGCAGAAGTGATGGGTGAGCAAGTCTCGCAGAAATAAAGGTTCTTTGCTAATGAATGCTCAATCAGAAACACTCCTTGACTTGCTCGATCTGTATATCAACGATCGCTCCAACACCGTCGTCGGACCCAACTTCCCCGTCGAAGCCTTTCTTGCAATCCGCATCCCCCTCAACAAGGAATTAGAAAACGCGCAATTGCCGCGCTTCACCAACTGGAAAACCAGCAAACAACCGACTTTCAACCAGAAACAAGCCCCGAACATGCCAAACGGCAAACAACACGGCAAGCATCAACAACGGCCTCACGGCCCCCACAAAGGCGAAGCCAAAGATGCAGATGTTCCATTAGCTAACCCACTCACTCCAATCTCTGCAAACGGTGAACGACTCGGACCCAGCGATCGCGGCCGAGATGGCACTGTCCGTTTCATGCTCGACCCCCAGCGTGCCGAGGCCGAGAAGAGCGCGGTTTCGTCGTATTTCAAGGATGAAATGCACGAAGTTGCCGAGGAGTAGCTTTTTGACAGTTGACTGTTAAAATATTATGCCGTAACCATTTTTGTTTTGTATCAGGACATGTTCAGTTCAGGTGTTTTGTGTGATACCCTTGTTGTCATTTCATTGGCGTTGTAGATACTAAATAAAAGAGGAACCGAATATTGCCAGAAACAAATATTTCATGGATCAAACTTTATATACCATTAAAAAACCCCCCAGAAAAAAAGCCTCAGGAATAATATTAATTTATGTCACTGGCGACCTTACCACAGCTACATTCGCCATGAATTTCCTTGTTGTCATCTAACTTTGGGGCGGGCATCCACCATGGTACCTTGCTCTTCAGAGTCATATCCTATCCTCATCAAGGAAAGCAGAAGAAGACCTCCAAGATTCCATGTCGTCCGAATCAAGTGCTTGTTTGTCTTTCTTTCGAGGTACGAATATCCCGGATTGGCGGTATCTCGCAATTGTTGGCTTGTGTTGCAATCCACCGAGGGTCGTGTATGGACGTACGTATGTACTGTGTTAGGTCCCTTTAAATTATCTACAATTACTCTACGATATTTGTCCGAAAGATTACGGAATCCACCGTTGAGTCTTTGGCTAGCAACGCTAGGTAGTTGAATAGATATCAAATCGTTATGTATTGAAAATATTTATCAATATCAATATCGATTGTCGAAAATTGATAGGCCATTTTATTGACCTGTGCAACTTTCCGCACCCCAAAAAAAATTCCCCAAAACACCCAAAAGCCAGAAGAAGGGGAAAAGATCTTTCTTTCCATGAAAAAAACAGCCTTAAAGCTGCGAATAAGAAAAAGCGAGCCTCATTAAAAGAGGAAAGGTTAAAAGAACAAAGTTCTGGGCATTAAAAGATGGAAAATCGTATTTTTTGACGGCCACAATTATGGTCTGGGCAAATAAAAAGACAGTCGCTGAGGCGTATGAGTTTGAACCTGGGAGCCATCGATGAGGTCATACGTTGCGATACTGTAGTAGATGGGATAAAATGTGCGAATACAGAATTACTCATGTTTCGACAGCGGGAGAAGAGAAGATCTTTTTTTTAATAAAAAAAAAAATTCATCACGAAAAGACGACAGACAGGTGTGTTCATAGCTTCGCTTCTCTATCGTCTTAGAAGATCACCATTAAGACATTCAAGGATCTAGACTGGTTAGCGTCTGGTTTTTTTTTTAAAAAAAAAGGACAAAAACTCACATTTTCCGAAACAATGCCCTGGTTGTACAGGTACTTGCTGAGACCACGGACAACCTCATACTGCTCTTCCGGTGTCAATCCGTTAATGGCAGACTCGATGACATCTCCAACGCTAGCCTTGTACACAGCGATGAAGCTATGGTAATACATATAAGCGAAGAATCCCATGATAAACTGACAGTCCATGCGGTCCGTGATGCCACCGTGCCCTGGAATGGATTCTCCAAAGTCTTTGATCTTGAAGGTCCGCTTCAAACCAGACGCAAAGAAGCCACCAAAGGGCGCAATCAGAGATGAAAAGGACGCAAACACGAGAATGTGGAATTGCATTGACGCAATTTCAATGGTCTTTGGCAGAAGAGGCCAGTCGGGGAGAGTGTACGTCTTGGCGATGAAGACCGGGTTCGGTGTGCATTCCAGGCCGGTGAGAACGCTGGAGCCAAGGTCCGTGACGGGGCAGATAAAGTACTTGTATCGCATCAAGATGTTGCCCATGAAATAGCCAAAAATAATGGTGCAAATCCAGGCTCCGATAAAGCCCTCAACAGTCTTTTTTGGGGACAGCTTAATTAGCTGTGTCCGTCCAAACGTAATACCGCAGATATACGCGAAGATGTCGTTGGTGATGACGAGCGATGCTGGCAAGAAAAACCAGATCATGCCCTCGAAAATATTGTTCATAATAAAATGGGCCTGGACGACAATAAGGTAGAGCGCCATATGGGTCCACGCGAATTGGGTGAATTGGAAACGGTAGTGGCCTTTTTGCAATGTAGCCACAAAGAACACGAAACCTGAAAAATTAGTTAACAAAATTTAATGCGTGTCGTGTTGGAGATTGTCGCTTACCCATGACGTAGAGCATAAAGCTTAGGAATCGGTGGTGGGTTGCAAACGGCAGAAGCACTTTATCCACCAAGAGTATATGCTTGAAGTAGTATATCACGCTCTCTCCGTATAGAAAGTACATTGTTGTAGCCAAAAAGTACCAGTTGAGAGATTTGGTGAAGCGCAGGTTCCTGTCTTTGCTGGGGACGTTCGCGATAGCAATGACTTCCTTGAAGGAAACGATCTGGATGGCGGTCACAATAGCAATCAAATAGATGTGGCCCGAGAAAATGGCGCTGAAGAAGCCTGCAATCATGACGAAGGTCCATATTGTGCGAGTGATGAATGTCGCCTTTTTCTTTTCGTAGTCCGAGACAGCCGGGGTATCCGATTTCTAAGAAGTAGGGTTAACAACGGGATGGCTGCTTGTCCAGAAAGCGCGTCAACTTGCCTCCTCTGCAATAGATTCTGAAACTGCCTGGCCGCCAGCCCGGGTTGGACTGCCAGGGTCAGATGGGCCATCGCTCACTTCTGAGAAGCTCGGTCGTCGCGCGTCGCCGTTTGAGCGGTGCGGAAACCTGACATTCCTTCGACCCATTGTGAAGAATAAAACCTCGGCCCAGCGCCCACTTCAGACTTTCGTTTCCGTTGGGTGGATTAAACGGGCGAAGATTTGAGAGCGAGCGACACGTTCGGAGGTGTGTTTTTTGAGGCAGGGAAAAAAGGAGGCGTGAGGGGATGTTGTTGGCAGCGGAGAGGAGAAGCAGAGCAGACTTTCCATGTCTGGTTGAGCCGACGTCAGTCGCACATGACGCCGGCGGCTTGGCACTAGGGTTGCTCGGCCTGCGGGGAGAGAGCGAGCACTCACCACTCACCGTCGATCGCAGCAACCAAAACAATGCAGCCTTCAGCACAGCCTCCCAGCTAATAATTACACTCCCCAGTCTGCCAGTGCCAATTTACCCTCAAAACGCGTCGGTCCCAGAAGCCATTGTCTCATGGCAGCCGTCCGATCGGGGGGATGGACAGTAGCGATGACGGCTTCTCTGACGACGGTTTCGACTCGCTCCCCGCAGGGACTCTGTTAGAGCTCGAGCAGAGTGCTTGGCAGGCCACCCAGGCACCACCGCGAAATCGGATCCCAGATGTTGTTCCCAGGAGAAACGTGGGCGCGTTCAATGCAGCGTCGCTCCTGAAACCCGCGCCTCTGCAGCGCCAGGCTTCGAGTCTGTACGAGAATACCGATCTTGGAGACTGGGACGCCGAGGTTTTGGAAGACAACAACAAACACGTCGAGAATTTGGCACAGTTGGATCCTCGGGGTACACGCCATGCGCAAACTGGAAACTATCACGATATAACTGCAACCGAGACACAACACTTTGCTCGGCCTGCCCAGACGTCAAATATAGCCGTGACGGAAGAGCAGCACCTCAGGACCAGGATCGAAGAGGTGAGATTTGGCGAAAAAGTTTTTCTAATCGGCCTGACTGATATGAGAGCAGATTGCACGCAATCATGAGTCGACCATGCAAGAGATTGCTGCCGCCAAGGAGGATGCAACCAGAAAATCGGGCGAAGTGGCCATTTTAAGGGCGAAATTGGCCAACCAAGAACGAGAATACGAGCGAACAATTTCTGGGCTGAGGGCACAACTAGCTGAACAGACTGCCAAAAACCTAGGAGCGCAGCAAGCTGCAACCGACGACAGACAAAGACTCCAGACCGAAAATTTGTTCCTGCGAGATGAGTTACGGGGCGAGGCGTTACGGGCGAATAATTTGCGAGTCCGAAAACAAGCCGAAGAAAGAAATGCACCTTCGACGCCTCGGAAGCAGCGGACACTACCCTATCGAGACGGTTTCGATGACGATGAAATCGGGATGGTATCCCCCACGAAGTCATCTGGCGGACGATCGAAAAGAGGAACACCGTCTGCACATGGGAAGCGGAAAAGGAAGGCCAGTGATGCCCCTGTGCCAATGCCTTCTCTTCAGCTGAGTCCAGCAAACAACATGTCTATTGA
Organism: Talaromyces sp. DC2; assembly: GCA_039119965.1. Lineage (NCBI taxonomy): Eukaryota > Fungi > Ascomycota > Eurotiomycetes > Eurotiales > Trichocomaceae > Talaromyces > Talaromyces sp. DC2. The sequence goes on from JBCLNQ010000034.1 coordinate 311,562, forward strand.
AGCTGGCAGTCCTTCTTTGGACAATGAGACAACCAACAAGAAAACCGACATGCTGGAGAGAGACGACAATTCCAGCCTGCGCTATATGTCACGGATCCTAAACCACAAAACATCTCCGAATACAGAGCCCGATTTTGAAGTGATGGCCCGCATGGCGTTTCCCTCGGATCCCACAAAAATGATAACCTCTCTCGTGCTAGAGAAAATGCGTGCAACGTCAGCCAACTACGCTGTCAACTACGCAATTTGCCTGGTTGATTTATGGAAGCGTGCCTTGACTGAAAAGTTTTATGAACCAGTGCCACTGTTCATGGCTTCTATTGAGTTCATACTGTTGCTAGACTTGTATACGATTGGCCCCAAGCTTGCCAGCCATCTTACTCTGGCCATCCAAAACTCGGTCTTGGTGAACGCTGTTCCTCGATTTGAACATTCACCGGTCTCGTCAAAAACAAAAGGCGAAAGCCGACGAACCCCACGTAAATTGCTGGAGGAAAAGGTCGACTCTACCAAGGCTTTGGAGATACTATATCTCTTGGCACTGGCATGTCAGCAGGATGATGAATCGTACGAAGCGCTGTGGGGGAACGTGCATTTCGACATATTGTTGATGTCGTTGAATGCCCACCAACCTTTACAGGATATTATTCTCATCCTAAGGATATTATCGACCAGTCTCCGCCCAGGCGCGTTCGGAACTATCCAACCCTCCGAAGCTGAACAGAGGCAGGTGGAGCAGCACTTCATTGAACGCGCAACGAGCCTGCTCACAGAGCGTGTGAACCCAGACGAAGGCGCCGAAGAATATCTTCCGTCGCAGATTTGCCAGATGCATCTGGAAATTCTGACTTTCCTGGAGATGTTGACATTCTACAACTCGGATATAGAAAGGGGTCCTGCTCAGAACGTCATTCTCTCCCACGAGCTGGTTCTTCCTCGACTTTTCCGCCGAATGTACGAAGATATGGATTGTTTATACACCCTCCGACCAGAACATAACCTGCGAACAGCACTTGTCAACCGCGAAATGCATCTGATATACGAACTGATCCGCAAGGGCGGTGGCCAGGATCTCACGCGGGGATTGTCGCGACTGAGCGGCGCGAGACAAAAACATCGGCTTGTTTTGTCGCGGCTGGCTTTTAGCGAAGGGCAGTTCTTGGAGTCGGGCATATCCGAGGAAACCATGGAGATGGCGCGTCAGTTGCTAGAGGAGGAAGACATGAGCCCTGAGGAAGCGGAGGCTCTGTTTGAAGCTTTTCCTAACCAGTCGGCTTTTTTGAGTGGCAGGGAAGCTTCGCAGATTAGTTAGCATAGATAATTTATAGAATAATAAAAACAAATGTAAGATGCATTTCTACGATTAAGCTCCTGTAAGATAGTGACATATCCTAACATGTGGGTGACAATATAAGCTTGTCATATTATCATGGGGCGATAAACTTCTATGTAGGCAGCATGCTTGCACATTGTAGGCCACGCGTTTTCAGAGCTTGCACATAGCCATCTAGCTACGATTCTACATCATATTACCAGGTGGTATACAGAACCCCTTCTCCAAACCCTCGCACAAGGCCAAGGCATTGATGAAAAGAAAAGTACCACTTAGTGGAGAGCCAAAGAATACGCCTGCCAAAGACCCGCAGGCCGTTGGACAAGCCAGTCCTCCGCGATGTGCAATGCAGGGACCAACTCGTGGTGGACCGCCTTCATGATCGCAGCCACCCAAACAAGGTAAGTATGAAGAAAAGAAAGAAAGAAAAGAGGGCAAAAGGACGGTGGGAGGACGCGGTATTTATGCTCGCCCGGATCGCGCTAGTGGCTAGCGCGTTCGCTGGAGGCAACCATGCAAACAGGGCAAACAGACCTAACGGAGCACGTGACAACCCGGCGAGAGTTGTGTTTTTGAAGATTTGGAGGAAGCCGCAGCAGAAGGACAGGAAGGAGCTTGCTGGACGATCAATTGCTGCTGCCACCATGAGGAACAGGGCCACCACGCCTTTGAGCAAGGCCGTAAGTCCATTCATTCCCCTCCCCCAATTTCTGTTTCTTTGTCTGTTTCCGTGTCTTTCGTGTTCCCCTGACCCATCACTGACTGGACCTTTTTTTATACCCGCAGAAAATCCGGCAGTCATGGAGCAAATACAATCTGTATAACCTGCACCGATATCGCCAACCGCCCACCGCCTCCAGGACCTTTTTCCAGCAGAAATGGGCCGCCAAATCCATAGCTCGAGCATACCACGGCGAACAGATCCGCGAGAGCCAATGGACTCGTATGTTTTCGCGCCGTCTGCGCAGCGTGGTGCCCATGAACCCTCGCACACTGGCCCTGGATGATGGCTCTGCCATTTCTGCCGGTCGTGGTTCTGGTTTGGGCAAGAACCGTCCTGTGCCGCGAACGCCATACACACAGATGACTTTTGCTCCCATGGAGCGGCGGTTGGATGTTGCTATTTTCAGAGCTCTTTTGGCGAGTAGTACTAGACAGGCACGGCAGTTTGTCGTGCATGGTGCTGTTACTGTCAATGGGAAGAAGGTACTTGATACTTTGTTGTTGTTCTTTTTAAAGGCCTTGGCTAATTCGCGTTGCTAGATGCGAGTCCCTGGTTATCTTCTCAATCCTGGCGACCTCTTTCAGGTAGAACCGGAACGTGTCATGTTCGCTACAGGAGCACCCAAAAACAAAGCCGAGCGTCGAGAGGGCCGTCTTGCAAAGAAAGCTGCCGCCGAACAGAAAACCGGCGACGAGACCTCCGAGACCTCCAAAGAGGAGACGAGATCGGAAGAATTGACAGAACAAGAAGAGAAAGAAAAAGCCAAGGAGTCTTTGAAGGATCTCCTCACCAAAGCCAAAACCATCATGTCGCGAGAAAAGACCGTCCTTCCTGCAAAAAGAAAACAGGAGCTTCGCTCATTCCAGAAATCGGTGCGCAGCGTACTTTCGAAATCCCCCACGAGTGCGATTTTGACGGCCAGTCTCGAAACTCAATTTTCGGAGCTCCTCGATAGGCTTAAAGCCAAGGTGGCCACGCCAAAGACCAAGGGTGAACAGAAACGAACTGTTGGCAATCAAGAATCCAGCGACAAAACATCCGGCAGCACTGCCAGTGTCGAATTAAGGGAAGCGTTCGATAAAGCTACCCAAGATCCCGAGTCCCTGGATACTTCGCAACTTTCTAAAGAAGAAGTCAGTATTTTGAAGCAAGCGCTGGCGCAGATGCGCGACAACCCGATTGATGCCAGCAAGCCTTATGCTACACCCTGGCGACCGCGCGACTACATGAGCGCGTTTGCATTTGTTCCTCGATACCTCGAGGTGCACCACAAAATCTGCGCTGCTGTTTATCTACGTCACCCCGTAGCCCGCCCGGGCTTTTCAGAGGTCCCCAGTCCTTTTGGCGACAGCATCCAGACTCCTGCGTTTGCATGGTATCTCCGCAGAAGGTGAACAAACAACGTTTATGCCTTCACATCATGTACTATTTTAGTCTCTGCTAGATTTTGTTGGGATTTCTTCTCTGTATTATTGAGGCCCTTTTTTTTCGTCTTCGCTCCTTGCATGGATTTTCGACTGTGAGATATATGCATTCGAGAGCGATTTTTCGAGTCCGGCGTTGGGACTATGAGGCTTACCCTACACTGTATAAAAATGGAAGAAAGTTTATCAATAATGAATGTTGAATCCAAGAAAATAAAAATTAGACTTGCATGAGCCTGAAGGAATATCTACTATCGTATTGTCATTTATTATTACTATTACAAGCCATTGTATCACCCGTAATTTTCCGCGGCCAAGTTGGCCTCGTCGCGGCGCGCCAAGCCTTTGAAATTGCAGAGCCAGAGAAATTAGCCAATGACACGCCTCTGGGCAACCCACTTGAGAATAATTTTCGTAACCCGCGCGAATTTTTCATTTCGTCTGTACTGACTTTTTTTTTAAAAACTGCGACTGAACCTCTAGACACCTGGGTTAAGGAAAAATTTATTTCCAAAAAAAAGAAGACATATATGTAAAAGATAAAGAGATACGAAGAGATAAAAAAAAGGGAGAGAACAGGAGATGTTTCCCTGGCAAGGCGAAGGGAAATCCAGCATCATGGCCCCTGCCAAAGCAGCAGCCCCTGCGGCGGACAAGCAGCAAGAGGGCAACAGCAACAACAGCAGCACTGGACTGCGGTGGCGCGCACCGTCTTTCTTCCAACGGAATCGGGGCAAGGAAAAAACCGATAATGCATCTTCAACAATACAGCAGCAGCAAAAGTCGTCAGATATGGCTGAAGTTGTTGATAATACTCTTCCTTCTGAGGATACGCCCATGTCAGATGCCCCCGGTGACGAGCAGGCCAGCTCTGAAAGTCGGGCGAGTCAGACTGATGGCGAGGAGGAACTAGATGACGACGAAGATGGCGAAGCGTCAGAAGGAGGTGGTGATATCCAGCATACCGCCAATAATGACCATCAACCTGCTGCTCCGGCATCTACTTCGGCTGGTGGTGATACTACCAATAACGACAATCCTGCCAACGGAGGATCTCTCGCTGCGCCGTCTGGACCTCGCTCTGGCCTTCCTGCTCAGGGTTCGCAGCATGTGATTCTCGAGGCCAACCGTGCATACTACGGCAAACGGCTCAACTTCAAAGAACAAGTGCTCCTGTTCGGAATCTGCAACAAATACAAATCCACATTTGGCGAACGCAGCAAACTCTGCGAATGGTGGCGCACCGTCACCGAGGAATTCTGCCGCGAAATCAACGGCCCTTATTCATGGCATTCGGTGCGTCGCAAGGTCGAGCAAGTAACCAAGCAGCGCGTCAAGCAGCGCGCTGACGAGGAGGAAAATAATACCCCGGCCAAAGACCAGTATCCAGATGATCTATGTAAAGTTGTCGATGAATTCATACCGGTATGGACCAAGTTTGAAGCTTCAGAAAAACGGCGTATCGAGGTTCGCGACTCGCGGGCAGCGTCTGCAAAGAAGAGAAAGTTGCCTCCAACAACAGCAACGACGAGAATGGCGCCAATGCCACAAGCAACACCGCCGGGCCCTATTCCATGGCATGCATCCGCTCAAAGATGGACACCTGCTACGAATTCGCCCATCCCGCCGCCGCAGTTTTATACTCCACCAGGGGTGAAAATGCCGGCTGGGTATGATACAATGTTTAAACCTCCCTATAATAATGGACCGCAGACGCCTCAGTCAGCTAGTCCTGCTCCAGCACCCTATCCTCCACATAATATGAGACCACCACCGCCGCCCCCGTCACAAACATCTCCGCTTCCTCCTGCACCACCACCACAGCAGCGCCCATTACCAGGCGTTGAAAGTGCGGCTTCTGGTGGCTCCAGCGGCAGCTTTGCCGAATCATCCGTGACATCGGCGGTCCTGGAAACACTCTCGAAACTCAACAAGCATTTAGAACAAGCTGCTGCCGCAGGCGGCACTGAGAAACATTCCTCCTCGTCGTCTTCACCCATTGTCGCTGCCCTGGCAAGCGCCGTCAACGGCGCTATAAACGTTTCTGAAAACAACAACACTTCTGAAGAAACAACAGCAGCAGCAGCAGCAGAAAAATCCCCTGCTGCCGAGCAGCTAGCAGGCGAGACCGCCAATGCAGCAGCACATTCACCTAGCCCTTCTACCTCCGCACCAGCAACTACTACTTCTTCTCTCACAGTATCCGACCTCTCAAAACTCAAAAACGAACTCAAACAAGAAATGCAGAGGGATTTCCTAGCCGAACTCCAAAAGATCCGCGAGTCGTTTTCGGAGAGGCTGGAAGCCATGGAGCAAACGCAGGAAATGATTATGGATATGTTGAGGCAGGAGCCCGGCAGGGACAGTTGATCGTATATATACTTTTTTTTCTTGTTCATTTTTTCGGTTTTGTGATACCAATTTCAGATATTGTTAATAACCATATTTAATACAAAGGATTGACTACTTTTACAATATACCTTTATCGATGATTAAAGGAAAATAGGAAAAACGAATAATGTTCGTGGTCTAAAAGAATTTATGAGGGCTGCGTTGAGCTAAATTACACATGTCGGATAGGAAAGTAAAAGAACAAATGAGAAGTTTAAAAGGGGCTCAGGCTCCATCCACCATGCTTTCTTCCACCAGTTTGTTTTGGTCTGTGTCAACTCTGGAGAGAAGCTTTTCTTGTATAATTACACCAAATTACCAAAGAAAAAAGGTCTAGTAGTAGAAAGTCTCGTCGACAGTACGACCCCTCATCCAGAGAGGCTCGCTGCCACGGACAAAGATGTCCTCGAACAGAATGCGGCTGTTGGTCTCGGGAACGGCCATCTTCTCGGCCTCGGCGACCTCCTCGTCGACAAACGAGCGGGCCTCCTTGTCAATGGCCTTGAGTTCCTCCTCAGAAACAACAGACCAGTCGAGGAGCTTCTGCTTGAGGCCGGCAATGGCGTCGTGGGTGCTGCGCATGCGCTGGATTTCCTCACGGGAACGGTAGGTGGTACCGGGGTCAGACATGGAGTGACCACCGTATCGGTAGGTGACGTATTCGTAGACAAGAGGACCCTTGCCAGAAATGGCGTACTCGCGGCCGTACTGGACAGCGGCCTTGATGGCCAGGACGTCCATACCGTTGACCTTGATACCGGGGATGTACTGTCCGCGCTTGTAGTAGTCGGTGAGAGCGGAGGAACGGGCGGCCGAGGTACCCATACCATACTTGTTGTCTAATCATGGTCAGAACATTGCAAGGACCCAAAAAATCAAGAGAAACATACTCTCACAGCCAAAGAGGACTGGCAAGTTCCAGAGCTTGGCCATGTTGAAGGCTTCGAAAACCTGACCCTGGTTGGAAGCACCGTCACCATACAGGGCGATAGAGCAGGTCTTTTCACCGGTGTATTGCTGGGCAAATGCGAGACCGGCACCGACAGGGACCTGGGCACCGACAATACCGTTTCCACCAAAGAAGTTGGGGGCGAACATGTGCATGGAGCCTCCCTTGCCATAGGCGATACCCTCACGGCGACCAAGAAGCTCTCCGATAATGGACTTGACGGTGCCACCACGCATCAGAGCGAAACCGTGGCAACGATAGGCAGTGATAAGCTTGTCCTGGGGGGTAATGGCGTGCTCGATACCGACAGCAACGGCTTCTTGACCAGTCGACAAGTGGCAGAAACCACGGATCTTCTTTTCCTTGTACAGACGGTCGGCAGCCATCTCCATTCGCCTGTGCCCCAAGTGTAAGTATGTAGCCTTTATAAACACTTTCCAACTCGTACCTGGTTGCGACCATGTCGTAGTACATCTGCTTCAGCTCCTTCTTGGTCGTCTCCAGGGTGTACGGGGGGGGGTCGAGCTCGTATGTCTCGAAACTCTCATCAGAGAGTCTGACCGTGAATGGCTTGTCATCCTCCTACAGAAATCAAAGTTAGCCACTGGTTTTCGGTCTTATCGAGCGTTAGGAGGCACATCTGAAAAATTGTTGGCTCACCTGAGGGATGTTTTCAGCATGCGCAGAGGCAGCGTCGGTGGTGACGGAGCGGCGAGCAACAAAGGCGGCCTGGCGTCTCAGAGGCGCAGCCTGGCGCGCCCACAACGATCTTGAAAGCATGGCTGTGGAGGAGAGAGCAATTGAGGTGGATGGAAGCAGAAAGCACTCAGAGCAGAGGAGGAAAGATTGTTGTTGGGGACAATCTTCGCCGGCTTCCGGGAAGAGCTCCTTAGGTAAGCAACCGCTAGCCACTTGGGGTAAGGCGTGCACTCCCGTTCTGGCTCCGGTGTGCTCGCCGACACATCACTTTGCTTACAATTCTCCGCAGATAACCCGGCAGTCAACATACTACAGTCAACCTAGAAGCAAAGAACTTATCATTGTTCTCCCATTGATATGGAATGATATGACCATGAATTCTAAATTATGCTTGTCCCATAGGATCTAGACTTTATTTCGTTCGAGAAGAGCTTCGCCAACACTGTGACCTGACAAAGCAAGGACTTGCTACTCTGATGGTCTGTTGACAAGAGACGACTCACCAGCAACCTTCAAGCAGAACTGCCGAATATCAACCTGTCTTCTCATGGCACTTGTCAGTTACATGGAAGCAAACAGAAACCAGCTGTATTAAGGGGCCACCAATCTTGTACTCATTCTTTGTACAAGAGTTGCCCGTCCAGACAAGAAAAACCTTCAACTGCCTTGAGTACTAGTATATTGACAGTCATTTCAAGTCAAGTTGCCAGTATATGAGACTTTCTAGTTCAATTCACTAATTGTCGACATCCTGGCCGATACCAACCCCTAGAATTGGCACATCGCCTTGACATAATCTCTCTTATATGAGACAGCCAAGGTGCGGATGCAATGCGGACACAATGCGGAGTTAGGATGTAGAATGCCAATAGACCTCGGCTTTCCACAATCTCAACGGAATATATTCACTCCAAATATAGTATTGTGTTTCCGGAACGGCCCTGGAATTTTCTCCGTCAATGTTATCTACTAACTCGTTATTTGAACCCAGCCCTAAAGGCGAGTATCAAATCGTACGATAGAGCTCGAGAATAACAAGTTGGAGAAAACCTGGAATTATGCATGTATGAATAATGCCAATCCACACCGCAGGGGTGAAAATTATCGACATTTAGACACTTAGACCTGGATGTTGATCCACATCCTCCTACACCATTCATACAGCATATACATACACCAGTCCACACAACTCATCTTCCTATGCACATTATTACTACTATATCAAAAACCGGCATTTGTTTCCGGTATTTGCTGTTTCTTCCCCACACGAACTCGGAAATTGAACAAGACGGGGCCCCGCAAAAACGGGCATCGGGAACAAGCCGGATAAATACAACAGGCACCGTTCTATACTAGTCTCTTGGTTTGAAGCTTCTGGTTGGTGCGTCAGCTATAGCATAGACTATAGTACAAAAAGCAAGACTATTGTCCCCATAATGCTAATGGACTACAAAATACGGCACGATGATCGGCAGTCATGACTGATTGCTTACGAATTTCAGCTGATGAGGACTCCTCAGTTCTCCTCCCCCGCTTCTCCAATGTTGCCATTTTTCTAGGCTTATATAGAAGAGGCGTTGGCGTCTCTTTTGACGCGATATGCTTGTTCTTCGTATTGTGAGAGTTGCGGGCTTGCCCAGAAAAGCACTGTTTAACAATGATAGCTTTCCACAAAAACCATCTCGCACTGTCGAGCTTTTTGTTTCTGCTTGGATGTTCCTCTACCACATCAGCAACAATTGGCCCTACTGTGACAGTCAAAAATGGCACGTACGAGGGGGTTTTTAGCAGCACCTATGACCAGGACTTTTTCCTGGGTATTCCCTTTGCGCAACCACCTTTGGGCTCGCTGAGATTTCACCAGCCCGTCTCGCTGAATACTTCGTGGGATGGAGTGAAGAAAGCTACAGAGTATTATCCAGAATGCGTTGGCTATGGAGTATGTCTATTTTTGCTCATATATACTACTTGACCTGGAGAAAAGAGCTGACGAGAGTAGAGCGATGACTGGCCTTATCCGGTGTCCGAGGACTGTTTGGCTCTTAATGTGATTCGTCCTGCAGGATACGAGAATGAAAGCCTGCCTGTAGCAGTGTGGATTCACGGGTGAGTTTACATCTCTATCGGCTACATGTATATAAAGATGCAGACTAACAAGCCCCAGTGGCGGATACTTTGAAGGCGGAACGCGAGACCAAAGATACAACCTCTCCTTTATAGTTCAAAATTCCGTCGACATGGGCAAGCCCATCATCGGCGCCGCCATAGCCTACCGCCTCAGCGGCTGGGGTTTCATCGACGGCAAAGAAATCCGTGAGGCAGGCGCCACAAACATCGGAATCCATGACCAGCGTCTCGCGCTACACTGGATCCAAGAAAACATTGCAGCCTTTGGAGGTGACCCACGCAAAGTAACCATATGGGGCGAGTCTGCGGGTGCAGGCAGTGTTGGGATTCATTTAACTGCTTACAGCGGGCGAGATGACCATCTTTTTCGCGCAACTATATCTGAGAGCGGAGGGCCGATTTCGCTGGCTGGTGTTTATAATGCAACGGAAGCGCAGGAATACTACGATGCAGCTGTTGCTACGGCTGGCTGCGAGGAAGCAAAAGATACCTTGGAGTGTCTTCGACAAGCACCGTTTGACAAACTCAACACAGCGTTTAATACCTCTACCACTGCAATGCCATATACCGATGGCGATATAATCGCCGGCCCAGCATCTGAACAGCTTGCCCGAGGCGATTTCGTGCATGTGCCATATCTAATCGGCACAAACTTTGACGAAGGGGCATCGTTTTCGCCGACGGGGATCAATAATGACAGCGATCTGGAAGGCGTGCTCTTTGGGGAAGGATTTTCTCAGAAATCAGTGAAACGTCTCTTGGAACTCTACCCGGATATCCCAGACCTGGGCATCCCTGCAACGTACAAGGGCCGGCCGGATTACCCAATCCCGGGACTTCAATTCAAACGCTCAGCGGCGGTTGTAGGGGACTATGCGATGCACGCATGCAGACGTCTCTCCTCCCAGACCTGGGCGAGGGAAAAAGTGCCCAGCTACGCATACCATTTCAATGTGCTGGTCAACGGCATGACCAGTATTCAAGGGGCTGGTCACTTTATGGAGGTGGCGTTTGTGTATGACAATACCAACGGGTTGGGTTACTATGTGGAGCCAAATCCTTTTGGAAATGAGCCTGAGAGTTTTTTTGCTTTAGCCAAGTTGATGAGTCGGAGTTGGGTTAGTTTTGTGCATGATTTGGATCCGAATAACCATGGAGGTGAGCCACCTTAACATCAGTTGATATATATATATGAGAATCAAGGCTAACATCAGTTGACATCGCAGTCAAAGGAATCCCCCACTGGCCGGTGTACGAGCTTGACAAGGATGGATACGGGCAGGACTTTGTCTTTGAAACCAACGCGACTAGTCACCCAGAAGCCGACACCTGGAGGAAGGAGGGCATTGCATATCTGAACAGTATCTGGTCTGAGCTGGGTAAATAGGTTCGACTTGTATTTGCAATACGAGTTTGATAACTTTTGGGAAATCAATTGAACGTTGACTCTGGCTTTGATAAGTGGTAGAAACTTTTACAGTTCATTTCTAAGTTGTAGATGATTAGGACAACAGAAAATTTATAAATTTAGATCTCCCAGGCCTTCAGAAACATTTGAAAGTGAGGTCCATGAAAAGACAGTGTAAATAGTGTTGGTAGCTATCAATTGATCAATCAATTAATTGATACATGTAAATGTTTTTTCACAGGAATAAGGATACCGTTCAGCAATGTCACGGCAACGTTAAGAGGCTTAATAATAGTAAAGGAGCGATGTTGCTACAGTGGAAGTGGATCAACAAATTGCTCGGATTATTAATATCCCCACCACGCTTTTATGTTCAATTCTGTTCTATCTCCGAGGGATTATAGATACATAAATGTCCATGACAAGCATTTGATGTGTACAATTCATAAGAACAATTCCCCTTTCGTGAATATCCAATTCATGGTATTGGTACCGAGATCACATATCCGTCTTGAGCTTGTCAGGTTACCGAGTCACATAGACACATCTCTTACCGAAACAGTCGGAGATATGGCTCCTATGGTTCCTGAAGTCTTCGGCTTCACTTCTACCCTTCACCATGATACTTATCCCGCCGTCGCAAGAGCTTCTCACAAGGGGCGGACGGTCTTCATAACTGGCGCATCCAAGGGTATCGGCCGCGCCACAGCTATTTCATTCGCAAAAGCCCGCGTAGAAACAATCATCATCGCTGCAAGAAGTAGCTTAACAGAAGTTGAGACTGAAATACTCGCCGCGGCCAAGGAAGTCGGCGCACCACCCCGTGTCATAAAACTAGCCGTTGATATCACGGATGGAAAAAGCGTTGCGGATGCTGCTGTCGAAATACAGAAGACAGTCGGAAAAGTGGATATACTCATCAATAATGCGGGCTATCTCGAAAAATGGCTTCCGATCAGCGAAAGTGACCCAATCGAGTGGTGGAAGACGTGGGAAGTCAATCTCCAAGGTTTATATCTTGTGACTCGCGCTTTTCTCCCCTTGGTCCTCCAAAGTGAAACAAAGACAATCATGAACCTCACCTCCATCGGTGCCCACTTAATGTCCCGCGGTGCATCCGCATACCAAGGCTCAAAAATGGCTGTGATCAAATTCACTGAGTTTATTGCCGAGGAATACGGTGAAACAGGGATCACCGCTATTCCCATCCATCCTGGTGGTGTCCTCACTGATCTGGCGGCCAACATGCCGAACCACATGCATAAAATGCTTGTTGATACGCCTGAGTTGGCGGGCGATGTGCTTGCGTGGTTGACGCAGGAGAAGCAGCAGTGGTTGAATGGGAGGTATCTTAGCGTGAATTGGGATATGCCGGAGTTGTTTGCGCGAAAGGAGGAAATTGTGAAAGGCGACAAGTTGAAAGTAAGAATGACTATTTAGGGGTCGCAAATATTCGAGTGGTGCTTTGACTTCGGTGGTATTGTGTTTAGCCCTAGCATACAATAGAGTATCTGCGTATCTTGGTGAAACAGCATATTATACGCCTAACTTCTTGATTTACGCGATGCTAAAATGTTTTATTAGTGTCACATTGCTCAGCCTAGACTCTTAGTTGACGTTTGAGTAGTACTTGATAAGTATCATAAAATCTAGATTAGAGTTTCGAAAGCTGTGTACTAAATACTTCAACAATTGTAACAGTTGCCGCTGTGACCATCATTTGTGATTGTCCTCATATTGATGCAGTAGTCTCAACTATTGCGATAAAGAGAGCACTATCCTCTTCGAATGTACTACCTCCAATATAACCTATAATCGACTCGTCGATAACTTGAGTTTGTTGGTGTCGTAGAAAGACCACAATGTCTCCCGTGTCTCGAAGTAACTAGGGGTTATCTCGCCACCGACCAATAGACATGAAGAAGGGCAACAGTTCTTCATTTGATTGTGTCTTTGGCCAAGAGTCTTAAAATGTATGGACTTACATCCTTTCTGCTTTCAAGAATATTGTGAATTAGATGATGCCCCAGTCGGATGCTTTAGTTAGTTGTAGTCTCAATTGAATTATATAACCAAGTCATATACTTTGGATACACCCGTAGATGAAAATACGAAACCCTAGCTCTACCTTTGACGTCCCTGGGTTTCCCTGCCGATTTCAGTGCAGAGAGACGATAGGGTCTAAGCGTGCATTCATAACATTACGAAACGATCCTTCTTGTCATAGTATCACAGTCAGAGACTGCCGTCTTGTCAATCAGGATTTTGACGGTAGCCTCGCCCCTTCTCAGCATATCCGAGGTTACTTCGCTAGGCCCAATATCAGGTCCTTTGTTTATATTTACCAAACTTTCTATGCGTCAAAAAACTCTTTCCAGAACAATTTCCGCTCCTTATTTTTCGCATTTGGGATCAATTGTTGCTCCTTACCAAGCTCCTTTAAATGATCCTCATCCTCCGCGGCACTAGGCAAGTACGCCAATCCATCCCCATTAGGACGGCCACTCTTCATAAACTTAATCCAATATTGACTTACACGATCCGCAATGTCTCGACCGACGTCGTTGTATGGTTGATCAACACCAATCCAGAGAGAATCGAAGGTGTTTGGAATTTCGGTTGTGTGCTACGCCCCAGTCTTCGAGCCATTAATTTAAGCATATCCCTTCGCCTTCGGCGCAGCATAATCAGACCTAAACCCCTGTCTTCGTGGGAGCGTATGCGTAAAGCGGTACACAAACTTGGGTGATTGAGCATGCCTTTTTCCAGAAATTTTAATGCAAATGTGGACCGACCCCACAGTTGTCTTGACATGCCACGTTCACATTTCTGCAAATCTGTGCCTTCATCGGCATACAGCTCAAAAAGCGGTTTGCAAACGAGTGGTATTTTAGTGATGCAATAGAAGCTAGATCGTCCTCGTTGAAATCGGGATGGGTATAATTATTGCCCTCATCCAGGTTTTGGCCATTCGATATAGGGACATCATTCATTGTACCTCGTAACAAGGTTTCTCCATAGGTTGTGTGAATAGCCATCCATCGAGACAAGCCCGATAGAATGACGGAGGACTCCATATGGTTGTATCATCCTTGTGATTTCCCTTTAATAGCTTATCCAAATCCATAGCAATTCTTGGCTTGTGGTGTGGTGTAGTCATCAGGCTCGGGTTGAGGAATCAGGAGAGGAAGAATCATCCGTTGGCTTGTGATTCGTGTGACCCTGGGTCTGGATAACTAGATCTTCCCAGCTCATCCCAAAATATTCCTCAATCTTCGCCAACCCCTTGAGCTTCGTGAGGCCTGCTGTGGTGTTGGGATCAGCGCCATTTTGCAGTAGGAGTTTGACAACTTCTGCGTGGCGACTGGTGCCCTTTCGGACACAGTGATACAAGGCTGTTGTGAATTTTGAATATTCACCATAAATTTGGACTGCAGCATTTGCACTTCCCCCGCAGTCAAGGCAACATTGTAATAATATTAAAGAGCCTGAAAGTGCAGCCCAATAAACGGCATTTGTGAATGCTTCTGGCCATATGACATACTTTGTCATCGAGCGCAGCCGGCGCACTTTCTCAGTATCATCTCTCTTGGATTTTATGAGCCCTTCGAAAAGATTTTTTGGGCAGGTTGATGGAAGTTCCAGCCTACCATCATTGATTAAAATGCCCATGATATCAGCATTACCAATACCGAATGCGGAACGAAGTCGGTCTCCGGGTATATCTTTCCAACTGGGCGGATTGAAATCCTTCTGTGACATTAACTTGTTAGCTTTGATGACCAGATATGGCAGTGCTAACGTATTTTCACCACGTATGGCAGCCAATACCATGCCTTCAATGCGCAATTCCATATGCGTCTTTTGCGTCTGGTCTAGTATGCACTTGACCATGTTTCTAGATGCATGAGTTGCCGCAAGTCGTTGCAACGTAAAGTACTCATTGGACGGATAATTGAAATTTTCCAAAAGATACAGTACAGTATCAGTTTCATCATGACGGACTGCGTCTTCGATAAGTGCCTTCATGTCATTCTTTGAAACTTGTTGGATCAATTCAGCGCTGACCGCCCAAGTTTCATTGTGACGTTGAGGTGGATGTGTTTGTTCACAATGTCTTTCAAGTTCTGATGGTGATTTAAAACCAAGTTCAGTAAAGAGACAATCTGTATGTGGACACATATACGGTCTACTATGAACCTTGAGATGCACGTCTCGTTCTCTACGCGTCGCAAAACCAGTGCTGTAGAATTGGCAGAACTGTCTATCACAACGGTAAAGGTTCGTCCCATATAGTTCTTGGATTTTTTTGCAGGAGCAATCTGGGAGGTGATCAGGGCCTTCGCAAAGTAAGGCCTCAATTTGGCCTCTTAATTGGAGGAGCGCAGCGGAGATTTTGGTCGGATCTCTGTCCATCCAAGTGCTCTCCTTGTCTATTTGGATGTTGTCAGCTAGGACTTTCAGCTTTTGGTCAAACGGGCGTTAAAATACCGTCAGTGTACAGGTGCCCTATCTCAAGCCTTATTTGAAAGTCCTGTACAAGAGCCAAGAACCTTTGCACACCAGGCCATGGGCCAAACGATACAAAGTCAATGCATGCTGATTGCTGAGGAATAACAGAGGTAGATCGTTGGTTGCTCCGGAGACAATAAAAGTCGGTAATGATTTTACTTAACGATTGAAGATAGACTGGCTTGATCTCTCTTGCACATTCCCTTACATGATGTATCCATTGGGTTGCCGCGTAATGGAAAATGATAAAGTTGCCCTCAAGAACCTTCTGCCCTGCTTCTTCTTCATTGGTGTCTTGACAGAATATGTCATTGAGTGATTCAAAGCACAGATAGTTGAGACAGGTAGACGCAATCAACCAATGTGTGTCTGGGGTGCGGATGAAATACTTGCTCTGGTCCCCGAACAGATACCTGAATAGTATCAGATTAGCAATCATAGCTTATTTAGAAGAGGGCCTGACTTACTCTCTTGCTGTAAAATGTACAAAGCGAACTATTCCTTTCACAATCTCAATAAACGGGCCACACGTTTCTTGAATATTACGAAAAACCCAACGACCTTTCGAGAAGTTATCCGAGCCGCGCTGCTGTATAGCCAAAACCTGGAGCAGCTCCTGTACTCTGAGAGGATGTGTTGCACAACCAATCCATTGTAGAATGACGATAGCTGCAAGTCTGTCATTTATTCCTCTCTTCTCGATTCCCTGCAAGATCCGGCCGTATCTGGATCGCCGTGAGCTTCATCATTTCCTGGCAGACCGAACAGAATTTCGAAAACATACGCTTGGTCAAGGCCACTCGCAAGATTCTCCGTCTCCTTTCGAATATCTTCGAGATTGTCTTGGGTTTTCACAATATGCATCACGAGTTTGGCATAGAGGAACATTCCTGGTTGTAAAGAAGTCAGCACAGTTATGAGACTATGCAGCCAGGTCCATTACCATTTGCCTTTTCCTTAAGACCTCGTAATGCGATCTTTATTTGAGAGGATGTACTTTCACTGGCCCCGAAACCTGTAAGACGGGGCAGCCATCCATCTACTTCATGGTCGACATATGTCTCGATATCGTCCGCATTCCTATGATCAACACGAATTGAGAATGCACTTTTCTCCAGGCCCCTAGCTATATCCGTCTCCAGACGCGAGCTGATGAGCAACTTGACATTTTTGCATGATTCTTTGACTTTTATGAGTGATTTCAGTAAAAGCGCCCTCTGTATTTGATCGACTTCATCTACTCCGTCTATAATGATCAAGGTGTGTCCTGCCTCTCTCAAAAGCTCTATAAAAAGATCTTCAAGGTATGGCCGGCTGCTTTTCAATTTGCCGGCATCCATGATGTACCTCTCATGGAGGATTGGCCACATGTGTGTGTTTCTGTTAGTCATTTGACACATAAGGGACTGCAGTACCTTCACTGCATGGTCTTGCTCTTGATCATCAAAGGTTAAAAATGCAAACAATAGTTGCACCTCCGCTTGTCGCATTCGAATGATGCTATTCGCAACCAACACTGTTTTACCTGGGAATACCATCAGTACTCGAAAAAAGGCACTCATCAAGTGAAATATATTTATGGTGATTACCTGCGCCAGGTATTCCCTGAAGCCACAAAGTCCGCATTGTAACGTCGTCTGTATCAAGCCACCTTTTAAAATCGCCGTTCTCATGCAGCCAATTTCCAGACTCTGGGTCAATCCCCCTATGGAACTTCTCAAGCTCTTCCTCGTAGAAGCGCGGTGCGATGTAGTTTCTCGCTGTTTCGTAATCCTTGTCGCTGTTCAACTTGTCTTCGTCATGCTTTGCTTCATATGCTAATTGGCGAGCATCATATTCTTGAGTGATCTGGTTTGCGGTGACATGCTCATTCAACAAGTTCTTGTATCGGCCTATGTTTTTTTCGAAAAACTTGATCTTTTCTTTTGTACTCGGCCAATAGGATTGAAATATCAATTTTGTATCTGAGAGAATGCGTGAGTTAGAGCAGGAATAAAAGATGATAACTTGATCAAATGTACTTCTCTTCTTAAAGGTCCTTAGAATGACAAGATGAAGATCCAGGATTTCTCGGTAAAACAAACCCAAAACATATTTTGCGTCTTCGTTTCTTTCAAACAATTCAATATGTTCCTTGAACTGAGGAAGATTGCGCGCAATATCTGAAAGAACATATACTATGTCCTTAAAGGCATATTCCATCAAGCAAAATATCTATAAAATAAAGTTCAGCTAGGTTCTATGCGGCCAAAATCATTTGTTTTACCTGAAGAAGAAGTTTGAAAGAATTCTAAAAAGGATTGAGGGATATCAGTGACCAGACTATGTTGAGTAATTGTTGACAATTTTTTGGAAAATGTTCTTACCCAGATAATCAACACTCTGTCTTTGCTTATACTGGTTAAAGTCTCCATTACTTCCACAAGTTCATGAATATTCTTGATGTAGGAATCAATCCTTCCGAGTGCGCATAATCCTTCATGAGCGGCCTGCAGCATTTGTATCTCCTTTGTCACAACATATATATCATGAACAGATTGACAGTTAATGGAATCGTCTATTTCGTTATCCCTCGATATTACTAAAAGATCTGCTTGAGCGGACCTGAAACATTCCTCAATCCAAACCTGCATCGTCAACCTAGCTGTCAGATATCAGAAAAAATAAAATTTAATAACTAGACCATTTGACGTACCGATAAAGTTGAGATATTGGACGCACTAATTGGAGGGATATCGACCAATAAGTCTTTAGCAAACGCCGCTGCCGTTGCTGCTGCATATGGTTGCCACCTCTCGTTCTTGTGGGAATCTGCATAGTCGGCAATTCCTCGTATGACCAGACAATCGAAATTATTCATCAGCCCTGCGGCTTCCATTTCAAAACACAGAACTCTACCAGGCTCGTTGCTGAAATGATCCCTCGTTCGAGCATTTTTTATAACCTGGTTGCCGGATGCTATCGTTCCATAATGCACGACAACCTCATTATCATCTCGTGGTTCTCGGGTCTTTATTTTTGACTTGTCACAGTTCTCGCAGCTTCTCTCGTCCTGGTCATGATCATAGTTTGACTCGAAGAGAATATCGGACTCGGGGTGTGGTCTTTTGAATATTTTTTTTTGTTCGAAGATAGCAAGATATTTGGGCATGTTATTTGCTTCGCACATGTGCCGAGCCTGAAGATTCGCAAGTGCTTGGCGGAGTATCTGGGGAGGAGCGTTGAGGAAGCCAGTCCGCACAAATCCACGGGGTGTGTCACGTCCCATATCATACTGTACCACGGAGGGGCTACTGTCCACAGGCTGACTGACAACAACATCTCCCAGGCGCACGTCAGTTTTGGTCGGAACTCCGCCTCCAACACCAACCATCAGGCCAAACTGCATATTAGGAAACTTCCCTCGCATCCGCGCTGCGATCGTAGCCGCGGCTCCTATTCCCGTCTCTCCCGCCGGAAGACATCCGATGACAACGTTATGGCTTCCAATAGTTCCGAGCGTGTATTGCATCCCGTCAGCGGGGTCGGCCCAGTGTCCTGTGTGTATCCGATCGAGGACGAGTCGTGAGGCTGCAAGTTCAACTGGCAAGGCACACAACCAGCCAATCGTGTATTTGCGAACGTCGTGCTGATGAGCGGCCATTGTTGAAGAGGACGAAACAATCATCGGTCAGGCAGCAGGTATTCAACAACCTGACCAAGGGTGTAGTATAACCATGTGGGAGAAATCTGGAGGATGGAAAAGACGGAAGAGGGAGGAAGTTTTACTGTGTAGCTGACAACAAAGCAAAGATAGCCTGGTCAGATGGCGGGGTATGTGGCTGAGATACTGACCGGGATTATTGTATCAGGCTATCTATCTATCCTAGCAAACTGCTGGATTGATCGTTCTGACAATCCGCCCAGTGGTTCATAAACTACACTGGTTTAATATGGAGCATTGAACTTTATGAGATCCTCGAATCACTCTTGATCTCTGTCTCAGCGCCAGGGTGGGCGATGGTTTGAACGCTCACAAATATCAATCTCGACTGGTTTGACCTCCCTGACGTGGATCACCTTGATTGGTCTAGTACTTTGTCAGTACGAGGCAGTACCATCCAACAAAAAGAAGCAACTTCCAATTCCTTTTCTTATTTTCTTTTGAGCTGAGCATCATATTTGAATATGGCGTTAATATCGGTATTATTATTATTAGGAAATAGATCCAAGTAAGGTTACAACGTAGGGCTTTGGGACAGGCATGTTTGACACACCCCAAGTCTCCCCTGTGTAATGTCTATTCCATACTTTTCCATCTTGACAGGGAAATCCTTGCGTTATTTCAATTTATACGTGCAGTGATGTTTTCTTTTGCCTATTTCATTCCATCTTTTCGAGATTGGGGCTGCGCTTTATTACACGCCTCAGTTACTGCGCTGCGCAGAACGCTAAGCCACATCCAAATCTTGTCTTGGCAAGGCTTTTTCTTCGTCCACTATAACCAGCATTTCATCCACTTCTTCTGCCCAACTACTGCGAGCGTAATGCAAATCGATTAGAGATCTCGCGTTAAATGCACCGAGTAAAAGGCATGGAGCTGCACTAGCCAATAGCAGACTCCAATACCGACTTTGCAGACACGCCAAAAAGAGATTTCTGTGAATTAACCAAATGTTTATCGGACAACCATCAACAATGTGATGATTTCGGGAGCCCTGCAAAACGTACCCGTACCCTTGGATCCGATATTAGGAGTCCCCGTGCGAAACACTCCTCTGGCGAACTCGACCAATGTGACGAGTCGATTGCTGCCAATCATGGAATGCTAGATTCACTAAACTACGACATGGACATAGTTGATGGGAGTTTCCCTGATTACCTGACGAGCGGATTGCCTTTTGGAGACAACTCCGATAACAGTTTCTTTCTGTTTGGTCAGCCTCCTGCAAACAATGCCGCCGGGTTCGATCCAATTGCTGGACGTCTTGCTGGGGCTACGCCTGAGATCGTTGACCTCGCTTTGCCAGATGCTGAAGGTTCCAATGGAGCGACGCCCGGCAGTGACCCTGACCAGCCTTCTGACAAAGATGGCGACTTGACTTCCACCCACAATTCTTCTGATACATCTTTATCAACGCCCGATGGAGGAGTATCCGAGTCAAAACCGACAATCGATGACAAACGTAGTGAAACATTTCATGATAGCTGTTTTGGATATGCAAGTCCCACCCATCATAGTTGCATGATATTCTACTCATATAGCTACAGATCCACATCCGCGAATATTTTATTAGACAGAGCCTTGAAAACCAAAGAAGGACTCGGGATTTATACTTCGATATATGTGGAAATATCGTGATCATTCGCGATGCCAACTCAAAGGAATACGCCGGCTATCTGAATGGAGAAGCAGTCCAGCTGATCGTCACCTTGTCTCACTCATACAAAACGAAGCTTTCCGCCAAATTCCATCCTCGAGGCAGTATTTCAGTCATGATATATGGCGTCCGGAATGAAGCTGACATGATTGGCAATTTCCTGAGCGACAATGGCTATTTCCTTCAACAACCATCTGATTTCGATGAGTCGACAACATACTACAACCCACAGTATCTGATACCACCGGGATCTGAATTCCGGGCGCTATTGCAAAAGAATAGTCTTGAATTGACTCAATCGTCCCAGTTTAATGAGAAAGCAAAATTGCAAACTTCTCAGATAATGGATTCCGCATCTGGCCCAACCGTATTCTCAGATGTACAGGTCAGCCATAGGATCAAGACCGATCTTTTAAAGTATGTTTCCACCCCATCTTTGCTTCGATAGATGCTAATAGTTTCGTCAGACACCAGAGAAAAGCTTTGGCTATGATGGTTGAGAAGGAGTCCGGTCGGTTTGTTGGGTGTGAATTCCCGTCTCTTTGGTCAGAAGGTGTTGAGCAAGGGGAACGCGGGATGAAAATGTATGCACAACTCGAGAGGCCTTGACTTTCATATATATATTGACCCCTCTATTACAGATACCGCAATTGTGTCACTGGGAATGTTCAACTAAAGGAACCAGAATTGTCCATGGGAGGTCTTCTCGCTGATGTGAGTGGTATTTTCAATCAATATTTGTTATTCTCTGACCAGTAAACAGGATATGGGTCTCGGGAAAACACTTTCCATGCTGGCTTTAATAGCAGGCTCATTGAATGAAACACAAGAGGCTCAAGAACAAGCAAAACAGTCTACTTTGATTGTTTCACCACTATCAAGTAAGTCTTGGTTTTATAGTTTTCGTTGGACACATACCAACTGACGTATGGTAGCCCTCTCTAGCTGGGAGAACCAAATAGAAAAGTATTCACCCATCTCCGTACACCGATTGATCTCTAGCTCACACGTAGCTCTAGGCACATCAAAGAGGGATCACTGAGTTACACTGTTTATTATGGACCAACTCGAACAAGAGCTGCCAGCGCTTTAACCCAACATTCCATCATTTTGACAACATATGATACCCTCAAGATAGACTTTAACGAGAAATCTAAACGCGACGGTATCTTGCGCAAGATTGGCTGGCATAGGATTGTTTTAGACGAAGGTATGAATACTGACTTACGGAATAAACTAAACTAGGCTGATTCTTATTTATCAAGCCCACGTCATTAAGAACCCATCCTCTCGAGTCTTCCAGGCGGTGTACAGTCTCTCTGCAAAGCACCGCTGGTGTATAACAGCGACTCCGATACAGAACCGGTTGCAGGAATTTGGAGCTCTTGTAAAATTCCTCCGTGTATCGCCGTTTGATGATGGGACGTCTTTCCGTGACACGTTTATTCATGCTATAGAGCGTGACGATGAACGTGGCTGGGAAAGGCTCAGATCTCTCGTCCAAGCTATATCACTTCGAAGAACAAAGGAAGCTCTTGATCTGAAACTCCCTGTACGAGAGGAAATTATACAGCCGGTGGAGCTGAGCATGGAGGAAAGAAAGATGTACAAGCTGTTCACCAAATCGTGTGTTTCCGCTATTGAAACTCGCGGGATGGCACGAAGCACTCTTCAAAACATTCTAAGACTTCGACAAATATGCAACCATGGTCGCGAGTTACTTCCTTCTACGACTCAGAAATGGCTGGACAGCGTCATGTCTTTTTATGAGGATCCAATCACGCCACCTCCAACATGCGAACATTGTGATGATCCCATGGCTGACTCAGAAGAGAACATGGAAGATCTAATTTACTGTTTGCATCAGGTATGCAAAGCCTGTCTTAGATATGTCCAAGAGGACGATGGCTCTAGTGAGCCCGTCTGCCCCGTATGCGCTGAGTCAGAGTGTGAGAAGAAGAAGGAAGTTCAAAGTACAGATGAAATGGAGGTTGAAACAGAATACCATCCATCCTCTAAAGTGAAAGCTTTGTTAGAAAATCTTCAGAATACCAGGTGTCAATCTCAATACCCAAAAGAGATGCCTACCAAGAGGTAATGATATATTTCCTCATACAATATCCACCTCATGTAATAGCACTAACAATACGGACTAGTGTTATCTTTTCCACTTGGACAAAAATGCTTGACTTGGTGGAGAAAGCCCTCAATGGTACTGGATTCCAATTTCAGAGGATTGACGGTAGCAAAAGCTCTTCGAATCGCAAAAAGGCACTCCGTATCTTCAACGAAAGTCCGTCGTGCACTATACTCCTTGCCACTTTGGGCAGTGCTGGAGTTGGGTACGTTTTCATTCTTAAGGACTTACTTCGTGTTAAATCACTGCTTATGGACAAATATTATTTAGCATCGATCTAACAGCTGCTAGCCAAGTCCACCTACTTGAGCCAGGCTGGAATCCCATGTTAGAGCGACAGGCACTAGACCGTGTCCATAGAATTGGACAGAAAAAAAATGTCCTGGCAATCCGCTATATCGTGACAGGCCCCACTTCAATTGAAGAGGTAAATCCCACTTCTCAAGGTATATTGGTTTTGATTAATAATTTTTTGGAAAACGCAGTACATCCGACGCAGACAAGAATGGAAATTGAATCTCATATCAACTTCCCTGAATGATACAAATTGTGGGCAAGCTCTAGGAGTGAAAGATATGCTTGAGGTTGGTCATTCTACAAACGGATTCATGGCAATGGGCTTTTGACTGATCTATCATAGGATTTGAAATATACACTGAGCCAATCATGATGGCTATGTACAATTTATGCTGGAAAAGTACATTATACCTTTTAATTCATATTATAGAATATATTATTCCAAAATTATTTCCAAACTATTAATTAATTGCTATACAAGTATAGACTACATATACTAGGAGTCAAATTGCTATATATCTAAGATATCTCACTGAGAGATATCGTTATATAACATGTGAAAATATTTATATTCGCGCCTGTGCTAGTGTGCATTTATATATCTACGACTTATCATTATAACCTATAAGTGACATCGAATATAGCTACTGGCGTATTAATAACACGCTGCTTATATACCTTATCTTTAGGGGTGTGATATCAATCTCGAATTTTGATCTACCCTGACTCATGCGAGAACCGCATCAACCATCCCCAAAAAATAAACATACTCAGCTCAGGCCTCCAAAACATACGATGAACTTCCTGTTATGGAAGGTACCCTCTGAAAAATGAATCAATACGTACAGGACGTAATTGTTTAGGCGTGATCGATGCCTCCCTCCCCACCTTGCTTCCCATCGGGCCGTAAACAGCGTCATACAAGGAATCATGGATACAACATACGACCCCGTAATCTCTTAAAAAATTTCGACGGATCGGTGGAACACGTGGGATTGACTTTGTGAAGACCTACCTTATTTGGCAAGTGGGCAGCTAACCCCCAAGTTAATAGTCCCCCCGTAATTAGTGGTACGGATGGATAGCACATGTGGTTGACGAAAAACCATACGACTAATTAACAACTACGCACTAGCAGTTTGGCAGCATCCACTATTCATTGACTAATACATCCTAGAGGTACATGGTCAAGTCGCAATAGCTTTTAGAAGCAGCAGCAGTATCTGTCGATCAGGTCGATCGCTGAGCCACAGAGTAGCATTGCTGGCCCGGCTGTGCGTGGAGGCCTGACCTTGACCTGACTTTTGACTCTCTCAGTCTGGCGGGCTAGCAATTCATCGTGCAAGTATGTATGCATAATTATTCCGTACTTGCATACGGCGTCCTCCGAGCCCTAGATTGCTGCTTGTCTGCACAGACAAAAACAACAATACAAAACAAAACAAGTTTCCAGTGGAGTCCTAAATCACAAGAACAAAAAAGGTCAAGCGCTATAGCCTACTACGTATTGATCTGCGCTGGGTTGGCCTGGCAGGGCTGCATCAAGTTAACTTGGCTCCGTGAACAAGTTGCAACCATGGAAATTCATCAAAGTTTCTTAACATTATATATAAAAAAAAAAAAAAAATCTTCAGACTTGTTCAGAACATGAGCCCGTAGCGAGTGTAGTGTGATTGGTGCGAGTGGGTTTTTGGGGCTGGATCGGCAGTTGTGAACTTGTTAAGCTTGGAACGGTGTTGGTTACTTTACTTAGTTGGCTGTTATTGAACGCTAATTTATGAACTGGAATTGTGCCGGACTTGGAAAGTTTGGTACGGAGGGATGTACCAATTAAATAATACAGATGAAGTAAGTGGTAAAGTGGTTCGTGGCTGGCTTCACGTGGAGAAGGTTGAACCATGGGTGCGAAAAAGGCTTACCTGTGTGTCGGTAATGTCTTATTATTATTATTTAAATATATGGAAAAGAAAAATTATTGTGTTCAAAGTATATGCTCCATAATAATTAGGGACTGAATTTCTGGCTCATTCTAGAGAAAAGCTAATAACCAGACTATTGAAGATGCGCTGCAGAGTGCACGTGCGTCGCCACGCTGTCAAAAATGAACTGTGAATACCATGTGGCAGCGTATAATATTAGGTACGTATTACAGTCTGGCAAATTTACCGTACAATTACGTATTTCCAATTGCTAAAGTGCATCCTGTCTGGATATACAGGATTCAGCTATTGACACACTATCGGCTTCTTCCTGTCACTGACGAAACCTGCAGGATGCGGCTCGAGCGGCTTTCCCTTGTTTGGGCTGTGACTTAACCCTTGGTTACTACTCCGTAAACACATGGCCATCCTTCTGATCGTTTAGTCTTGCAGATCGGCAGATGCGATTGCTGGAGACAGAGGATTTGAACTGAAGAGTATCCACGGAGGCAGTCGCGTCGACGCCGTCTACGTAAGTGTGAAGTATGAAGTAATGCTCCGTACTTTGTAGAGAAGCCGAGGGGCCGAAATTCCTCAGAGATGGCATGCCGATGTTGATCCACAACCGGCGGCATGCTGCTATAAGTACGTATGCACGGAGTATTCTCATAGGTGTGGATGGGCTGTCGCTGGAGCGTGTGGGGGGCCATATGCATACCTCGCGGTGCTTGTCCAGAAGGGGTTTTTGGGCGTATTTGAGACTGAGGAACGAATGGCTTCGTTTCCTCACAGGCCGTAAGTTACGGAGTACTCCGAACGGCTCGAGAGACTGAGCCAATGGCACAACACTCAAGTCAGATCACTTGCATCGATCTGTCGGGGTACCAATCCTTTTGGATCGCTCAGACCAGTGTGGGGGCCAGGCTGATATCACCACGTTCTCGGAAGATAGATGGCCAAGGCTGCACACGTGCCATGGCCCATCAATAATGATCAAATAGTACGGAATCCGTACGGAGTATAGAATTCAATAGTGAGCGAGTGGCTCGGATTTTGGCCCTGATGGCGACGAGCGGATGAGGCGAAACGAGATCTCTGGCCCCTCTTGTGGATGGTCCCGCTGGAGAACGACCTTGCAAGTCTGCGATCGATGTCAATCCAAGCCACGGTGAACGGTTCGTAGAGTTTGCCATATGGCAGATAATTTCCACAGTTCATACGTACGTATATGCAAGCGAGGTATGTTGTGCGACGATACGACGCCAGCCACACGTTAAGAGTTCAGATGCATGCCGGACGTACTATAGTACATAGTCTAGGAAGAGAATGTATAGAGAGCGATGGGGCCAAACGGGACGTCGGGAATGTGGCGGCTCGTGATGAGGTGGCGGGCCAGTGACTGTAGTCAGGGTCTGACTAACAAGTCATAATAGCAAGAATACGTTCGTACTCTGTAGCAACAATGGAGAAAGAGTTGGAGATGGAAAACGAAGACGTCGTTACGCGGAGTCGGAAAAGAGGCAAGTGCCACGCGACTCCGTGTCTCGGTGCATATTACCTCAGCCGAGCCCTGTTGTTGTTGTTGTTGTCGCTGTCTATTGTCCCGAGTCCTATTGATGGGCTGCATTTATAATCTAAATACTGTGCTGTAGCCTGGCATAATTTTCCGTAGCAGGAGCACGAAGGAAGACATGCCATAACTATAAATTATTATACGGAGTATATTACTTAGACTCCACAGTGCGTGCTGGACGTGTCACTATACGGTCAGTGTCGGTGGTCATAGCATTCAAAAACGGTCAGGCAATGTTTAAAACGAAACACATGGTGACTGAGTAAGGACATAAAAACTATCCTGCGCACGTCCTGCTGGCCGGGCGATTTAGTTTGAGCCGTTGATTGGGATTTGGCGATCTCTGCAGGACCAATAAATGGGCACTGGAATACATCATAATTAACATTCAACGTTATGCGGTACCAGGCTGCATCACGAAACTCAGAAAAGAGGCTTCTTACAAATCACAAAACTCAAAACCCCTGCATAAACGGAGTACCATTAAGATGGAATCTTGTCCTGATGATATGGACTGCTAGCCATGGTACTGGGCTGCTCAAGTTTGGGTCGGTGGGTCGTCTCTGAATCGAAATTCGAATATTGAGTCGATACGTCTTGGTTATTGGACGGACTGTCGACGTTAATAGAGTGCGTTGAATAGTAATAACATTAATTATTATGTTTTTTCGACTCTGTGGTTTATCCCCTTGTTCCCCGGCGAGGTCTAGGCTCTGCTAGTGTGTCAGGTCGTGCACTGATTTTTAGTCAGGGTCCATCGTGTCTCTTTCAACTGGCACAACACAACTGTTATTCTCTTCCTACGGAGTACTCTGTCCAGGATCTAAGAGAAGATGCAGCTTTTGTACACATTCAGTCATAGACTGATCGCATGGTATGGAGTAGTGTCGTAGTAGTACTGCGAAGTCGTGCATAAAGGAAAACTAAATAGTAAAGCGATCGGCTGGCACTAGACCGCACTACCGAATCCTTCCGCTCCGCACTAGCGGTTAGCGCATCCTGCAGCGCGCTCTCGCCTGTCACCGCGCCGTATTATTACTTATTACTTTATTACTTTATTGCTTTATTATTGCTTGACGCTGCTTTAGACCTGTATAGTATTATGTATTATGTATTATGTACAGGCTCTCTATCATGCAAGTTACACAGAAGAATGCCTTCTGTACGAAGCTACTGGGATTCGTCAGGGGATTGCGATTCGGCCGCTGCATACGACCATCGTGATGAACCCCGTATCGAATGCGCTACACGAAGTAGCTTGCATCTTGTAGCATTAACCTGGTAATTAACTATAAGAAATATTAATACAGGTAACATCCCGTATCCGTATGCAGCGTCGAGGCAGCCGCGTCACGCCTGACAGCCAGGGCAGCCTTACGATGTATTGTTATTAAATAGTTATTACTCTCGGTGGTAACTACGGAGCATTACTTCGCACTGGCATAGCAAGCACATCCATAGCCCCATCCAGCTAGCGAGTTGGAATCCAGCCCCCGTGGTTACGGAGTACAGCGTACTGTTTACTCTATAATAGACGTGAAACGGGACGGGGCTGGCTGGGCCACGTGACTGCGCTCTAAAAGCGGCGGGGCGCCTCCTGCCCCCGTTGACTCTGCGTTGCTGCAGTTAATGATACACTTTCTCCTCCTCCTGCTCCTGCTATCCCCCTCCCTCTTCTTCTCTCTCTCTCCCCTCTTCCCCCCTTGCACCAGAGTTCCCTCCGGGCTCATGTGGAAGCATCGCTTTTCCGCCAGAGAAGATCAAGCGTCTCGAAGCGAATCGGGTCTCCATCTCTCGGATCTTGGTCTTTTCGGGCGCTCCAACAAGAAAAAGTCTCCATCCGGTACGTCTCATTACTGCCTGCCTCCCCTGTGACTGGTTACAATCATTCTTTGTTGCGCCCACCACCTCTCCCGTCATTGTGGTCGCGTTTGCTTCTTTCTCTCGTTCCCCCTCATCGTCCAATTCCGTCCCATCAGGCCTGCTCATCGGAGAGTTTATTCTACCATCTCATCCTTCTTAAAACCAAGCCGCGCCCCCGATTGACCAATTCCTTCAGTAGAATACCCTTCTTCGGACGCCAATTCGCATCGCTCGCGGGCTGACTCGGTTTCTACCACACGGTCTTTCCGCTCGTCTTTGCGATTTCCCCAGAATAATAATAATCACCATTACCAACAACGCCCGGAGAGCGCTTTGTCGCGCCAGTCATACCGGTCGAGCCACAATCGCACTCCAGCTCTCCCTACTCTTCGTGTTCCGCACGCTGAAACCGTCACCTCCACTGCCGCATCAGCTCACTCCAATCGCTCCCAAACCTCCTTCAACTCGCGCTCTGGCCGCGTCATCTCAGGCATGATGGACGGAGATCGCACACGCAGCCGTCGAGAGCGCACTTTTGTCGGCTCTGCCTGCGCCGTTTGCGAAGAGCCTCTGGAACACACTCTGCGCGGAGAGCGCGTGTTGCAGTTCTCCTGCACCCACGTCTCCCACGAAGCCTGCTTTTACGAGTACATTAAAGAATTCGAATCGCAGTATTGCCCAACATGCAATGCGCCGCTAGGCCTAGACACGAGCAGAGGCGGCAACGTCTTGGATCTGGGTAAGTTGACAAAACCCTCGACCCTCCCAGTCCAGCTGCCTAATAATCCTCTTGTTGCAGAGAAATTGAGCAACATTGTCCGCTCCCAATCTGTCAGTGATGGCGCAACTCTGCGCAGCGGCCTCACAACCCCTACGCCGTGGGACAACCGCAGCCAACCGATTGCCTCCCACGATGGACACCGGTCTCTCCATCAAGATTCTCTCTACAACAATCGGCGGGACAGCCATAACACCAGCAGTAGCCAAAGAGAAAGAATTGAGCGCTTGACCTCCGGATCCCGTCAGCATCATGTTCGCCAGGATAGTGGTGCCACGGGAGCCGCTTCCTCCGGCGATTACAATGATGGGCAGCACCAAAGCACCGGCAGGCGACACGACTATGATCTCCAGGCTATGGAATCCGATCTTAGCCCACGCGCTACCCATATAAAGAACCCTATTCCAGCTCCTATCGTGACTGTGCGCTCCGAGTTCCCCACACTCAACCGCTCGCGACAGCAGCAACCATTGACGTGTCTGGTCACTGTCGAAGTCCCAGATGGCCATTGGCGCCCAGATATGGAAGACCTGCGTTTCACGCCGCTCAACTCACAGCTACCGGCAGAAGACATTTACAACCCGATTCGATCACCCACCATGCCGCCATCGCGGCCTCCTCCCCCGGAGCCTAAAGAGAACATAGCTCGCGAGAACTTGGACGAGATTGCAGAGGAGCTCCGGTTGCGTGTGGACAATTGGCATGGTCTAGAATTCGCTCGGTATGTTTTTCTCCTCTGTAAGGGGCCATCGGCTAACGACGATCAGTTTCGGAAAATTACGCCTGTATGGAATAATGCACGTGGGCAAAGACCGAGAGTCTTGGCAGGAACTAGAATGTTTCCTGTTTGGGGAGATGCTCATTTGCGTCAAAGAAAAGAAAAATGCTGCAGAACCCGTCCAATTAGATTCAAAACGCAAAGGCACTCGCTGCACGTTGAAGGGCTCAATTCTCATCAAGAAGCACCTGCGCGAGGTCGAAGTCGTGTCAGGTACGATATCCAGGGGACAAAAAATAAACGTGCTGACTGGGCTAGACGAGCCTATTTTGACGCTCAACCTATCTGTCAACGAGTTGCCCTGCTTCCACCTGCGTTTCCAAACCAAAAACCAGCTGGAACTGTGGAAGCGTGCGCTACAAGACTTGGATAACCCTGAGCCACCGGCCCCAATCCGCAACGGCGAATATGACACTGACAACAACATTCCGGAGGATGACGACTACCGCACGACCAAGACAAACAAGCGACAGTCATCCACTACCTCGTCGTATGGTGCCGGCAAGTCCAACAACACTGCTCTAACAGAGTACACCAACACTGCCAACATAGCTCCCACTACTTTCCATGTGCCACTTGACTTGGTGGTTGTCATCCCTGTGTCGTCGTCAATGCAAGGTCTGAAAATTACCCTGCTGCGTGACAGTTTGAAATTTTTGGTCCAAAACCTCGGCCCACGCGACAGGATGGGCTTGGTGACCTTTGGCTCCAGCGGCGGTGGTGTGCCGCTTGTTGGAATGACTACTAAAGCTTGGAATGGCTGGGGAAAGATATTGAATTCTTTACGCCCTGTTGGCCAAAAGAGTCTGCGCGCGGACGTTGTCGAAGGTGCCAACGTCGCAATGGACCTTCTTATGCAACGGAAATCGAACAACCCCATTTCTACCATTCTTTTGATAAGCGACTCTTCCACTTCGGACCCTGACAGTGTCGACTTTGTCGTGTCTAGAGCTGAAGCCGCGAAGTAAGTTTTGACCCCGCGAACTCTCATCGCCAATACTATTTCTCGTCAATACTAATGATTACCGTAGGGTTGGAATCCATTCTTTCGGTCTCGGACTCACTCACAAGCCAGATACCTTGATCGAGTTGTCGACCCGCACCAAGGCCTGCTACACTTATGTAAAGGATTGGATGATGCTTCGGGAATGTGTTGCCGGCTGTCTTGGTTCTTTGCAGTCGACCTCTCACCAAAATGTCAAGCTCAAGCTGCGGCTGCCAGAAGGTTCGCCCGCAAAGTTTGTCAAGATTAGCGGAGCTCTCCACACAACCAAGCGTGCTACTGGAAAAGACGCCGAAGCAGCACTTGGCGACTTGCGGTTTGGCGATAAACGAGGTAAGAAAGTTCGTTCTGAGATTGTTGGCGTCCCGACTAACGAGTGTACACAGATATTCTCGTCCAACTTGTTATTCAGCCAGATAATGCATCTCAAGAACACGTTCCTCAAGATCCTTGGCAGAGTCTTGTTTCTGGATTGGAAGCCCTGGGTGGTGGTTCCGACGGAGACGAACAGCGCGTTGTCAGCGTTGAGGAGGTCCCGCTGATCCAGGCTGATCTCAGCTATGGAGATATTCTTCGCGAAGGCCACTTCACCCATTCTCCTAGACCATCTCTACTGGCTATCACCATGCTTCCTCCTAGTTCAAAGAAGCAAGGTCGACCAACTACGCCCCCCATCCCCCCGCACCCTTCGATTGTGCAGCGGAGAATGGAATTGCTCGCGTCTGATATGCTGACAAGGGCACTTACTCTTGTCTCCCGCGGACAACATGACCGCGCCCAGCATCTCCTTTCGGAAACGCGTAGTATTCTGAAGGGGCTAGGAAAGGGAGGACTCCCTCCTCTTCCGCCTGCGGCTTCTGTCAAATCAAATGGCACTGGATTTAGCAGTCCTACTGATACCCCCAATTCGTCATCTCCTCGCTCGTCGAGCTTCCCAGAGAACTCGTCGGGTGGGTCTGAGACTGCGACTATCACACCTGTCGCTGCCGTGGATCAGCATGTCATGTCAGCCCTTGACGCCGATCTGGAGTCAGCGTTGGAGTGGATCAACCATCCAGCAGTGTTTGGCAGGGATTCCCGCAAAGCTGTCCTCCAGGGGATTGGCGTGATTTCTTCACAAAGAGCATTCACATTCCGCACCCCGTCGGAATCGCTTTGGTCTGAGCGTGTGGCCGGTGTCAAGCGACTTACCGACCGTTCAAAAGACTGGCGAGACATGGGGGACGATGCATTGACTGAAGAGTGATGTTACCAAGATTGACTCGACTCGAGATGAAATTTCTTTGATGTCTTAGTTGACTATCGACCTTTGATTTTACCCATTTTCTTTTTCATGATACCATTTTGTTTGGATGCGCATTCCTTGCTCGAGGTGTTCATATTTTATATGTATTGATTTTTCAGTATGTATATTTCCTTAGGTTATGTGAAGGTGGATACTGTATTTTTGGACACAGCTCTCCAGAGCCATGATTTTCATATCTATTTCATTTCACTCATGTGTCTTGCATTCTTTGGGCATTTTATTTTTTATCTATCTTTTATCTGTGTATGTGGATAGGTCTCATTTGTTGATATTTTGGACTATGTATGCACATAGCTGCCACCGAGGTGTCCACTCACTGGCCGTGAATGTAATGATATGCATGATTCAGTTGCTTCTTTAAATAAGAAATATAGATGTTGTCTGATTCGAGTAAGGCGTATGAGTTGAGCGATGGGCGAAGAATGCTAATTACTAGCGCGTTTTGTAGTTACCTTGCGGAATCTTACGTCAATCCTGGGGTCACGTATGATCTTCATTTTCTGCAGCAAAGTGTGACAACGCTCTTGAGCCACAAACCATACAACTACGATATACAACAATAATGTGACGCCCTGTCAATGGTTTTCTCAATAGCGCTACCAGCCTGAAACTCGGCCGCCAGCTCGCAATGGCTGCGACGCTGCGACGAGCTGCTGCAGGGCC
The DNA here is from genome assembly GCA_039119965.1 of Talaromyces sp. DC2. Classification (NCBI taxonomy): domain Eukaryota; kingdom Fungi; phylum Ascomycota; class Eurotiomycetes; order Eurotiales; family Trichocomaceae; genus Talaromyces; species Talaromyces sp. DC2. Next base: position 344,806 of record JBCLNQ010000034.1, read on the forward strand.
GGTTACTGTAGGCCGTGTGGTTTGGCATCGTTTTGGGTTTTCGTTGAGGGGATGCGCTTCGACGTATCGTCTTGGTGAAAGAGTTTGCGCGAGGTCAACGGGGGTATTACTGAGACCAAATGTGTATACGTATACACATCGCAGACAGAGACAAAAGCAGAGGAGGGCGTTTTCGAGTACAGCTGTGCGGCGAGACGAGGAGCACAAGTATAAAGATTATGACCCTTATCATGGTCGCGACAGGTGGTCACTTTCAGGCGTGATACAGCGGCACATCAATGGTGTACGCACTGTCCTCTCTGCTCGCATGGTGCAGGCGCTTATGGCATGCGGTCTGCTGGGGTATATACTCAACTTGGAGACAGTCGAGGAAACCGGCCGTCGCCGATTCAACGTTGTGCACCCCAAACAAGAAGCCAGCGTGGGCGAGGCCCTGTATCGACAGTACCTTGGCGCATTCCACAGCCATGTTCTTCCACCGCATCATCCGCAGGCGCGGGCCGTGGAGACGGTCATGGATCGGCTGATTCCGCATGTTGAGCTGGAGTATGTGGATTGGAAGGTGCATGTTGTCAACGATGATAGTAACGCGAATGCGTTTGTGCTTCCGTCGTAAGTCCCCTCCTCCCCTTTTCATTTATGGAGAAAGTGTCCTAATTTTGGTAGCGGAAAAGTATTTGTCTATACGGGCCTGCTCCCTATTGCTCAAGATCAAAACGGGCTGGCAGTCATCCTGGGTCATGAGATTGCGCATGTCGTGGCCCATCATTCTGCGGAGCGTTTGAGTTCCTGGTGGATTGTGATAGCTGGTGTCACGGCCCTGATAGGTCTTTTTGATGGATCGGGCAATATACCGTCGCTTTTTATGAGCCTTTTTTATAGGTTGCCGAATTCGAAGACTATGGAGGTATGTCTGTCTACTTAATTCAGCTTCTTATGTTTGTAGAGTTCTGATAGCTGGCTAGTCTGAAGCTGATAGAATTGGATTGAGTATGCTCTGTCAATGTCTTGGAATTGTCTCTTCTGTGGCTTATTGATGTTTATTCAGTGCTCATGGCCGAGGCTTGCTTTGATCCTAATGCCGCCTATGCAGTGCAAGTTTTTGCTTCGTTCCCTGCTTGCCACTCTCTGAAGCTCAGCTTACGTTTGTTTAATAGATGGGAGCGTCTCCTAAGATTCGAAAAAGAAAATGATTCTTTTGGATTTCTTTCAACACATCCTTTGGTACCTATCCTACTCAACCGATTGATCTAATCTACTGACTCAAAACGCCTATAGAAATTCAACCGCCTTCAAGATTTTCGCGAATTGTATGTAACTAAAAGCCTTTGCTACTTTTTCCAGAGAGAGATTTTTGTCTAATGGTTTATAGAATGCAAGAAGCCCGCACGCGGTACAGGGAAAGGGGATGTGGTTTTGCTGATCGTTATAGTAAGTCAAACCAAAGCCAACAACTGTATAAGTAGTGGAAGGGTGGCTGATATTGAATCTAGTGCAAGGGTTTAAAGAGGTTTATAGCAAGTCAGACCGGGCTGTGGAGTCCAAAAGCTGTGTTTCCAGTAAATGATATTGTAGATATGCCTATTTCCAACAATGTAATCTATAACATCTGATGCTTGTAGGCCTCACTTCGCTCGATGAAATATGATGAGAGTAGGAACGGCTCGTACTCAATATATGTTCGATTTCATTCGTCAACTGCCGTCAACTGTTACGTCGTGGTACTACTTGAAAAAGATTTGATTGAGGTCATCCATCATTCTTTAGCGTATTCTTTAGACGCTTTACTTTTGCTGTCTTTCTCCGACCTCAATAAAGGCTACGAGTCGTAAACTTCTGGGGTCTTATTTTGAATTTGGGCAGGTCTTGCTCCCAGCATCATTTCAATGTAACTCTGGCTCTTTATTTCCCGTCCTCTTCTTTCTTTTTTTGTTGTATTCTTTAATGTATGAAGCAGATAAAAGGTTTCTAGGTCAAGTTGACATGCAGGCACTTAGACTAGAAAAGCGAGCACCCGATGATAAAATATCTAAGCTGTTAAAAGCAACATTGAAGTTGGTCTAAAAAAGAGAAGAGAAAAAAGAGAAAGTTTGTATAGGATGGACAGATAGAGGAGTATAGTTACCAGAATCGGCTAATCGATAAGTCTCCTGTTTGCACTGTTTGCAAGCCACCAGCGGCAGCTCATCCAAAAATTAGGAGCATTCCCCGCCGAGTCGATTATCAAAAGAGACATCTCCTCTGTCAAAGAAAGGTACGTCGCGGGTTGTGCGTGCAGAAATATACAAATTCTAATACCTCGAAACAGTGAACTCTTTCTTTCTTTCTTTCCCCTTATTTCTCCTTTGGCGGTCGCTCTTAGGAGCTTTGTGTGAACCATGTCCTTGTCGATACCCGGCCCCTCTCAGGCCGGACTCTTCAAGCAGGGCTACCAAAGGTGCGTATTTGCTTTTAAAATTTATGAACTCCTAAAATGTACTAATCATGATCATACAGCCATGATGCCGAAGACGGCGCAGTCATCCGCAACATCGAAGCCTGCCGCGCCATCTCCCAAACCGTCCAGTCCTCGCTCGGCCCTTATGGCCGCAACAAGATCGTCATCAACCACCTGCAAAAGATGTTCCTCACCTCAGACGCCGCGACCATCCTGCGTGAACTGGATGTCGTGCACCCGGCCGCTAAACTGCTCGTCATGGCCAGCCAGCAGCAGGACTCGGAAATGGGTGACGCGACCAACTTGGTGATTGTCTTTGCTGGCGAGCTGTTGAAGAAAGCGGAAGAGTTGCTTAGGATGGGTCTCAAGACGAGTGATATTGTGCAGGGGTATGAGAAGGCGCAGAATGTGGCGTTGAGTGTGCTGGAGGGTGAGTTTGCCCTATATTTCGCTCTGCATTTTTGGGGATTGAAAAAAGGAAAAAAAAAAAAAGCTAATAATGCAGACCTCGAGGTCGACCGCTTAAAGGAAATGCGCTCGCAAACAGAACTCAGCAAAGCTCTCCGCACCGTCATCGCCAGCAAGCAGTCCGGGTCCGAAGATACTCTGGCCGCCCTCGTCTCCGAAGCCGTGCTCGCCGTTCTACCCAAAAACCCTGTTAACTTCAACGTTGACAATGTCCGCGTGGTCAAGATTATGGGTGGAAGCCTGGAGCAGTCGCGAGTAGTAAAGGGTATGGTCTTTGGTCGGGAGCCGGATGGAAATGTAAAAAAGGCGCGCAAAGCCAAAGTCGGCGTCTTTAGCTGCCCAATCGACATCTCGCAGACGGAAACCAAGGGCACGGTGCTCTTGAAGAACGCGCAGGAGATGCTCGATTTCACCAAGGGCGAGGAAGATCGCTTGGAGGCGGCCATCAAGGAGCTGTACGACTCGGGCCTTCGTGTGGTTGTTGCTGGTTCTACCGTGGGCGAGTTGGCTCTTCACTACCTCAACCGCTTCAACATCCTCGTCATCAAGATCCTCTCCAAATTCGAACTGCGCCGCCTCTGTCGTGTCGTGGGTGCAACACCGCTCGCCCGCCTGGGTGCTCCCATGCCGGATGAAATGGGAAGCGTCGATGTTGTTGAAACCACAGAGATTGGAGGCGACCGAGTCACAGTCTTCCGTCAAGAAGATACCAACACTGTCACCCGCACCGCCACCATTGTCCTCCGCGGCGCGACCCAGAACCATCTCGACGATGTCGAACGAGCCATCGATGACGGCGTCAACGTCGTCAAGGCCGTCACAAAGGATCCCCGCCTGGTCCCCGGTGCCGGCGCCACAGAAATCCAACTCGCAGAGCGAATTTCTGCCTTTGCAGACAAAACTCCGGGTCTGTCACAATACGCTATCAAAAAGTACGCCGAAGCCTTTGAAGTCGTGCCCCGCACTCTCGCCGAATCCGCCGGTCTCGATGCCACCGAGATTCTCTCGCGCCTGTACTCTGCACACCAGCGCACCGACGAGTCCGAGGGGTCTGAGGGATCTGACGAAGGCTCAGATGAGTCCTCTTCTTCTTCCTCCGACGAAGTGCCATACTGGACGACCGGCGTCGACTTGTTCTCTAACTCAAACACCGGCACCATCGACGCCGTTGAAGAAGACATTCTGGACCTCATGGTCTCCAAAAACTGGGCAATCCGTCTCGCGACCGAAGCCGCTCGCACCGTTTTGAGCGTGGACCAAATCATCGTTGCGCGTCAAGCCGGTGGACCGAAACCGCCTGGCCAGAATCCTAACTGGGATGAGGATTAATTTTTTTTCTTGAAAAAAAAAAGTTGTCTTTTTCTAATGGAACGGGGGGTTTTATTATACTTTTTTTGTTATTTTTATTTTTTTCTGTCCTAAAATGGATGTGAATAGATAATGTGACCAATTGACGAAATTATATTGTGAATTAGAGGTTAATTTCGAATGATAGTAAATCATAAGTACTCTAAAATCCAAAACTATAACCAGAACCATAAACGCCCCAGTCCTCCATTGATTTAGAAATTTATTAAAGAAATTCAAAACATCAGTCCCAAGGTCGATACCGTCCAGCGGTGTGGGCCTGGCATGTATGTTGGGGTGGTATTTAACGCAGGGGAATCGGGGTTGGCGGAGCATGTATATTCAACACTGCTGCATCGAAACTTAATTTGTGTTTTGGATGATATAGACAACTTGGAAAAAGTGTCGTGAGATGTAGGGATGGTTGAAGAATTCAGTTGTAGGGTCAAGTTGCGGGATCGTCGAAACACCCCCTCTTGTTTGCATATGGAGAGATAAACAAGCGATATTATTCAAACATATCGTTGTAATTCGTGTCGGACATGCATAACAAGACTGTCATTTTTGTCATTTTCTTCTTTCTTTCTGATTGAATGGCTTCACGCATAGGCCCAGTTCGTATTTGCGCGCGTCCTGAAAGCATGACCATGGCCATGCAGTCGGTCCTTGCGGGCCTCCGCCCGCATCGTCCATCGCAGATAGCTGGAAAAGAGCGTATGAGAGTGCAGGGTGATCCAGATGAGGATCAAGCAGCTGGCGATGTATTTTTCTTCGGGGGAAAAGGAGAGATCCATGTTGATGGATTGATTGATATTTTTTTGTTTCCGAAGGAAAAGAAGAGAAGAAGGAGAGAAGAGTGGTGGATAGACAGCAGAAATGAGAAGCAAGGGAGAGCTGCGTAATACGGGAGGAAACACTGGCGGATCAGAGAGTCAACCACCAGGATAGAGCAAGTCTCCTCAGGTGCAACCTCCAGGCGACATAAAAATCCAAACAAAAGCAATTTAGACCGACGATTGTCGCTTCAGCAGGAGCATCAAGTCATTCCATCTTCGTGGTCGGTATCAATTGCGAGGAGCAAGTGGTAAGGCGGTAATCTGCGGGTAATAAATTACCGCTGCCCACGTGACCACAGAAAATTAGTTTCTGAGCGGAAGTCCGACAATCAACAAGACCAGACAAGACAAGCTTGCGAGGTTTCTCTTCATTGAGCCTACCCCTGTTTCGTCAGATTCCATACTTCCTAATTGGAGACTTCAGCCTCACACACACAAGCATCATGTCAATTGCTTCTCAAGCCGCAGCTCGATGCTGCAGACAGGCCGCTCGCCCATCGTCTTTCTTGCGCATCTCGACTCCATCCTCCACATGCCTTTACAAGCAACAACAGACGACGCCTGCTCGCCGATGGCAATCGACTGACGCTGCTGCCGCCCCAACGAATCCTAAAATCTCACAGATTGTCGATCAGATCAGCCAATTGACTTTGTTGGAGACTGCCGACCTTGTTTCCAGCTTGAAGGTTGGTGTCTCTTTTTTGCTTCCTCAACGGGCCAAAAATCGCACATCTCGTCGCGGTAGAAATGCGATGAGGTCGTCTATTTCTGATTGCTAATAACGCGTCTTAGTCTCGCCTGAACATCCCCGACCTCCCAGTTGGCGGCTTCGCCGTCCAAGCAGGCCCAGCAGGTGGTGCCGCCCCAGCCGCCGCCGAGGAGGAAGAAGCCGAACCTGCCGCTGCAGAAAAGACTCTTTTCAACCTGAAACTCGAGGCTTTTGACGCCGGCTCGAAGCCCAAGATCATCAAGGAAATCAAATCCATGCTCGGTCTCTCGCTAGTCGACAGCAAGAAGTTCGTCGAGGCCGTGCCCAAGGTCATGAAGGAGAACGTGCCCAAGGAGGAGGCCGAGAAGATCATCGAGACCCTCAAGGGTCTTGGTGCCAAGGCTGTTATGGAGTAAAAAGAGGGACTTCGTCTGATCTTAATTTGTCAACGAGCGAATCCGGAAGCCGACTATACCAGGCAATGCTGCTTGAGAGGGGACAAGAGGCGCGGGATATATAATTGTACATTATCATGGAAGGGAGCAAGAAATCTGTTTGGGCCTCTCGACTCTTGGCTGAGTTGTTGGAGTATCCTTCTGATGGACTATGTTTTACTATAAACTGTTTATTATCTGTCACAATTCATTCCGTTTCGATTTATTGCATGGTTGCAGTCTGGGTTTACTATAGCTGCAGAGCAGGTCATTCTCAATTAGGTGTTATTTTCCAATCATTGCGTAGCTATTTATTCATTGCACAGTTGGGTTGGAGATTCTACAACCACTCATCAGCAAAATCACACGTACAATCAGCATAAATAAATCAACCTAAAAACTCACTCTATCAAATTACCATCTGGATCCCTCACATACACACTTCTCAGCGGGCTTCTCGCCCCCGTCCTCTTCACTACCTGCCCACCCTCCAGCACCTCAATGCCTCTCTCCCTCAGCTTCTTCAGAACCTCACCAACATCGTCATTTGCCAAGAAGCACAGATCCGCAGTGCCCGGGAGAGCCGTGCGAGCTTTGGGCTCAAACTCTTTCCCGGCTTGGTGAAGATTGATCTTCTGGCTTCCGAACAGCAGGGCGTGTCGAGTTGTACCGGGGTCTGACGGCGATGTGAACGACTGATGCGCCATCCCCAGAACCTCGGTGTAGAACCTGATAGTGTCGGGTAGAGAGCGGACGGTTAATACAAGATGGTCCAGCGATGCCAGAGTGCACACGGGCTTATCAGATACAGCTGCTGTAATGGTGGTGGACATCCTGCGGCGCAATGCTATGCCTTTGGAGGGGAGAAGAGGCCTGCTTGGAATGATAATAGCTGCAATTCGGGATCTCGTAACCGTGGATGTCAAGGACAATGATTGCATTTCGGCCACACCTCAAGTATGTACTTTCTTCCTGCTGCGTACGTCCAATTATGAATTACTCGAGCTGGAAAATGTAGTTGTACGTTGACAGATGGAGACTGTCTCACTACAAGATGTCGAAGTCGTGACTGGGCACCCCGGCCAATCGGAAAGCTGCATGACCCACTTGTATTTTGTTAACTCTCGCTCGTACAGCTTCATCCTCGTCTCTAACAGGACTACTGTACACATGTCCGCAGCACTGCTCAGGGCCCGTCATGTCCTCTGGGTGCAGGTCGGTCTCGCCATGGTCGCCCCGTCTGCGACTGTACAGCCATGTCTGCCGGCGCATTAACCGGCCGCTTTCTTCGCGCTTCGTCGTCCCTCTTGTCCCCATCACCACACCAATCGAATCACAGTCCGCAGTGAGACACTATGCCTCTAGAAAAAGGCCCCGGCCATATCCAGGAAAGGTCGATAACCCTACGTTCCTAGTAGACACGGAAGAAGGAAGGCAAAAGATACAAAGATCGCATCAGGTCCTGCGCAGTGACTCGGCTGCGATCTACAAACCGGCTATAAAGGGAAACTTACTTGACAGCAGCGTGACGCTGGATACTTTTGAAAAAATCGCGCGACGGTTGATCGACGTCTCGTCCTCAGACTATCCGGATGCAATCAGCTTGAAACAAGTATACGACGGCGATCCTAATATCGTCTTTGGCGTGGCTATGGCGCTGGCCACATGGCTTCCGTGGCATAGGTATCTTTATAATTGGAGTGCGATGGCGACAGCAGATGCCGGTGCCACGGTTCCATTAGTGATGTTAGTTAGAAAAGAACTCGAGAAGCCGTTCACCACCTACCAATCAAAGCCATTCTTGCAGCTCGAAGTTTTGGCCAAAAGGAACATTCCGCTCGCAATGCGAATGCAGGCTGATGTCTATTGGGATCAAAAGAGACACGATAAGGCTGTCGAGTTGCTGGAACGACTCCATAGCCGCACATACCCGTCAAATACACGCGTTGGATATAAGGATGATCTTACTGCGGATGGTCACTTTTCTCCGCCTTGGAGACGTCTCATCGAGTATTACCTTCACCTTGGGTTAAATGACAAGGCGGACGCCATGACCAAAATCGGCGCTCTCGATTACCAAGATCCTGACGCTCTAATGGCTTACGCACATGTGGTGAAAGAGAAGGAAGATTGGGAAGTATATGAGCAATGTGTCTCCGTCGCTGCTACTGCAGGCAACGGATCAGCCTGTCTGCGACTAGGCAATTTCTACTACCTGATGTCCCAAGGCAAGATTCCTTCGGCAGACCAACTCCCCAAGGACGCCTCCTGGTTTCACTCTTTTTTCCACAGAAGGTTTGGTACGCCTCGCACTTTGGCAGATTTCCGGAAGCTGGCTTCGGATTGGTACGCTCTGGCCCTAATACATGGCGACAAAAAGGCAATCAGAAACCTCGTAGTCATTTTACGCGAGGACGGCCACCTGGAAGATGCTTACGATGTTCTCTCCCAGCTTAAGCCAAGTCCAGAACACTGGAACAGCCCGCACATTGTCAAGTTGCGAGCGAGGATTGGTGACCCGACTTTCCGACCCAATATACCCCCATCCTGGCTTGAATTATGACCTAGCTATTCTGTGGCTATTCCTGCTCCATGTTTTGGCGAAAGCATGTTCTCTCAACTATCGCATTAGCGTTTTGGTTTGTGCCCGGGGTCTGTATATAAAAGAGAAGTTAAAAACTTCTCTAGTGTATCATATAATTTTTTTTTTCCTTAAAAAAAGAAGAAGAATTTCTCTTTAACCTACTCATATCCATTAGTTTCATCTTCAGCCTTCCTCTTCCCTTTCCCCTTTCCCGAGCGAGGCTTTAGCTCAAACATGCCCATCTCTTTGAGTTTCCACGTCAACGCCGACGATTCCTTCATGCCAGGAAAGTCCTTTGACGAAAACACACGAAACGGCTCCGACATTGTCTCGGCCAGGATGGGCTGTGCTTTGCCCGTGTCAAACGCCATGCCCCAATCCATGAGACGGAACTTTAAGCGATACGTCCCTGCTGTGCGTACAGAAAGGTCTGCAAAGACGAAAAATGTTGCGGGTATCGTGCTGGTCTCTGTCACTGTTTTGATATACGAACTTCGCCCGGGTTGGCTGGATGGATGGCCCGGTGCGGTTTCGGGGTCTGGTTCGATCGGGGTGTAAAAGGGGGATACATATGTTTTACCAGATAACACTTGAATAGCCCGCGGATGTGGAGAAGAGGCATTGTCTAAAGGAGAACAAGTCACGCTGTCTTCGTGGCTTCCCCTTCGTCTTCTGACAGTGTTCTCGATCATGTGAGTGCTATGGATAAGTTTCTCGTCCTCGTTTTCTGGTCCAGATTTCCGCACAGCATACAATAGACAAGCGACAGTATACCTTGGGTTCTGCAGAAGCTCTAAATCGTCGTCTGATTTGGAATCAAAGTCAACCAGAAGCATTTGTAGAATCGGAGGGGGATCGATGGGACGCCGATCTTTCTCGCCAGCGGCACATGCCCTTGTCGCGACGGGTTGTTGCCGGATATGGAGTCGGAATCTGGAACCTTGTGAAACCTTGTCTGATGAGTCCGTGGTGGATGATTGGGTCGATGCGCGTCTTGAGGTTTCCATCTTGGTGTTCTGAGGGTGAAGCAGATGCTCGAATCCGAGAGGGATACCAGTGCCGCGGGCTGGTTGCTTTGAAGCAGGCGGGTTCAGGGCCATTATATTCACTCTACAATGGATTATAACCAAGAGAGACTTTATAATGGAGTGTTTTTAATAAGTAAACAGCGTCTCGAACGGGTATGTTTGGTTATATAGACGAGAACCCAAGGTAATTAATTACCTTGTAGTTTGGCGAGTTAAAAAAATTCGATTGATAGCGAGGACCGAGTCGAGTTGAACAATCTAAAAACTGCATTTAGTAAATATGCCCAAGGACTTTCCAGAAGACTAGTAATTATCACCACCGAATTTACCTATAGGATAATCTAAAATGTCTCTATAAATATCCGTATTGAGAATAGCGAATAGATTATCGACAGGAAGCTGAAATTGCCCGAAATTACACGACGCTCTGATGGTTTCCCTCCGGCGTGATGGCCCCTTGTAGAATAAAATAAAATGGCGCATGTATTCGGACCCTAGGGCAGGAAAAGCTCTTCCAAATGAGGAAGCTCTTCTACGAAGGCTCTGATCAGACATGTGGCTTTGTTCCAGGGATGCGTAGCCGTGAAGACCCTTGTCGAAAAAGAGGGATCTTTGGATCTCCTGTAGTTAGCTATTCCTGATATTCAAAAACATTCTGAAAAACTATTCCTTGTTTTGCTCAATCGAAGTGCACAATGTGTTTTGACAGAAATGGGCTGTTTGTGAACTGTAGGATTGTTCCAGAACCGTAGCCAGTCACAGGATATAGAAGCCTGGTTGTTGCTGTTGTTGTTAAACAAAGGACGTCTGCAGCTGGTGTTGGTTCGCAAGGATAATGATAACCTCGAGAACTCGACGCTCAAAATTTATTTCCGGTTTTTTGGCTGCCCAACTGTCAACCTCATTTGTTCCGGCTTGTGATTGTTTCCCAATGACCAGGGTACAGGCGGCACGGTCGGAGGAATCTCAACCAAGCTTGCATACCTGTACACAATGCGAGTGAGACTACTCAAAGCCTTGGTACTCAGAGGTGGTATAACATGAGAGAGGCACCTGGTCCATTGCAGGTGGATACCGGCAACATGTGTCAAAAAAAAAAGTAAAAGGTTGACAGCTGCCTACTCGTTTGATTTGGGTTTGGGCACCGAAAAAAAGTGACGCTTAAGAGTAGTTCCCAACACCTGACAGTAGACGAGGTGATTTGCGGCGGCGAATGAATGTTGCATTGGTGGAGTTTCAATCAGCACGGGGCTGTCATTTTTGCCTCACGCAAGAAAGAAGATGAAATCAACCTAAGCGACCTTGGCGCCGGTTATGTGCAGAAATTTGGAATAATTGATGCTAGAGACGCCCGATGAAATCGTAAGTCTTCCTCTAGTGCATTGATTTGCCACTCAGCTCTTCCATGTGCTATGAACCACCGGGGTAACGTAGCAATACTGGACAGGAGCCTCTCTAGCTATGTATTGGCTTGTGATAGTTCGACAAACAGAAAGACGTGGAGCGCCAATAGCGACCGAAGAGCCAATTATAGCGCAATGAAAGCATACTATTTTGATTTAGTTGCAGATAAGTCTGGGCTCCGTTAAGGATAATGATCCTCACTTGCGGGCCGCACCTTGTCCGAAGACACAGTTGGACTGGGCCCGAAGTCCACTCTAAAGGTTGCCATGACTCATGGATCAGGTATGCCTGGATGATATTCGCTGGTGCTGGGGTGTTGACATTGCTCGTGCAGAGCCATGAATCAGCAGCTTCCCCAGCATCAACTGATTTCAAATCCCGAACCTCATAGCAAGGGAGGCTTAGAGATACCCGAGACTTTCATATGCTTAATAGAAGCATAATTAGATGTTAAAGACACCGAATAATAATAGCCTGTAGAGGCGCTTCTCCACTTGGATGCAGTACAGGTGCAATCCAGCGTTGTATAAAGCGGGTTTTAAGAAACAGTTGTGAAAGCATTGCGTCCGTTGACCAATATGTAGCAACCTTGCAGTCTGAAAGTGGCCAAGATATTTTTTTTCTCCCTTGAACATGCAACAACATCGAAACTTTGGATCCGAGTTCTACATAGGTAGTCCACTGTTGGAGAAACCGCCATAGATTGTTCTACTAAAAGTGTGCCGCGCGTAATTTTCGTGTATAGTCCCAGTATCCTTTAGGCAACAATACTGCTTGACAGGTGACAAATTAATTCAAAGACTGGGCCCAAGGACCCTCTTTTGTAAGGCGAGAAAATGACAAGTCGGTGGCGCTGCTGAGTAGACCGCGGCCCTGCACTTTTTAGACGGCACAAGCCGACCAATTGGCGGCCCTAGGTACGGATCGTATACATACATGTAGGTCGAGGCTAGGTCCGTACATGTCTCGCTTAGGCCACGGAAAATCCATGAGAATTTGGCAGTTGATGCGCGAATCGACATGACAGTTTGTTGGTCTCCGGTCGCCGAAGCTAGAGCGTTATTGCATGAAGTATATGCACACCACCTGGAGCTTTGACTCGACGGGAGGACGGACCAACAGAGCTGTCGACTCAAGCTTCGATACATGATTCATGACAACATCAACAGAGTAATACAGCAACATCGCCGATCCTGGTTCATCGCTTGCTGCTTACTCCGCCGTAGGGGTGTGTTTTGAGAACCACAACAATCACACCTGCAAGAACACGCTAACCTTCTCTGGTAAAAGAAGACATGTCGATCTCCAAATGGCGGCGACAGAAAACGGTGTTTCCACTTTTCATGGTCGCTGATCACCCGTCATTTGCGGTATTGTGTCTTTGCAAATTGTGAATTCATCTTCCCCGCCTCGACACTGTTGAGAGGTCAGGTTGGCGGATCGCCGGCCCACTGTGTCGATTTTCTCCCTGGCATAAGGAAAACAAACAGCGAATTCAAAGGTCGTAGAAAGTCCGCGCAGAGGTAATGTCTGACGCACAATAGAGATATGTTGCCATCAGTGAAGAAATTAGCTTGGTAAGACGAAGATCCGAGCCTTATTCCACGTTCGGCTGTTTAGATACCGAATAATCAGTACTAACATGTAGTCAATGTTAGGTTCGTGTTTACGGGGTAAGACATGTCACATCAACCCAGAATCGCCGAGGTAGTAGTTAGTAAAGTTGATTAGTTAGGGACGCCCGTGAGATTCCTTGCCCACCTAAAAGCGGCCTTATGTCACGAGGAGAAACGCCAACCTCTGCAGGGCTTATCATCCCACCATGAACATAGAGTAGATTTTGTTGTTGCACTATTTATGCAGGGAGTTAGCTAGTGGCTTCCTATAGGAACAAGAACTGTGAGAACAAGCTAGAGAATGCCACTGACTACCAGGTAAAGCATATCGATGGATAGTTGGAGTGATCTTCGCCTGCCGGCCTTCCCAAAGACACACGGTGAATATTCTGCTGCATTGACCAACAAAACACAAGGGTGCGATCCAAGCAATCCGATAACAACATGAATGTCTTAAAGAACTGGGTATGCATCGAAGTACCTCATTGACTGTCGACAGAAAACAGTAGCATACATAGGTAGAAACGTCGCATGAGGAAGATTTAACCACGGTTTGCGATCTGCGGGTTGACGAGGAAGCCGCGAATGCACGCCGTCCCGAAGCCCTGTGGTGATTGGCGATTGGCAGTTCATACGTCGTAGTGTGATCTACAGATTTGAGAGAGGCTCTTCAGGTCCACGAAAATAATTATACATGTAGCACACTGAAAGTTAAATATATGAGCGGAAAAAATACCAAGCATCGCTCACACTATATACAATAACAACATTACTGTATCGTTATCACTTGAGCCAAAGAATCAGTATGTAAGAACTTTGGGGTCACTGTCAAAGACATATAGAGACCCGGCATTCGCCACAGGAAACACGGCATGTTCGATGTCTCTGTGGAAGTCTTGCGGACTAGTCGGCATGGCCAGAGTCGATAAAGAACCGATCAGTGGATGTTGTTGCAACGTCTCCGTCACAGAATCATCGGTAGGTGGTAGATGGTTTGACCCGAAGAGAGTAGAGTTCTCGCCTACGAATATGAGAAGAAACTCGGATGAAAGACGATCGAACGCCACGAGGTATCCTGTCTGTGCCCAGTTTTCTGCATAAGGTTCCGCTGCAGACCTGTCTTCTGTAAGAAGCTCTCGTCGAACGAGATACCCAAGTTGAAAGAGATTTCGACTGCGTTCTGGAGTGACGAGAGTATCAGCTGAAAAAGCAACCCGAGCACGAAGTAGGCCTATTGAGGAAGAAAGGTCCGAGATATAGTCGTCTTGCCTTGCCACTGGAATCCATTTGGGAAGCCAAGCAAACTCTTGAGTGCTAGTTTCGAGATCCTGGGTAAATAACGGGATAGAAGAGCCCTCGCAGTCGCCGAGAGCATCAATGACATTGCCAATCTCTGATGTGGAAAGGGAATTGCCGTATTTTTGAATTTGAAAGATCAAGTTTTCAATTGAAGGGAAATCAATTGTTTCCCCGTCCATTTGTATACTTTGCATTCCTGCGCCATCGTCCCATTCGTTCGGATGTTGATCTTCCGCTTCACGAAGTAAACGTTCAACGTCTGGATTATCGTCCAGGCCATGATTTTGTAAATCGGCCAAAAACTGCGATGGTACACTTGGCGAAGCATGAACGTTGCTGGCAATCTTTATAATCTGCACCAACGACTCCAGACAGGCTTTAACATGATCAACTTCGCCGGTTTTGAGAAGCGCGGAAAGACAAGAATAAGCGTCATTGAGAAGACCGGTCGAAGGGTTGCTCAATAAACGTTCCATAAGGAGGGTTAATATTGCTTTCAGGCGCTGTCGTGCTCCTATTAATTGTAAGAGCTCAATCGCCGTTGAATAGGATTCATCGCTCAACAATAAATGGTCAAATAAAGCCTCGGGGTAAAATTCCTTTTGGGGGCCTTCACCTGCCACAACGGCTAGGATTATTTCGGTGTCATATTTCAAGTCATTAAATTGAAGGCTTTGTAATGTTTTGAGAAGGCTTTTGATGACTATATCGGCGTCATCCCCTTGCACCGGCCCCGATAACTTCGTAGTATGGTAAAGCAAGGCAGACGGTAGGAATATCTGTGAAGAGCATCGTAATCCTTCAATGTGGATTATGTTTGGCGTCGTTATGCCGGAATTTTTGCATCTACGAGCAAAGGCGTTTAACGTTGACAAGATATCTTGAGAAGAGTGGTATCTTTCGCATTTGTGAAGAGCGGTTCTCAGGGACTCTCGGTCAATGGAAGTCACAAACCCAGACGCTGCATGTTTTTCAAGCCACAATTGAAGGTCGCGCAAATTGGATACGTTGTGCAAATCCGCAGGAGGCTGTATGGCAAGGAGTGATTCGTCTGGATGTAGTAGTCTTCTAGTGTTGATGCTTTGAAGGTTTTGGCACTTTAGTAAAAACTCGAGATCGTCGAAAGATTGTGTATAAGTTGGATTTCCATGACTGTCGAGGTCCCGACCAAGTAAATACCGCGACAATTGGGATGGCGCCAATGTGGAGCTGGCCGCATCGTAACTGTCACTCTTGACACGGGGTGCGGTATGAGAGAACTCAGAGAGGGAACGTGCGTGGCAAACTCTTCGGCCTGTCAGGGCACGAGCAGCAAAGCCTCGAGGCCTCAAGATTTGCTGTGCCATGGCGCTGCCCCAAGACCGACGAGCAGTTAGTTGACAGCTTTGATGCCATCCCCAAACACAAGTGGAGCCGGAGCGCGTCAGGACGGCGGAGGATTGGGCGGGGAAGGTACCATCACGCTAAACCAGCCTGGGCACTAGCCGGGTCTTAGAGCTGCCCCACTGGCTTCCGTCTCCAACTCTTGTCTTTTCACCGCACGACAAAAGATCGTGAATCCTCGACTCTGACACAAGAGTGACCGCGCGTTTGGGCCACAATACTATCGTCATGTCGTCTTCCAAGGCCGCCAAATCGCACACCGATGAGCCTGTAGAGGCAGTGCCGCAGGACAGCGAATCTGCGCGCCGAAATGACGAAAACGACGCACCTTCCGGCGGCGACCCTGCAAAGACCACTGCAGATTCTTCGGAACAAGAGACAAATGGCGAACCCAGCGACGCCGCAAGCAAGGCACAGGATCGGCTAGCGAGATTCAAAGCCCTCAAAGCACGCGCAGTGAGTTCAGGTACCGTGCAAATGTGATTTTTTCGACGTGACTAACTCTATGCTAGAAAAACGCCACAGACAGCAATCTGAAAGAAACAGCCGCCGAATCTCAACGACTTTCCACTGATCCAGCTCTGTTGTCTAGCCTGTCGCGCAAGCATGCGTTTGCATCCCACAACCTCCTCAAGGCGGATACGGAGGAAGCCGGCGAAGATTTCGAACGCAAGCGAGCCTGGGACTGGACGGTCGATGAATCCGAGAAGTGGGACAAGCGTATGGAGAAAAAGCAACGCCATCGCGATGATGTTGCGTTTCAGGATTATCGTCAAGATGCTCGCAAGGTTTACAAGAGACAAATGAGGGGATTGCAGCCTGATCTCGAGGCGTACGAACGCGAGAAACTGGCAGCTGTAGAGCGCGCCGCCGCGAGTGGGGGATTGGAAATCGTGGAAACCAACGATGGTGAATTGGTCGCAGTGGACAAGAACGGTACCTTTTATTCTACTGCTGACTCGACTGATTTTGCCGAGAACAAACCGGATCGGGCAGCGGTCGACAAGCTCGTTTCCGACCTGCAAAAGGCTGAGGAGGTTCGCTTGAAGAAGCGACGTGATCGTCGTGGTGATGACGACCCAGATGTCACGTACATCAACGAGAAAAACAAGCAATTCAACCAGAAGCTTGGTCGGTTCTACGACAAGGTAAGTTTGCAAATCAGGGGATGTGTCATTAAAGGACGTTTTCTAATATTGTCATATAGTACACGAAAGAGATTAGGGATAGTTTTGAGCGTGGCACGGCATTGTGAAATAGCCTGTCGACTTCCCACGACCATGGGTATATAGGTAGACGTCTTTTCAAAATGAGAACCGGACGACCTAGTGGAACAGAATCAGAGCATAGTTTTTCTCCATGCTTTGGTCGCCAAGCTTTCGATCTTCTTTGTTCCAACCACGCCGCTTGTTGATTCATCCTCAATGGCTTCCACCACTGCCTGTGCCACGATATCAGCCTTGAGTGGCTTCTCTGTCATGGAACCGGCCAAGGATTGAAGGCGTCCACCGAGGAGCGAGTTAACCTCTGAGCCGATCATCCCGCCCAGGGCAATGGGCAATGTGGACTTTCTACTGGAATCGTATAGAAAACCCGGCCGAATGAAGATGCTTCGCAGGTTAGGGAATGCAGATGATATGGTTGTCTCGGCTTCTCTTTTTGTTGTGATGTATCTGCTGGGAAGCATTGGCGCTCCTGCAGCTGCTGAGATATAGACAAAGGTTGGAACGTGTTCATTGAAACTTTCCTGTGCCAGCGCGATAGCTAGCATAAATTGTGAGCCACAATCCCGAAAAGAAGATTATATATAATTTATGTATAAAGACAGCATACCTGTATCCCTATTCATGACCTCGTACGTCAATTGGCCGTCTCTTTCTTGAGGTCGTAGATCCTCCTGCGCCTGTCGTTTCAGGGGATCCTGAGTTCCCAGTTTTGACGAGCTGAAAGCCCTCTGTAAGCCGCTTACGAGCGACTCCTTGCCTTGCACCACTCTCTTGTAGTCGGCCTCCAAAAGAATTCCCATAGTATGAATAACAGCCGTTGCGTCTTTAAGAAGGGGTTTGTATGTCGAGGGCTTCAAGATATCAGCCTTTTTCCACTCGACTGAGCTTGCCCAGCCCGGTCGTTCCTTTGAAGCTGTCACGGCATCCCATTGCGGTTCCCCGGAGCGACTAAAAATTGAAGTTAAATCGGAAATAACTTTGATGATAATGAAAGAGCTCACCTAAGGGAGGTCACAGCCCAGCCTCGGACACTAGCATGTTTACATATCCTTGAGCCTATTCAATTGATTTTAAATATCAGATCTCCAGGTTATATCATTCAATGGCTTTTGACTGGCCGACTCACCGAGAAATCCGCTTCCGCCGGCGACAATGATTCTTTTGGACGCCATCTCAATGGCTATGCGAAGAGGAAGGACGGATGAGGGCGAAAATGGTGAAAGCTCGCAACGCTTTTTCAGATAGACATATTCCCAAAGATGTATTGACAACAGCAGGTTTTTTTCGACTTGTGCGCTCCTTCCGGAACAGCTCCAAGCCGAATGACGACACTTCGGCGTTTCGCCGTTTCCGCGGCGGGTCACGTGCCGTGACTGCGATAGGAGCTTATCGCATCGCGCTCCTGCGTTCTGTTGCTTTTCTTGTACTGACAACTTTTTGTTGAGATTGAGAACTTGTCGAGACGATGCCTGCTGCCACTGGAACCAAACGCGTCAGGGTATGAAATTTTGGATTTTGATATTACAATTTTTTAAGACACGAGCTAATGCTGAAACCAGGGCGTATCTGCTTTCCGACCATTCGGTATGTGTTTCACTTCTATCTCTTTTTTCTTCCTTCCGACACGAGTTTTAAAATACTAACTGTTCCAAGTGTTTGGAAGTGAAGCAATCCCCTTCGATCCTGAGAAGCGACCAGCAAATGCCCCTGTAGACCACACACACCAGTGGCGCGTTTTCGTCAAGGGTGTCAACGACGAGGACATTTCATACTGGCTGAAAAAGGTCCAATTCAAACTGCACGAAACCTATGCGCAGTCTGTGCGAACAATCGAGCAGCCTCCATTCGAAGTGACCGAGACGGGATGGGGCGAGTTTGAGATCCAGATCAAGCTCTACTTTGTACCAGAGTCGACGGAGAAGCCGCAGACGCTTTGGCACAGTTTGAAACTTCACCCTTACGGCGATGATATTGAAGGAAAACGCGAGCGACGAGAAAAAGTTGTTAGTCAGAACTATGAGGAAGTGATTTTCAACGAGCCCGTTGAGCAGTTCTACGACATGCTCACTGGGGGTCCTAGCAACCAGCCATCCAAGGGCAAGAGTGGTAAAGCCAAACAGTTACAGCACGGAGGCGGGAGAACGGCAGAAATTCCGGATAACGATAGTCCTGGAAACCCTTATAGCAGGGCAACAGAACATGCTGAACTGGGGAGGCTCGACGAGGCTTTAAAGACGGTCGACCAGATGATCAAGGAAGAAAAAACGAAGCTGGTCGAGAGAGAGAAGATACTGGCCGAACTGAAGGAGACCGAGGGCATTCCAGTCGTCACGAAAAAGAAATGATTATGAAACAACAAAAAAGGATGCATGGATGATGTTATGACCTGAATCTGGCAAGGCTTTGATGCTTCGTCATCGTACCGTCTCGCCTCAAGCAGATAATCGACACGCGTGATTGTCGGCAATTATCTGGCAGCGACAGTACGCGCTCAAGCTACCATGGAGACTTTTACTGTACGCAGTCCCAGGTAGGAGCTGAAGAAGGCAGTACTGGTTGAGATGTAATGCACTCACCAGATATATCGGAACTATTTTTACATGAATAGCTAGACTATGATGAAATATGAATATGAATGAGAGCTTATAATTTTCTTTTACATAACAAGATATAAATTTGATAATTGGCCTGTTGAGCTGAAGAGCGAACACAGTAATAATTACAGCGATGCCAGAACGAGGCGCAGCATGCGGGTAGTCAACGTATTCAACGGGTGACGACGCCCTCGACTCTTAGTCTTCGAGGCTGTGAAGGGCCCGCCAGCCCTATTCTTAGTATGTCGCCGCGTCGCCTTTGCCTGCCAATCGGTCTAGAATTAATACCTGGATTGTTGTTATTCAGTGAGGATTAATTAGGTGGGGAGACCAACTGTATCAGATATGTGAGACACGGGCCGTGCGCTGATCGATGCCCTGGCAGTGTCAACAATAATTTAGCCTAGGCAACTGTCAATCGGTTGCTCTATGCTTCTTCACTCTCTTTCTTTCGCATGACTGACCAGTGTCGGGGGTTATCCTGTTATTCTTATTATTGACTATAGATTTTCTTTTCACTTTTCAAAAGTTTTCACGGTCACAAAATTATAGACCGAATGCGCTCTTTTCCACGTGCGTTCTGAATAACCAAGTCGCCCTGAACCGACTCCAGATTCTTTTTCACGATGCATGCGCTCAAACTATTCTCATTCTTTGTTCCTGCAGTGCTGGCTTCGTCAGAGTTCGTAGAGCGAAGCACAACCGCCTGCAACAACTCCCCCGACCTGTGCAGCAAATCCTGGGGCGATATTACTCACCTTGGAGCCCACGACAGTCCGTTTGTCAGAGATTCGTCGACCTCTTATTCTGTCGCAGGGAACCAGTGAGTGTCGCAGATCCTTGAGGAGAAATTTATACAGCGCTCTGACCATTTCATTAGGTACTACAACACGACCGTCCAGCTGTCCGCCGGCGTACGCTTGGTAACGGGTCAAATACACCAGAACAACAATGAGTGGCACCTTTGCCATACTTCTTGCGAATTGCTTGATGCTGGAACCTTGGAGTCGTGGCTGTCTGAAATCAAAACCTGGCTTGACAACAACCCCAATGATGGTAAACTACTTTTATACCCTAGAGAATATATATGAAAGTACAACTTGCTGACTCGCCCGTCGGTGCTCAGTGGTGACCCTTCTGCTTGTGAACAACGGCGCATCTGCCTCGGACCTCAACACAATCTTCGAAGCGGCGAAACTCGCGTCCTACGCTTATACACCCTCGTCGACGAGCGCCACAACATCATGGCCCACCCTGCAAGAACTCATTTCTGCTAATACCCGGCTCATGACCTTCGTGGCCTCTTTGTCCTCCAACACCGGTGCCACGTATCTGATGGATGAGTTTACGTATATCTGGGAGAACCCGTACCAGGTCACAACGGCATCGAATTTCTCCTGCAAGCCAGAGCGTCCAAGTTCCGTCGAGGGGAACACTGTCAGTGCAATGTCTTCTGACCGTCTCCCCTTTATGAACCATTTCCTTGACCAGGACCTTGGCCTTGGAATCGTGGAGCCCAATTCGGACGCAGCCAATACAACGAATGGACAAAGCGGCACAGGCAACCTGCTCACTGCTGCCAACGAGTGCAAAAAGGCCTACGGACGGCAACCAGCCTTTATCCTGGTGGACTTCTTCGACAAGGGACCTGCCATCGACACGGTGGACAAACTAAACAACGTAACCAACGCAAGTGGTCGCACCGCGGTGCCCGGTACCAATTCCGAGGACAGCAGCTCCGGTAGCAGCACGACTACCAGCAGCGGAACCTACGTGGGCTTGATCGATCTCGCAAAAGAGGCAAAGAGCGGCGCTAACCCGAGCACAGGCAACTGGATCTGGGCCGGCGGCAACTGGGAGAGCATCCTCGGAGGGGGCATCGCTCTCTAGTTCGCCCACAGGGGGGGCTCCGACTTCGTCTCCGACGGCGACGGGCACATCTGCAGCCGCGTCTGCTTACCTGGCTTCTCCGTTTTGCATAGCGTTGGTGTTGGTTGCTTTTTGCGGGATACATTTGCGGGATAGGGTTTGATCTTGGATTTGATCGTGGCCAAAATGAACGAGTATAATAATGACTGTTTTTTGTTTTTGTTCATATATTATCCAAAATTGAAAGATACTTGGAATAACCAAACCACCCAGTCCTGCTCTCCCATTACTCCTTACCCAACAACTTATTGACAGCGGCTACTTTATCCTCGAAAGACTGGATCTTGTCCGTCCTACACGCCAGCAAACCGCATGGTTAGCGTCCAGCCAAAGCGGAGAAAAGGCAAAGAGAAAAATATACAGGTCAATCAATATACATACCTCGAACCGCTTCGGATATCAGACTGGATCCTCACCACGCCCTGCTGGTGCAGCACTGTGTGCGCCTGGCCAATGACTCGATGCACCCTGTCCCACGGTCCTTCTAAATGCCAAGGGCAGTCAAGTTACCAATCCGCGTCGACACGCACTCACTGCCCAAAAAGGAAGTAATTAGTGCATACCTAATGTCGTCCCCGCTGAATGCATCACATATTTGAGACCGGACCTCTCGACTAATCGCTGGACGTCGGCGATCTGCGCGGAGACAGACGCGGAGTTTGTTCCAATCTGCATGAGGACCGACTGAGTTAGATGACCTTCTTTTTTTGTCTTTTCGTTGTAACAAAGACCGAGGCAGGCATTTACAGGAATCAAGCAAAAGTCGGCGGTGCAATGGTCGGGGGTGGGGATCGAGTCGATCGACGAAAAGTCGGCTGTTGAAGCCATGACGCTGATGGATAGCGATAATGATGTTGGCTGGTTATCGCGAAAATATTTCCCCTTCGAGGCAGAGTCATAAAAATGCAGGCGTGGTTTGCGATGCTGCGTGGTTGACGACGTAATTTAGGTGGTGTCGTCGACCAAATCGCAATGATGCAAGCGGGGCAAGCACAATCACTCACTCTTAAACAACAACACTCGTTTCCTTTACTTATACCAAAGACTCGCCCGTCTTTCCAGAAAAATCCATCGCGTTGCCTCATCCACAGTCTATTGCATTATTGAGTTCACGCTCGTTACGGTATTTCAGTATCGACCTGCTCATACACCAGCCAATCCGCGTTTCCCGTCGACTTCACCAGCCTATCTGGCAGAGGCAAAAAGCAGTCTTACTCAGATCAGCTGATCGCACGCGCGCGCTCAGATCGTGGCTTTGTCCCATTGTTGTCATTTTTGAGCTGCTGTTGCCCTGGTTCGGACGACGCCGACGGGCTGAGTTTGCTGCCTGCTACTTATAATAACAGCTGGAGGAATTTCCTTACTTCATCTGCTGGTTGGTTTATCACCGATCCTCCCCCAGGCGGCGGCAAAAAACCAACCACCAACCGTGACACGGCGAGACAGCAAGGAATCTATTGTTTTTTTCTCTTTTTAGCCATCTGCTTGTTCTGACCAGTCAGACCAACCCCGCATAGATCTACTCGCAAGCCCAGGCCAGGGGTCTTGAGCTGCGCGCTCCTGGTTGGACGCGTTGTGCGGATAGCTGCATCATCCACGCCGCCGCCCTGTTGGCGATGCCAATGGTCGACTGTGTGATCGCCTCGAGAGGCCAACAGATGTCTATATAGTATACCCGCCCTGTTCTAATAACCATCTATTATTTTTGTCTCAAAACAATCTTTCGGCACCTGTGTTTCGCTCGTTTAGTGCGTTTCTTTTGGGAGGCTATTGTGCTTTTTTTCTTTCTGAATTGCATTTGAGCCCTTCTTTCTCAGGTTGCATTGCCAAAGGTTTGCTGTTTGTTGATTGATCTCATAACAAGCTGCATTGTCTGCTAGGGATAATTACTTTTGCATCACCCCAGGGATACAAATTTCCTTGCTTTGGTTTTCTTCCTGTGGAGTGTTAAACATCGCTTCTTGTCCATTTTGACTGTCATTATGGTTTTACCAATGGCTTCGGGTTACGGGCTGGATCTGCCAACAGATACTCAGCTGCAGTATCTTGCAGAAGGAGGTGCAAATGTGGTCTATCGCATTACTATGCCGTTATCCGAGGTGCCGCCGTCAGAGATTGAATATTATGGCGACAGCACGCCTCCCCCGACAGAGATCGAGGATTCTTTGCATTCTCAGCAGCGGTTTGGTGGAAACCTGCTTCGTCTGAGAAAGGACGTTCAGTTTGGCCTTCCGTATCGGGATACTGCCAAAAACTTTGACACTCGAATCCGGCACCTGTTCCGGCCTGAGGATCTGGTCGATCAGACACTGGTGAGGATACCGCCAGCTGTGATTCAGCGCTGCAACGAGCAGTTGCGCGTCAGCGAAAAGTTAGGGAAACGCCCACCTGCTCGCCATGGCGTCTATCTCGCCACAAACGAGCCCTTTGGCATGCTCATCACCGACATGACCAACTTTGCAGACCCAACAGCCACAGTCGCCGAATTGAAGCCCAAATGGCTTGTCCCGTCTCCATCTGCTCCAGTCGGCGCGAAACGATGTCGTACGTGCGCCTTGCGCGATATGAAAAATGCAGATAGCTGCAAAACAGCAGCAGCACCGTCAGCACTCTTGGAACCCAAGGTGACGTTCTGTCCGCTCGATTTGATATCAGACAAGATAGAAGACGTGCAACGAGCCATGCGAATCTTCAAGGGTCGCTCCGATCAGATCCGCATTGCCAAAGCTCTCTACCACCATCCAACCCTGAAGAAGCTTGTCTCACTGCAACACTCGCACAACGATGTGGGACTGCATGGTCCACCGGCGCATTCAAGAGAAATGTCCCTGGGGATGACCCTACGAGACTGCACCGTTTTCGTCAAGGTAATTCCATCCCCCCTTTTTTATTTATTTACTTATTTTTAAAAACTGATCGAAAAATAGATCCCCCCAGACTACAGCGCCAGTAGCAAACTCCACCCAAACCCCATTGAAGTACGCCTCGGCGATCTGGACCTCAAAACTGCAGCAGGCGGCAAAGCTGCGTACTGGCGTTCTCTTGAAACCCGACTTCTGCAAGAAGGATGGTATATGGGCGAAAACCCCAGCCAGCTGCAAACGAGTAGCGAATGTGCTTTGAGTCGGGCACGCAGATAGATGATGACTGATGACGATGACGATGACGACCGGGATTACGATGTTATGCTTTTCCTTTCCCCCGTCCCTTTTTTTTAGGTCTTTTCGCTCTGGGGTGTATGTTTTTTTATGATATATTATTAATTAATACATGCACTTGATGTGCCTGCTGCCTCTTTTTCAAGTTCTTTTTGACATAATGTCAAATTCCTCGTAGCCTTGACACTCGAGAAAACATTCCACACTTTTGCCAAAATCAAAAGCCAGCAAGAAAGACAGAAATTTCGTTCATTTTATGATTATACAATAAAGAAGACAGAAAATAAACCCACCATTCATTCCTCCCCGGCCTTTAAAAAAAAAATACTTATAACCCTCTACTTTTCATACAAGGCAGAAAGAAAAGAGAGAAGAAGAAGAAGAAGGAAAGAAGTCTACCCCCGTCGAGAACTCTTCTTCAACAACTTCCTCTGCTCCTTCTCCTTCTCCCTCTCCAAATACTTTCTCTGCTCCTCAGCACTCATGCCGCGCAACAAACGCTCGCGCTCTTCCTTTTTGATTTTTTCAGCGGCAAGCTTGCGCTCCTCGGCTTTTTCTTCTTCGTCTATCTTGCGCAGGTGGCGAATCTCTTCGTCGCGGGTGTTGCGCAGTTTGCGGGTGACTTCTGGACGGAAGTGCGCCGAGGAGACGAGGGTGTCCGGCAGACGCAGGAAGTAGCGGTACAAGGGTAGAGTGTCTTCGTGGCTGCCGGAGGGGAGGCGGAGGGAGAGCTGGATTCGTTTTTTGGGGGTGGTTTCTTCGAGTCTGTTGATGGGGGATATTGTTAGTTTACTCTTTTTTCTTTCTTTCTTAATGCAAGAGAATGGACGTACTTGACGGGTCGGTCGACAGGCTGGTCGCTAATGATCAAATACTCGAGAGCGTCGCCGGCTTGTTCAATGGCCTGAATCAATGCTGGTGTGAGGAGGAGATCGGTGATCTCGGCGCTCTCAGTCATCACGGTGGCCCAGGGCGGGAGTTTGGCGTTTTCCTTGGTAAAAGTGATCGAAGCATCGTATCGGTCAACACGAAGTCGGCGCATACAGTTCTTGTGCACGACAGCCCAGATGAATCCATCATAAGTAGAATTGGGGGTCTTGATCGAGGAAATGTCTCCACCTGGCGCAGGCACAAGGTCCTTCTCCTTGCCATCGAAAGTGTACAGAGTAGACTCGACCCGCTCAACCGGTGGTGGAAAGCTCTCAAAGAAAATACCCAAGACAGTATCCATGATGAACACAATCGGGTTGTACCGCTTGATAAGCTTGATAGACACATCGAGGAAAGCGACGTTCTGGCGACCAGTTGCGTAGGACTGAAACTCCTGCGCGGTTTTTTCTTTCAACAATTTCTCGGGATCGACGAGCTCGGATTCCACGCCTTCAGTTGAAGAAGCTCCATGGGCGACGCCGCTGAACCCAACAACCGCGAATTCGCTCTGGAGCACGGGAGAATGAGCAATGGCCCAAGACTTGGCCTTCCTCCTGTTCTTGCGCGTGCCCCAGAAGTGGAATGCGAGAATGAAGATGAGGAACGGAACGACGTATGCCTCTTGCCAGAAATCGCTCGGGCTTGTCCGCTCCCACACGCGATACCACTTGGTAAAGGGAACGTCGGCGCCGCCGGTGACGGATGCCTCTGGAGCTGATCCAGTAGCTGTCAGAGGGACAGGCGATGGGTCGGGAGCACCGGCAAAATCGGCGAAATCTGTATAGCGATTGTATGTCAGTCAATTGAATCGATGCTTGCTAGTGATTGATGGCAAAAATTCAGGACAGCACCTACCGTCATCGCCCTGAGCAGCACCAGACGGGGCGACTCCGCCAAATATGTTCTTGAAGACCTCGGCCATTTTGAGGGGGAAGACCAAACGACAGGATCAATGGCGAGTTGTCGTTACGTGGCGGTTGAGCAGGGGAAGAGAACGGCGGAGGAGAAGCGAAGCGGCGGCCGGGGATGGCGAGCCGTCAATTGCAGTCCGTGCGCGGGAGCTCTGCTGTTCCTTCCAGAAGGCCGCTAGAAGCTAGACCTCTTCTTTCGTCTTCCACGCAGCGATGTATCGTGTTATTCTACTGTTATTTTACATTCTAATATTAATACTCATAATATTTTATGGATTCAATTCGCTGCTGAAAAACGCTATCCCAATGCTAATCAACATACCGAGCTGCGGCTTTGGTCTCATCTCTCGTCGTCTTCAGGAAAGGTATCAGCGCAGTACCACCAGTGCCATAAAAGATCCTGTCTTCACTGATTTCTGTGAAAGATGGCTGCTCTGAGGTCTCGGAACTAGAAATCGAAGTTGCAGAGCTCGCTGCTGATTTGGCTGACGGCTCTGGTGATGACGACGAGAAAGAATCAACGCTCTCTGTGGATCGTGTTGTGGCTGACGCCAGATTCACTCTCTGGACACCAGGCACTGTCTGGTCATTTTGTCGCATGCGCGACTGTTTGGCAGGATTGATGACGTATCTGGTGACTATCTGAATGTGCTTATCACGAAAGCCGCCCAGTTTCATGACAACTGCGTTATAGGCCTGTCTCACGTCGGAAGATGCAGGGAGACTCATGGCGTATGGCCGAATGTTTGTGATTTTCCCAAGATATTCAAGGAACCGTCGGTGGGGACCGGGCATATAGTTTCTCATTTCCTACAACAGTAGCGGTTAGCCATGGTTATTCATATTACCCGAGAACGAGGGAGAAGAGAGAGATGCTGGGCATACCTTCATGAACGCCCTATGTCCGGCTTCCTTATTCGCTACCTCGCCGCTGGCAATGTGCTCAATACCCAACGCAATATCAAACATCTGAATCAATGAGCTTTGCGCATTGCTTCCACCGCTATACTGACGCCAGTCTCCCTTGCCGTTTCCAAGATCATAAAAAACACCATTCGGCAACCCCGCGCCAGCCATGTTCTTGGATCCCGCCAATAACGGACGAATCTGGTGGTAGAACACTGTTGGCCTATTCCTCTCATACATTCTCTCTAACAAGCAAGCCAGCTCATCAATACAGGCCGTCATCTCATTCAAGATTCGAACGACACAGTCTCTGTCATGAAAAGCCGCGGCGCTGATTCCATTCAAGATCAGCGGAATCATTTTTGCGCCGCATGCTTCCATCGCAACAGATATGACCAGGAACCAGCGCTCATCGTCGGTGCCGGTAAGGGAGTTGACGAGTACGAGGTTGTCTGGGTTGGTGAGATCTACCTCGCCTTCAGCCGTCGAAGCAAAGTTCCAGAGATTTAAAGCTGCGTATGTGGCGCAGGGAGGCAGTTCCAAGCGATCACAGACTTGTAGAAAGGGGATTGTAATGGGCGGCGGAAGTCTCTATGACCGTCAGGGTTAGCTCATATATCAAGGCTGTCCTCAAAGAAAAATAAAAAGTACTAACATCTTCCGGTCGTGCTCCGCCCCATATATAGGCGTGCGTTAAAAATGCAAGGATAAGATATGCTCGTTGCCACTCGGCTTCGTGGTTGAGCTTTTCTGTCGAAAGCACGGGTAAGCTCAACACCTCTTGTCGGATACGTTCTGTTTGTATCAGTGCTGGCAAGTCTATCATTATGGCTTCCCAGGGGGCGTAATAAGGGTCTGGAAGTTTTCGTAAAGGCTGTTCACTGGGCAAAAAGCCATTGTGCAATGAGACACCAAACTCATCGAGGGATATGCGTGGTGATTCCAACATTTTGGGAATGTTTTTGAGATAAATGTAGTGAAGAATGAGAAAATGGCATTAAAGATTAAGTCTGACTGCCTCTCTATGGTCGTGAGGTCAGGGTTCCAGATTGTATAGTATGTTAGTATATGGTAACTCAAGCCAACCTTCACAAGAAACGTATAAACCACCATCAATATATATGGCCGGCTTCTCGCGGCGTTTCCAAACCGACTCTGTAACTCAAAAAGGTACCGCCAACACTATCCTGATCTCTTCATTCGTCAAACATTATCTTTTGATAATAGAAATTAGGGCTTGGACACGGCAAAACACGGCTTACCACCACGGAAGCGGAAGCGGAAGCGGATACGGGTAGACATCACGGATGTATAGGGTGGGGTTGCAACTCTGTATTGATGATAAGTCCTATTTTAAATTGCTTAGTCTACCTCTTTTCAGGGTTATAATCAATAAAGTCTCAAGTTGCATATGCATTTTCCGTCCAAGTTGTGACAATATCTGGAAAATATCAAATATTACAAAATGGCCCCAGGTTTGGTCGTTCCGACATATGAAGGGCAAGTGGAAACATCCAAATTCCCAAGCAACTCAACCAGTCGACAATACGCAGAGTCGCTTGACAGCGCCGACCCATTGCGCTCATTTCGCGAAAAGTTCATTATCCCGTCCAAGGCCAACCTAAAGACCACAAAACTAGCAAAGCCGGGTACGCTTGTTCTCTTCTCGTTTTGGGGAAAGCTTTCCCTCCATTAACATTTTTTAAATCTTGAATAGGCCTTTCTCAAGAACCCAGTATCTATTTCTGCGGAAACTCTCTGGGTCTGCAGCCACGCGCTACAGCAAAGTATCTCGAGGCACATCTCGATACATGGTCGTCGATTGGCGTCTGCGGCCATTTCAGAGACCTGGAAGGCTCACCTTTAAAACAATGGCAGCTTCTGTCAGAGCAAGCTGCCGCAGACATGTCTCGGCTTGTGGGTGCTGCGCCAGAAGAGGTTGCTGCGATGGGCACTCTTACGTCGAATTTGCACCATTTGTTGGCTAGTTTTTATACGCCCACGGATTCCAAGCATAAGATTTTGCTGGATTGGAAGGCTTTTCCTAGTGACCATGTAAGAAATAAATCAAAGTTTGGGTTCTTTCATTCGAGCTAATGAACTATATAGTACGCTATTGAATCACAGGTCAAATGGCACGGCCGCAAACCCGAAGACTCCATGGTCCTAATCGGCCCCAACGAGGGCGAATACGCAATTTCCACAGAAAAAATCCTGTCAATCATCGATGAACACGCTTCAGATGCCGCACTGCTTCTATTACCTGGCATCCAATACTATAGCGGCCAGCTCTTTGACATCCCCCAAATAACAGCACACGCCCAGTCCCGAGGCGTCATGGTAGGCTGGGATCTTGCACATGTCTATGGAAATGTAGACGTCAAGCTGCACGACTGGAATGTTGATTTTGCAGTATGGTGCACGTACAAGTACGGCAATGCAGGTCCCGGTTCAATCGCGGGTTTGTTTGTGCATGAACGCCACGGAACTGTTGATTATAGCCAGGGGGAAGATAAACCCGTCTTTCGTGACCGGTTGGCAGGCTGGTACGGTGGAGATCGATCGGTGAGATTCAAGATGGACAACAGTAAGCTTTTACCCCCCTCCCTGTGTATATATATATATAACGAACTCCCTGCTAATATAAAACCAGAATTCAAACCCATCCCCGGCGCCGGCGGATTCCAAGTCTCAAACCCGTCCGCCGTAGACCTAGCCTCGCTATGCGCTGCACTATCCGTATTCAACGAAACTTCCATTGCCGCAATCAGAGCCAAATCACTCGCTATAACGGGATACCTCGAGCATTTGCTGCTCGCTGGAACCACCGAGGAAAACCGACAGTTCACAATCATCACGCCATCAGACCCGAAAGCTCGGGGAGCACAGCTGAGTCTGTTGCTCAAACCGGGTCTTCTTGATCGCGTCTCGCAGAGGCTGGAAGATGCGGGGATTATTTGTGATAAGAGACAGCCCGATGTTGTGCGTGCGGCCCCGGCGCCGCTGTATAATACTTTTACGGAGGTGTGGGAATTTGTGAATGAGTTCAAGGCGGCTTTGCAAGGATGACGAATAATAAAGTTGGAATTTAAAAATTTTTTAAAATCAAATAATATAATTGAAGATAAATAACTACAAGTTCCCCGTATTAAACCAATCCTCCGAACTACGCAGAAAATCCTGGCCCTGCGTGAAAAAGTTTTCCGCAAGCATAGAAAACTGCTCATCATAAGATTCCAGCGGTGCTGTCAATAAACCAACGTCATCCATATTCTCATTGACCCCCTGAGCTGCCGCCACCCCAAAATCGTGAGGTGTCCGCTGCGGTGTACTATGAGATGAGCCACCACCACCACCTATACCTATCCTTGTTGGCTGAGGCAAAGGCGAAGTATTGGAGACTTCGGGCACTCGTTTCGTGCTTGCCGAGTAGAGCGAAGGTCCAAATAGGCTATTCGCTGTATCTGAAAAGCTTGACGAGTAGTCGAGGATTTCCCAGAATCGGGACAGGTCGATCAAAAGACCTTTGTTTTGGGTTTTTGCGTAGGGAACGTATGAGGCTTCGACTGCGCCGTTTAGGGCTTGTAGTTTTGATGCCTGTATAATTTTTTTTATTAGCAGTCCTCTCTCAATTTAATAGTGTGAAGATGTACGTACCAAACTCGCCATATGCGGCCATTCTTGCCCCAGACTCCGTACAAAGTTCGTGCAACTCTCGAATCGTTCCTGTTTACTTTTCCGAATAGCCGCGTCTTCCGTGTAGCTCAGCTGCAGTTCAATAGTAGCAACCACAGCCACACAATACCCCAGAAACGGATCGGATACTTTGAAATTCTTTTCCTGAAAATATCTCACAAAATAGACAATCCATGTCGTGTGCGACGATATCATATCCGACGAATGCTGGAGAAAAATCTCCGGAATCATACCTCGATGGCTCCGCAAAATCAAAGAGAGCAAAAGCGGATGGTTTAGCAGACAGAGGATTGTATGGTACATAAACTGATTCAGAAACCAAGGGCCCCAGTAATCACGATTCGATTGCAGGTCTTCGACACTTCGATCGTCGAGATTCGAGTACTTGAAGCGGTGGGTGTATGGCATGCGCGTCTCGCCGTCCATCTGCAGAGCAATAATCTTCGAATACTCTGATTCCGGAGACCAAGGCGGGAAATTATTCGGCTTACCGCGCCGCTTGACGTATGCCGCTGTCCGGGAAAATGTTTCGCTTAGCAATAGCACATACGAGACAATGCCTTCGTCTTTCATTCTGCGAATTATCCGTGCTTCAACGCCCGAAGGGTCGAGGTTGTCGATGATATTTGGTGGGATTCCTGTGCTTTTGGGGTATTTTGGAAGATTGTCTTGACTGGTAAAGTCAAGGATATGGACCTCTTCGCCATGAAGCCGGCGCAAGAGGCATATGCTCCAGAAGCAGCGTCGGCGTTCTTCCTTGGCTACATGGTTTTGAATAGAGGATGGCTCGGCCACAAGATTGGCGCATCTGGCCAGATCAAGGGCGAGGCCGCTGTGTATCGTGGCTTGGTGTGTATTTCCATCTACCGTTTGTTAGCAGGTCACTCAAGGTTTAAAAAGAAAAATCAAGTCGTACTGGAAAACTCGATAAGGCTTAAGAGACAAAGACTCTGAAGAGTCGAGATTTCGACCGGCCCACCAAGAACTCTCCCGGTAACCCGTTCTCGAGCGGCCTCTGTATAAGACGCCGCTGTACGCGAGATATCCTCTATGTCTGCCACCAGATGCGCGGGACAGAATCTCAAGGCCAAAGCCAAGACAGCATAAATTATTTCGGGATCGCGTTGGTTGAGGGTGTTTATGAAGGTTTGGCGATGGAATAGAGGAAGAGGTTGGCAGTCACAGTAGATCTGGTAGATTGACGCAATATCAAGCACCTTGTCCCATGGGGGCAAGGGAACCGCCTGCTCATTCCCACGTGTGATTGCAGGGGTCAGATGGCTATAGTTTGGAGGAGACCCTGGATGGATTGAGTGTTGTCGTTCACAATTCCTACAACCAAAAATCAGAATGTAAAAACACAGCATCAAGAAGTTCAGTGCATACTCGAGACTCCGGAGAACTTCCGTCATCTGGGTTTCCAAATGGCCCAAACGCCGCTCCTAAGCAACCGAGTGTTCAGTATCACGTTCATGGATAGAGTTTAACATAATATTCAACATACCACGCCCACAGGAGCATCGGATGACGTCTCAGACTGCGCATCAACAGCCGGCGAGCCTGAATCCCGCCAAGAAGGCCGCCGATCTGTAACGTACGTGCAGGCCTGGCGAAGACGAGCACAGTACGAACATACGGGCTGTTCGCCAGGACATTTAGTTTTCTTGCGTCTAGCAATTTGCTTGGTTAGCTCTGATATGCCAAGAAAGCACTTGAAGCCTATTACGTACCTGCAAGGCTCGCAGGCCAGCCGCACGCGCTTTCGGCGCTCGGCAGGCGGCATCTCAGCCCATCTACCCCGTATACATATATCGCTCAGGCGACATGGATGTGGCTAGCGTTTTGATGATCTTCCATTCACTGGGCCAAAGCAAGGTGAACGTGGTGGGTGGAGAGAGCATCAACGGAATGGAGGTCATACCACCCAAACAAAACGCGAGCCGGAAGAAAAGACGGAACGAGCCGGGTCTGTGGGGCATCCTCTTCGCTGCGTCTTTTTTTGCTTCAAAATCAGCAATTACTATAATAAATCTACGTAGGACCATATTTAGGACTATCAAATTTGGCGCGCAGAGAATGCATCCGAACAGATTTTACGTATTATCCTAAAGTTGGGTTCACCATAATCATGATGAAACCCTAAGTGATGCGCCCGAATAAATACAACACTGAAGAATGCAAGGCTTCCAACCCCAAGTCAGCGCTTTCAAGGAGAAAAAAAAACCAGTAAACGTGAGTTGATATACCGAGCAACTATGATCAACCTTACATACATGCATAAATAGGGCAAAAGAGTGTAGTCTTTCCCAAGAGGGAAATTCTGCACCTCCAAGGAAATATTTCCCAAATAGGAAGCATCACACAGCCAATAACACTCCACGCAACTCAGCTCCCGACCCACCAAAAAATGAAATAATAGGGAACGCATGTGGCGACAAGAGATAACAAACATTTTTTGAAAGGGTTCACCGAATTTTTCCTGGCATGTAACTAGTATTAATTAAAGGATGCGCACGTCATGCCCCTTTTCTATGGAGTATCTGTGCTTCCCGACTTTTTCCTATGCGATATCTAAACTTTTCCCCCCAGACTATAAGAAAGAGGCTGGTACCCTTTTTCTAAACGTCTTCGAATATCCCTCGAACAACACCAATACAGAACACAACAGTTTAAAAAAGCCATCTCTTATTAATCTCCACCTCGCCATGGCAACCCAAACTCACGAAAAGCTTGATGCACACTCCCTTTCGGAATCCTCCTCATCATCGTTGCCACAGACCTCAACACCAGTATCCCTTTTCGGCAAGATAAGACATCGTTTCAGCAACAAGTGTGCGGAATGGGCGCCGCTCATGAAGGCCAAGAGCAACCTCGATTCCGAGTATAATTTCCCGGCGGGGAGATATGCCGGGCAGGGGATTGGGCCGTCTGGGAAGTATTAGCTTGTTGGAAATTGCTTTCGCATGGTGGCCTGGAGAGGTGAGTTTAAAAGAGTCTTGCGGTTCCTGGACGATAATTGTGAATGGTTGTTCTGACTGCGGTTTTTGATAGATCAATCAATGGCTCCAGCTGCTCAACCAATTTTGAATCAACAACGTCGTTGGGTTATCACTACAGGCGATTCTTACTTATTCATACAATCACACGAGACACACGCAGAGATGACAAATTATACCAAATATACTACGTTAATGCAAATAATATCAAGGACATTGGACAGAGGCAAGATCTGCAATTCGGGGTATTTCCTTTACTATATTCAGCTGCAATATACCAAAATTATTTAAGACGTTATGTATTGTATGTTAATACGTCAACGGTATATATTCCAATATCCTCAAGTCATGCAGATGAAATCTATTCTACATCTACTTTATCCGAATGCTCCCGCTATATACAACAAAAAAAATCATCAAATAACGCTCCGCATGTGATCTGCAAGTCACTTGGCACCAAAGACCTTGACGCGCTCCTCAACAGGCTTGAACTCCTTCTCACCCGCTGGCGCCTCAATCGAGCCAAATACCAGTTGGGCCTTGAGCTGCCAGTCGGCGGGCACGTCAAAGGCCTTGGACAGACCGGGGTCGATAAGAGGGTTGTAGTGTTGAAGGTTGGCGCCGAAGCCAAGGGTTTCCAGACCGGACCAGACTATTTCCAGGTTAGTGTCGGTCTGAGAGAAAGACAGACAGAGGGAGGGAGACTTACGGAACCATTGGTGCATGGCGTTGGTGTGGTCGGCCCATTCGGGGAACTTGCTGGCAAAGGCAGGGAACTTTTCAGACAAGGGCTTGATGTGCGCGGGGTCTTCGTAAAAGAGAATCTGCGGGGGGTTAGCCAATCTTCAACAAAAATTCCGACTAAAACGTACAGTTCCGTAAGCAGCCTTGAAAGAATCCAGCTTGGGCTTGGTCTGCGTGTCAAAAGTCTCCTGTGGGACGGCGCCGGTAGCAACGAGCTCCTTCATCGCGTCGACAGCAATGTCCCAGACCTTTTCGTGGTCCGCGTTCAGGGCAACAACCAGGCGCGTGGACTGGGTGTTGAAAGAGCTGGGGATGTGCTTGATGGCTTCATTAACAAGGCTGACAACCTCCGAGTCTGGCACGGGGGCGTTGCGGCCGAGCTTGTAGTAGGTGCGGCGGGCCTTGGCCACATCGATCAGAGCCTGGGTAGTAGGAGACATGCTGGCTGGTTTGGGAGAGGACACAGAAGACGAGAATTGTTTGAACGAAAAAGATTGAGGAGGGGAGTAGGCGGCGGGGTAGACAGCAGTAGATATAGTCGACGCCCTAACAAGCGCAGTCCCGCTCCGCCAACGCGGCCTGGCGAGTATGGCGTTAGAAGACGATCGAAGCACGCCGGCGGTGGACCTCAGCGACATGGCAGCAGCAATTGTAAGATTATTAATAAAGGACTGTACTAGTACTGTACCAACTATCAATTGACGTGGTGGGGTCAACTAATAGCAAATCGCAATGTTCCTGAATGTTTACATGGGCGAGATGGCGGAATTAAAAGCGATTAAAAGGTCGCGCAGTGGAGGGCGGAATTAGGCCTCGCTGTGCTGACTGGCCCGGACATCCGATGGCATAAGCATTAGTTAAGCAGGTTGTCCGTCGGATATAACTATTAAAAATAATATTGGCTAGTATGTGCGTAGTGGGTCACCCGGATATCGAGGCTGTTCATTGGTAATGTATTTCCGTGAGAAAGTGTAAATCACTACTACTACTAACAGTGATCAATGAAAGACAAAGTTAATTTTCATACACGGGTATAAAACTCTTCAAATAGTTTACTACTATACATATTATACAATTCCGTAATGTACAAGGGTGGATGCGCAATCACGAATTGCGCCACTGCTCATACCACTCATACTCGTGCTTGCGCGCGAGTTGCCGAGCTTGAAAGGCCGTCATGGGCCGGTCGATGAAAGTGTGAATGTCGTTGATTTCCTCCTCGGTGAGGAGTTTCGGCCAGACCTTCAGGATGTCGCCCAGAACGTGAGACAGTTTAAATATATTGTGCTGCCGAAAGCTGCGGTTCCATGACCGATCCGAGTATCGCTCCTGGCCATACAGAACCTGCAGGCGTTCACGGCACGCCTGGCGTATGAAGCTGCTGTGCATTTGAATGCCCATACCCTCCAGATCGCGCAAGA
The DNA here is from genome assembly GCA_039119965.1 of Talaromyces sp. DC2. Classification (NCBI taxonomy): domain Eukaryota; kingdom Fungi; phylum Ascomycota; class Eurotiomycetes; order Eurotiales; family Trichocomaceae; genus Talaromyces; species Talaromyces sp. DC2. The sequence continues at coordinate 380,862 of JBCLNQ010000034.1, forward strand.
GAATCAGGCCCCGGACCCAGCGGAGAACACTTTGGCCGGAACCATCAGACATGTTCTGCTCGTCCAGGTCCCAGAGGTTCAGCTTGAATCCCCACGAGACGAGAGCCATCTGTAGGCGCGGGTTGAAGATGCACGGGGCGTCTTTTCGACGTTGAGTAAGCAAACTCTCCTGCTCAACCCCGTTGGACCTTGAAATGCTCTGCAGGATTGGCGAGTCCTTTGCGCCGTAGTGGTGTGCGAGCCAGAGACACAACTTGCGAATTCTTTCCCACTGGTCGTGTCTGTGAGTGCCCAGCCGGATCAGCAGTTCAACCCAGTACTTGGGGTTAAATCTCGTTTGCATTCTAAAGGCCATCTTCAGGATGCGCTCGGCATAAAACACCTCATCCACCTCACGATCAACTGCATATTTCGGGTGTTTGCCCTTGACCCGAGGCACGAGGAAAACATTCATCATGTAGCTGACACTATGTGTCGAAATAGCGTTGCCATCGAGATACATTTTATCCACGATAGTAGCAGCAGTGGACCACTGGCCCGCCGCTATCAGAGCCCTAAATTGTATGTTGTCCAAGTCATCCTTGGCTATGTCGCTGAGAATCGCCTTGGTCATGTTGTAGAGCCGCCAGTCCCGAGCCACCATATAGGAGCACAGAAACTCCTCCTGTAAAGTGATGTCTTCTAATACATCAGGATGTTGATCACTCTGAAGAAAGTCTTCCAAAACAATATCTTTATTGTCGGCCGCTAGTTTCTCAAGAACCCTGGAAAATGCACAGTCTCGTATAGTGACACCTGCATCGCGCAATGTTTGCATTTTCTCCAAAATGTCTTTCGGCCCATCTGCTCGGACCGCCATTTCCTTAAGAGACAATGGCCCAATAGACGTGACCCCAAACATCTGCAGACCGTTTGTAATAGTTTCCACGGACAAAGCTTTGGTTGCAAAAAGACGAGCTCCAAATTCATCTCGGAAAGTTTTTTCTTTGACCCAAGCAGTTTCACTGGGCTGTTCCGGTGCCTGTTTATGTTCCTGCGGAGGAGGAACAGAAGGAACTTCTAGCTTTTCGCTTGGTGGGGGAAATCTATCTCGTGTACTCTGAAGTTCTGCCCTGATTTGTCGAATCCTTGCCCTTGTTCTTCTAGAGAAATTATCTTGCTCATCAGTGGACATAAATAGTAGTTTTTCAACTAATGTGGCATCAGAAGGCAAGTCACCTTGCTTAATGAGAAAGTCACTCATGTACAAGGCATCCAAATGGTAACCACGACTCAGCATGGTATTAATCACAGGCTCAAAGATTTTGTGGCCTGGGGTTGCTAGGCAAATCTCCCCAAAGGCCCTCAAGCCATGGCGGAATCCCAATAATTTGGCCTCCGCAGAAAATGAATCCCCGGAGGATGGTTCTTGAGGCTCACAAGATAAGGCAGCATCTAAAAGTAGAACGATGTCATTGGCGTGCTCCAGGTGAAATGACTGTAATTTTCGATGCCAAGCAACAGCCTTGACGGGAAACCCCTGTGTTAGAAAGCCTCCAACAATACTCGGATAAAAGGCGCCCCAACGGCGTCCTGTGACAGACCATATATCTTCGGCATAGATTGCCAAACCATCCAAGAACTGCTCATCCCTCAACCCCACGTCAATAAAAGTCTGCCAGAAGAAATCCGCAAGGTCTCCTTCATGAGGCAATTGAACACTCTTTATTCTAGAAGCGAGGCCGTAGAATATGTCAACAACACCTTGCTCTCCATAATGTCGTTTTCGATATCGAAGGACCTCCTTCCATAATCTGAAATCTCGACTTGTTCTTGGGTCGTCCAACAATCGGCTGCCAGTCATTTTCTCAGGGCCCAAGTCGGACTCATATTCCATCACTTCCACATCCAGGAACAATTTTGATGCCCGATCATCATTATCAGCGGCCATTCGATCCTGCTCTTCCGGTGCGTGCGGTGGGCCGGCATTATTGAGATCAAGGCGAATGATCTCGTGGAATCGGAGTTTCGTCGGCGTGGCGGAGTGTTCCGTTTCAGAACGGTAGTGTCTAACATGAGTTGCATTTTTGCAAGAAAGTCGACAAGTTGTGCATTGCCCGGTGACGCTGAGCTGTTCAATGCCTGCGGCAGAAGAGGTGAGCTCGTTCAGCAACGACAGAGTTGAAGGCCGCTTCAACAGCCGCAGCAACGCCGGGCGCATCTGATATGACTGCTGCAGCAGATTCAGGTAGAGACCGGCATTCCCAGTGCCTCAGCACAATCACCACACCGTCGTCCAGCAGAAAAGTTGTCCGTCGGAAAGAGCTGCGAGTATCAAAGCTGTGTTTGCACGGTTTGCACTTTTATCACGTGATACGCGGTCGACCAATGCGGCGGCGAGGAAAGAGGTGACGGGCGGGCCGAGCAATTGCCGGGTCAGACCTCAGCAGAACGACGAGCGTCACGATCACCGCTGCTTCTCTCTTGCCTGCCATTGCCTCCCACTCTCCCCTCCTGACACGCCAACCTGCTCTCTGAAGCTCGCCAAAATGGTTTCCCGCACCATTCCGCGTCTCGCTGGGTGAGTGAAATTGCTCCCCTTCAGTGCACCAGCGCCCCCGCCAATGTGTTCTCGCGATCGTTTTCGTTCCGAGTCGGATGCGTCGATTGTGGTCGGAAAGCACGACACACGAGCTCAGCACACAAGAATATATGTCGTGAATATCGATCTAACGAATAATTGATTTGTTTAGTTTCGTCTACCGCGAAAACCGCGTCCCTTACTACCAGCGTCTGTTCCAACAGCACGACGGCAAGCGTCAGTGGTGGAAGGTAAATCCCACAGCTTTCGAGATCCCCGAGATTGAACTTTTTGTCTAATATCTCGCGTATAGACCGGCCGCTCTGGAGCTCTTCTCTACCCTTACTACATCTCTCTCTGGGGTACCACCTTCAGTACGTCGTGTAATGTGTGATAAGGGTTCTGGGAATGAAAAGGCTGACAGAATACAGTTACCACATATGCCATGATCCGCATGGTTTTTGTAAGTCTACATAACCCTGTATCACTCATGATGTGTGCATAGATACTTACTTTCCACAGGGCAAAAAGACTTTCTTCGGCAAGGACTAAACTGATCGCCATGCTCTCACAGCACCTATTTTAGTCTAGCATGCTCCGTCAACCATACATTTTGTGTACTTTTATTGGCAGAGATAACAAGAAGAGAAAAAAAACGAAGAAAAAATGGTGGTCGACGGTGTATATAACATAGAGCTCTCAAGTCATTGATCATTTTCTTTTGTCTGCAAACATACGTCCAACCTAGTTTTTTCTTATATCAATTGATATATATGATTTGTCTACTTGCGACATATTATTTCCCCGAAAGTGGTGGTAAACCAGCCATTCTCATCTCTCCCCCATTTTTCCCACACATTGGCCATGTTGAACATGTCCTCCCTGGTACAATACCCACCTTTATCAACCGCATTTTCAATAGATTGGGGTGTCAGAACCCTCCTCGTCCAGATATCGCCCCACCACTTTGTCTCCTCGGACGTGCTAAAACACTCTGCCCCCGCCGAGCAAGTAATATCCCGTCTTGCAAATCCAGCCTCCTGAGCCCAGACATGGATATACGACCCCGGATCCGGGTTCCCGCCCAAATCCTTGCCAACTTTGACATGCAACTTATGCCACAGATCAAGCTCTGGAAATCTCGGGTACCAATTGAAAGCTGCTATATCCCTCGCCGCAATTATCCCGCCAGGCTTCACGACTCTCCGCATTTCTTTCAACGCTCTGACCGGGTCGGACACATGCTGCAACATCTGGTGCGTATGCACCACGTCAAAGGTGTCGTCGGCGTACTTGTTCAGATGTAACGCGTCTCCAATGGCGAACTGCACATTCGTCACCTGTTCTGTCTCGGCCAGTTGCCGTGCCGCGCTGAGTGGTTTGTTGGCGTATTCGACTCCCACGACGTAGCCCTCTGGAACGTGCCGCGCAAGGTCCACGGTGATGGTTCCCGGGCCGCAGCCAACATCCAAAATGCTCATGTGTGGTTTGAGATGTGGGAGCAAGTACGCAGCCGACTTGGAGGCATTGCGCTCTTTGTGTATGCGCAGAGTCGCAGGGTCATGGCTGGGTGCGTAGACGGAGGAGGATGTTCCTGTTTGGGAGGTGGGGAGGACGGTTGTCATTTCAGCCTTTTTCTTTTCTTAATTCTTTTCCAATGTTCTTTGAGTTTATGCTTTTCTATGTAGGCGAGTAGTTGACGACAAGGGATAATGGCCCAAACACGTAGTATGTACTTCGTATCTCGCAAATATCGAGATAGTCAAATACTAGTAAAAGTTGACACACTCAGAGCAGTGTTTCCAGTATTCCTACCCCTTGATGCAGGATATTGTCAAGTACAACTTCTCTGTCTTCTCGAACCATCATAATCATAATCAATTAACTCCTTTATACTCAACAATGACATGATTAGCCACCCAGCCGGAGGTCCGCACCCGATGCTTTGAATGTTCGGAATTCCGGGACATTTTGATACTGGGCAAAACAAGTTAACATATATTGTGAAAGGACTTATCAATGTTTTCTTTTAAGAAAAAAAGTGATTGCTGTAATGGATGAGCAGCCAAAGCCCTCTTTCCCAGTGCCAGTAGATTGGTGTTTAGAAGCATTTCCAGTAAGTCTTTGAATTGGCCGCTCATGACATCATCATGTTGTGTTGTTCGCCTGAGGCATACGTAGTTCCATTATTAACTTCGAGGTGATATAACAATGGCCATCCAGAAGAAAACAATAATCTTAAAAGTCCATATCTTGTAAGTATGCATATCAGATTGAATCAAGTTCAAAGCACTCCGGTTCTAAATACTTGGCAAATGATGTATATACAAAGGAAAAACTAACTCATAAAGAGAGACAGTCTTAAAAAAGAGACAAGACAAAGCTTCCGTCAGTCTGAAGAGAGGAGTTGCAGCAGAATATTAAAAAAAAAAAAAAAAGAAAGAAAGAAAGAAAGAAAGAAAGTTATATGCAAGCTGAAAATAGATTAACACGGAAATTAGAAAATGTTTCTCCCAGTTGTAAAAACAAGAGAAAAAAGAAGCCGGTATAACAGAATTCCAGAACCGTTGGTGGTATCATTCGAAAAGTAGAAAAAAAGACAACGTAAACGCCAATATCCCACAAAACGCTTTTGATAATAATACAATCGCACGCTAAACAAGATGGAAAAAAAAATGATTACAAAAAGATTAAGTCGCTTTCCAGAAAACGAATATGTAGTCGTAACGGTCGTGATTCTGCAAACCGGCGCAGTAGTGACTAGGAGAAACGTATGAGTATATAACGTGACAAAGGAAATATACTTAATGGCCATAAGCAGGCGGAGGAGGTTCTTCGCGACCATGGCTGTCCCAGAAGTCGGGGAATTGGTCGCCCTTGAAAGAACTCATCTTTTGCTCCTGCATTCTGCGAGCCATTTCGCCGGCCACTTTGTTGACCCAGGCTTGCTCGAGAATTCCTCTGTGAGGCATCTCGGTGTATTGGATTGCAGAGCTGGGAAGGCGGCGTTCAGGCGATTTGCTGTTTGTTCGACCTGTAGTAGACGACAGGCGGATGCTATTCCGAGGAGTTGCATCAGGATCTGCAAATGGATTGTCGGCTCTCGAGGCATCGACACTTGACGATGGCTCTCCAGCTTCAGGTCCCAACACAAGAGGCCTTGAGCGTTTGGTTAAAGTTCGGTTGCCCTGGCTCATTCTTCGGCGCTCAGGGACTGTAGGAAGGTGAAAGTCGCTCTGGGGAGATAGTGGTGGGGTGACGGGATCGTCGTTCTTTTCTTCTGGGAAATGAGCAGGAGACGAGTACACAGTCGGTGCACTCATTGTAGTTTCCAAATAGGAACTATCTCCGCTGACACTTTCGACATCGTCCGTGGTTTTTGGTCGGCGCAAGTCGACCACACGCTTCTTGCGTTTCTTTGCATGAGACCGTGAGTGTTTGCCAGACCTCAAATGCAAGCCATAGCTGCTAAAATTGCTCGATCCTCCGCTTTGCATAGAGACAGTACTGGCATTGTCAACGAACGAGTGCAAAGAACCAATGTGCGACTGCGTTCTTGATAATGCCGGGCTCATAGGCGATGTCAATGTATTGCTTTCCCCCAAATCCGACGATGCCGTCCATGCTCTGTACACCACATCTTGAATTGATGGTGTAAACAAAGACAAGGTGCGCTGGGAGTCTGTCAACGCTGCCAGACGTAGCAGGTTCTTCTGTGAGAATAGAGAATGTATCTCGACACCAGAGTCTAACGATAATGAAGCGATTTCGGACGGGTTCAATGCATTGCCAGAGGCATCGACTGGATCTTGAGGCGGACTAGCCAAGGGATCTTGTCCTGGGCCAGCTTCCGACGGTTTGGCTACACCGTTTGCTTCCGCATCACGATACTCTGGTACCCACAGGCGCAGAGAAAGCCGGTGGATAATGGCAGGAAGTTCGTCCATAAAGAGTATTCTCAGCTGACCCTCAATAGCTTTCTGCAGGTAGTCGCGCACAAAGGGGATCGAATCAAAAGTGGACGACACTTTTAGCGATTCCAAAGGATCGTTGCGAAAGACGACGGTAATACCCTTTTGTTTCGAGAAAACAAGAACGACGAAGCCCGATAACCGAAATTCCGACAGAGTTATTTGAAGAGGTATCGTCAAACCGGCAGCAGCAGCGAGCGGCTTTGGGGACGCGAAAGACGGTCGCGTCAAGAGGAGCGTATTCATGGGGTTGGCTTGAACCCTCGTCTTTAACGTCAAAAAAGCGTCTCCCACATAAGACATCTTGAAGATACCGCGGAAACGGTCTTCCGCGAGATCGCCGACTTCCAAAATTTCCAGATCGGGCGGTATCGAGCCCAAGTTCAATTCGGTGACGCGAATGTCGTCAACGATGATGGGCGGCTTGGGCGACTTATTGAGCGCAGCCGTCAACAGGTCCTGGGCGCGGGTATAGAAACCCGCGTCGGCCATCAACGGCGACCAGTTGAAGTTGAACGCCATCGCGAGGCATGGACTGCTGGCAGGAGGCAGTCGAAAAGGGCCCCTCCAACCCGGTGGTTCGATGGACTCTAGAGTGGTGGTGGTGATGATGGAGTCTGCTCACTGCTGGAGGGTGAAAAATGCAGCAAGTGGCCCTCGGCTCGGGTGGCCACGGGGGCCTGGCGCGTGAAAAAAACGGCGATCCGGGCAGCTTTGGCCACCAGACGCGCCCGTTTCGGGTAAGCGCGGGTACTGTATTGTTTATTAAGGGGCTTGATTACGCCGGGCATAATGAGCAGTAAGACGGCTTTTGGAGAAGTATTTAGATAAATAGATGAATTATTATTTTCTATCGTATTTCGCTGCTAATAGCACCGAGTAATCTTTGCTTTTTAATGCCTTCATCACGAAAAAAAAGCTATCTACGTATGCAGGTCATCATGCAGGCTCTGCAGTCGACGTCACAGTGTGGGCTGATTGCTTAGAAGCAAGAGTTGATCCACTGGCCACTTTTGATTGGTGACATGTACACTCAGACTCTGACATTAGGAAACAAGTTTTTTGCTTATTTGCTTATTATTGAATCTCATATTAATTAATATTAAAGGGACGGCCGTGCAAGCGATAATATGAATGACTATCACGTGCAGAAGTCGTGTGCGAATTTGGAAATATGCTGCTATCCCAATCCGGAATAGTGACAGCGTTGCCGTCGCAGCTTCCCCGACATAGAGGCTAAACCGGATCGGGAAATACATCAATAATGCACAGCTGTGCAGTCCGCTCTTCGTTTTCCAACATCACTCTACAACCACCAAGGCCAGAAATCATCTAAAGCACACGAAGATGCCGACAACGAGAACCGTCCAGCAAAAACGAGTCTACGGCAAGCGGAGAGTGAACGCTCCCAGAGCGGTGTTGGAAAATGGAAGCCCTCTCAAGTTCGCAGACGACGCAAGCATCTCCATCGACCAGTCGACAGATGCCGAGGTCGAAGAAGAGGCCATTAAAGAGATGGAATCAGACCTTGCAGCGTTAAAAATTGAAGAAGAATCGTCGAAGCCGCCCGAAACCACAGAACAGATCGTCCCTGCAACCCCTCCCGTTCGAAAAACCCGTCGAAAGTCTGTCATGAAAACGCCCATAAACAGACTGCAGGAACAAGCAGCAAGAAACCTATCATCGCCAAAGTTTGATTCCCCAGCAACTGTCAAGCGCCGAATCTCAGTTGGCCTGGAAGAGCAAAGGCGGCTTTCGTTTACACCAAGACAGCCACGGCCCAAGCCAGCGCAAACGAGACGGTCTGCAACACGGCTATCCTCAGGCTGCGTGGAAGATGAAAATTTAAATGCATACGCTGCTCCAGTTATTCAAGAAGCTCTATCGTCATTCTCGGCACAAGGTGTTCAAAAGTTCAATTCATGGGCAGCTAGATGTGAAAGCGCCTTTGACCCTATAAAGATCGCCGAGGGATCCTACGGAGAAGTATATAAACTACGACTACGCGATGATATCTGCAAGAAGGAAATCTCGAAATCGAAACTGAAGAAATTGCGAGCTTACGGAGAAGGGGTGTTCAAAATAGTCCCATTGCGTGCACAGAAAGGACCGGGCTCCAAGAAATTTACAAGCATCGATGAAATGGCGGCGGAAGTAAAATTGCTCAAGCTACTGGACCCTATCCCTGGGTTTTCCAGATTCCGGGAAATTCATGTTGTTCAGGGTCGGTTTCCACCGTCTTTTCAGAAAGCATGGGACACATACAAGGATACTAAAGATGATTGCATGAATCCCAACCCCGCCAACAAGAGAGCATATAACAATAATCAGTTGTGGGCAATCCTGGAGATGGACGACGCTGGCGTCGAGCTGGAAAAGTTCTCATGGTCATCAGTATTTCAGGTCTACGATATTTTCTGGGGAGTAGCGATGGGATTGGCGAGGGCGGAGGAGTTTGCTCTTTTTGAGCATCGAGATCTGCATCTTGGTAACATTTGTCTACGATCGACGAGACCAGACGGGGATATGCAATCACTGGCTGAGATGGATGCAAACACATTGGAATCGTCCAGCGGTTTCGGCATCAGTTCCTTGGAGACGACAATCATCGATTATTCACTTTCTCGTGCCGAGCTACGGTTTACCGACGATCCAGAAGAGAAAGTAGACATTGCGTCAACAGACCTCGACAGTAAACAATTGTTCGACGCTATTGGCCGTGATGAAGATGAGATTCTTTTACGAGATACTTATAGATAGTATGTCCCACTCTGCTTATGCAATGTACCCTGAAAGCTTACGATTTCTTCAGCATGCGATCACAGCTATACAACGGGGATTCCCAAGCGAGCGAAAAGCCGCCAAATATACCAGGCATCTGGGCGGAGTACGCCCCAAAGACGAATCTCATTTGGTTGCTGTTCATCCTCAAAAACATGATGAAAAATGTTCAACTCGAAGATTATACCAAGCAAGGATCAAGAAAGCCGCTCCAACCATCCCAACGAAAAGCCAATCAACAAATCGACTCATCCACGAAGAATGACTGCGCCAAGCCCAAGTCAAAACCTGCCCCTTCAGATGGAATTGGCGGCATGCTCATGTCTTTTCAGAAAACGATAAATGATCGGCTAAACAAAGTACTCCAAGTGCTTGATTTAGAGCATGGAAGGGAGGATATGTGCTGTGCCGCTGACCTGGTGGCATATGCAATTGATCAGGGATGGCTTGATGGAAGAGACTTTTTCCTTGAATAGATTTACTGGAATGTTGTACTTGTTCTCACCAAAATTTTATTTTGAATACATAATGAATCACGATTTGCAATTTTTATTCCCACTCACACTTCATCAACTGATAGATCCCCACTACAGCAACCCCTCAAACCTGTTAAAGATAAGACATGATAAAATCGGGTATCTCTGGGTGGCTAACTTTTTGTAGACACCGGGATACTTGTCATTGGCTCAACCTTTGGCATGGGAAATAATTCCAGCTTGGAAACCATTTGCAACAAGAGGACCCCCGGCATCTCCTTGACAGACACCCCTCCCCTGCGCCTCATAGCAAATTATACGGCGTATAATATCATCATAAACATCCTGACATTATTTGTTGCTTTTTTTTTGTTTGTTTGTATACATCCACCGCCTGTAATTGACGAGCTTGGGGTCCGTTCCTGAATAAAGTGCCCCATCCAGCATTTGCACCAGTAGAGCCTATAGTTTCCTCTTCTCCTTTCGATTGGAGTTCTATGAGTTGTGCTTCAAATCCAAGCTCAATATTTTCTGTGAGGATCAAAACCGAGACATCGTAGTCGGTAGTTTGGGAATTGGATGATAGGTGCTGGATCTGCTAGATCTTTAATGCCAGGAGATGAGCGGAATGGTGCCAATATATCAAGATGCCCCTATAGTTAGTTTTTATTATTTTTATTAGTATTTTTATTAGAACCAGCTACTGACCATGTTACTTTATTTCATCTATAAAACAGTGCTCACTCCCTTCACTCTTTAGGCATTTTGAAGACAAATTGTTCGCAGACATGTACTGATAATCAATATATCTTGATGCCTCAGGCGCTGCAATCTCACGTGCAGAGTCTTTTAGTGCCTGCCCCGCGGATCTCACTACGAGAGATCCCACGACAATCCGTGTCTATTCGCCTGTCAATCCGATTCCACTGAGAGTATATTATTTTGTCGCTTTTCGAGCCCATTTTGGGCCATTTTACCGAACATATTGACACATTCAATACAGTGATTCAGCAACATCTAACAAACGGACACAAAAAACCCGAAAAAAAGACAAGTCAGGAGAAGATGCAGAGGGCCGCTGTTACTGAGGCCATGTCTGTACTTAGCTCTAACCTGGAACTCGCAATCCCTCCCTCACACATATCCTAAATTCAGGGTTATCTCCTCATGAGGTCATGTACAACAAAAGGATATAAAGCTCACCTATAATATCCCACGCCTGGAAGATATTTTTACCAGAGAACAAACTTCTAGTTCATCTACACAAGGAATATAAAACTTCTAACAGAATAACGAAAATCCAGCAACAATACGCTGGACCATATCCCAATAAAAAAAGATTGGGTTCGGTGCGAGTGAAGCCCCAAAAACACGCCGGCCACGTTTGGCAGATAACAACACCGAAAAACATTTCAAAAATGTCTTTACCCAGACACATGTTTGACCTTGGACCTGGTTACTTGTCTCATGTAAGTTACTTCCGCTCTTTAACGCTGCCTGATCAATTAACGGTGACGCCCAAACAGTATATGAGCAAACCTATCCCGAAGTTCTACTATGAGCAGATCAAGATGCCTGGATCCGTGGAAACTGCCGTTGACAACTTTTGGTGCAATACCTTGCCGCATTACTTCACCCAGGAAAAGTTGTACGGAATGGAACTAGAGCAGCGGCCACTTGAAGGAATCGTGAAGGAGCGAGCCGATTTCACAATTCGTTGCATCAAAAATGGAAGCAGTACGAAGGTTGTCCTTATCGAAGATAAGAAAATAGGATATGAGACTCAGTCCTCCAAGTGGATTAAAGCTGTTGATCACCTCACGAGATATCTGAACCTGGTGCGCACGGAGCACAATTACAATGGGCAAGGTTGTAAAGAAATCCTGTATGGTGCTATCACCATAGAGACGTACGTACGCTTCTACTATTACCTACCTGATGAAAATAAGTTGAGAGACTACCCCTCGACATCCACTGGAAAAGCATACGAGCTTCAGGATGATGAAGATGAGATACACAAGATTTTGAACGAGTACGTTGCTAAAACTGCTCATTGAGCTTGTTTCGACGGTCATACATGGTGGGGTGGTATAGTCCGATTGGGAGAGAATAGTGCTGAGCGTGTTTATGTTGCTACTGTCGGTCGTTATTTAATTATCAGTTATAGACTGCTGACCACCTGTCATAAAGCCCCACAACGGGTCAGGGCGGCTATCGAAACAGTGATTCATTATTTCTACATATACCTTAAAGTAGTAGATACTACACGTAAGTAACACTAATCCAAATATCCAATGTCATATTCAATGTTGTATCCATGTTCTATAAACCCGAGGAAAAAAACCTCCCTACAAAAAGCCCAAAACAATATGCAATTATATATGCACAATATCTCAACGAGAACCGCTAACCAACGCCAACAAATGACACTATGCATTACTAACAGTAAAACTGAGAAGACTCCCCGTTGCCAGACCAGCAACAAGCATCATACTCATGAACCCTCCAGCTGCTTCACGCTCGTCAACAGTGACGTACTGACCAGCCCCCATCATGCAGATGCTTCCCAAGAAGCCATTTGTTAGGCCAAAGCCCAACTGGACAACAAACAAGTACAGAAAATCACTGTTAGCGAAAGGCGAGGAGCCACCGTGACCTCGAATATTACAAGACAGGTACAACGGAATAAAGGCCAAGCGCAGAACAGACACGAGGAAAAGAGTACGTGGTCTCTTGGTCGAATTGGCAAAGAACGGCACCAACGGGAATAAACGCCCGGTCAAGTCTCCTAGATTCCAAAACAGGAAACCCAAGGGGACGAATACTTCCTGGTCGAAGAGACGAGATCGCGTTGCAGGGTCATGCGCAGATTGAATTTGAGCCGTAAAAACCGGAAACATCATGCTCACAGCAAAAGTCATGAAAACAGCAAGAGCGAGCCATTGCAGCCGTAAGAACAGCTTCCAAAGACTGACGCTTTTGTGTGGTCCTGATGTCTCTGCGTCGACGGCGCTGGGCTGATCTGCGCCTTGTTGGAGCTCCCTCTTCAACCAAGACAAACCCGCAGTCCGGTTCATGAGATTCAAAAATGCCACAAACGATAAAACAGTGATGAAAACTGCAACCAAAAAGTAGCCAAGCGCTGCATTTGCATATCCTTTATCATCGTCTATTTCATCCACTCTTGGGACAGGTAAGTTTGATATTATCTGAACAATTGATGGGAGCACTCCGGCAACACCCTGTCCAAGCATAATTGCCTGGGTATATTCGGGACGCCCGAACCCCGAAACATAAGCAAAGACACCGTTCTGGTTCATGCCTGTTGCAAAACTGGCGCCGAGGACCATTGTCAACACGAATATGTAATATAGCCCTACGGAAACGCCTCGAAAGAAAATTGTCGAGATGGCCAGAAGGGAAAACACGGTGGTGAGGACGAGGAGCGAGAGAACGATGCGAATCGGATAGGAAGCATTCTTCTGCAGCTTTGCGAGCGCAAGGCTGCACAACAAGTTGGTCACTGTTGAGACGGATAGAACAGAGGGCTCATAGTGTTCTGCAGCCCATGGATTGTTGCGGAATCGATGACGAAAGTACGGTTCTGCGGCGAGGAACATGTTCCTAACCGTTGTTAGATCGCCTAGTGCAAGTGTGAACCGAAGTGGAAAACCTACCAAGCCCACAGCATCGTAACCCCGAGCAACAGAAACACGAAATAAACCCTCCAGGAGAACTGTCGTATAGATGACTCCAGCTCTGGTGTGGCCTGCACATCCTCGGCGCGATCCGGATCTGTCAGCAACTCGTCGTCCTCGACAGGCTCGTAAGCCGGACGCGAGGGGAAAAGCCTCGATGATAGGCTCCTAATCATGACTGCTTTCTTTCAAATTTCATAGGCGCGTTACTGATAATAACAATTCAAGTCATGGTTGTCTTTGCGAATGCTCGACGTTATAGAACGGGTGCCAGTGATGCGGAAAAGCGGAGTCTGCGGATACCCTGTGGGCGCGTGATAAGAGAAGCTTGGCAACGGCAAGTTGGGTCACATGCGTTCTGCCGATCTGTTCAATCATTCTGCATCACGACATAATTATGTTCGATGTTGAGTAAACAGGTTTATCAAGATGTCTTTTTTGGAGCAAGATTTTACAGATTGGAGCATTTTAAAATAAGTTTTCTTTAGCATCACACGCAGTGATCCCGCTGTCGATCTGGCAGGGATCTCTTCTCAGTCTACCGTTAATACAGTACTTTGTGCAATCAGAGTAACAACCAAAGATGTCTTTCCTTTGATATCCTATTTAAAGACGAATTGAAGATTCTCGAAACGAATTTTACCTTAGATATCTGTGACTTTTATTACGACTTTTCCATTCGCCTTTCTCGCCTCAACCTTGTCAAATGCCTGCTGAAAATCGGCAAAGTCAAGAACACTGTCCACTTTGGTAACGCACTTTCTTTCTTTGGCGATCAGGTCAGAAATCGACTGTAGATTTTTACCATTGGGCGCAACAAGTATCCATTTTGCAGTTGCCAAGGTCTTGGTGGATGAGTCGGGCTTCTCCTTTTCAGGATCGCCGGCGATGCTGAGGAGAACTCCTCTCTCTCTGACAGCCGACCAGCATGTCCCAAGCGTCGTCCCTCCGACGCAGTCAAATGCAAAATCCACTTCTCGTGCAGCTCGGTCCTTCGCAACCCATTCTGCAACACTTTCTTTCTCATAGTCAATAGCTTCTGTAGCACCAAGCTCCTTGACATATGCTGTATTGTGGCTATTGCACAGAGCAACAATTCGCCCAGCGCCTGCCAGAGCAGCCAAGTATACTGCCCAGCCTCCAACGACCCCGGAAGCGCCAGTAATGAGAACGCTAAGCTTCTGGTTGCTCTCGCGGGCTGCAGCTTCTGATATTGCTCTAGGGTCCAAAATGCCGTGCTGGAAGAGACCTTGCCATGCTGTCAAGGAGCTGAGCGCGGTTGACCCAGCCTCGATCCATCCCATAGTCGAGGGTACATGTGCCATCTGCGACAGCCTAGCTAGGGAATACTGCCGTAAATGACCAGTTTGTTCCGGCCCGACCCGGAAGAAGACCCTGTCGCCGACCTTGAAACTTGCGGCTTCAGCGGTGTCCCGCTCCGGCATTTGCACTATAACCCCAGCAGCTTCAGTACCGGGAACTCTTGGACTGTCTGATGGAACAACATTGGGATACAAAACCTGCCAATGTAGTTCGCCAACACAGGGCGAGGTTGTGTAAACCTTGATCAGGCAGTCTTCTGGATGCGATGGCTTCGGCAGTGGCGCTTCTGCCATAGTCAAGGTGGTGGATTTAGGGTCAAGCTGATGTACAATCTTCATAGTCGCAGGCAAAGTAAATGACGACATTCTGGCCGATGTCTGGAAGTCGTGCGCAACCAGTTGAAATCTTTTGAGGGTGTTTAAGAAGTTTCGACCAAGTGTTCTAAACATAGGACTCGCCTGTTAAAGGAATCCTGCTCAACACTTTGGAAATGATTATACGAACTTGTTGGAGCCCGTCTCTTTTATCCTGCGTGCTACTCCCAGCAATGTCAATTTTATACTTTTGCCAACAGCACACCATACCTATCTATGACCGCATGCGGGATCCGGATAGCCTATTGTGGTGGCAAACCCCACGGGCTTCTAGTTAATATGTCCAATGTCAGCGGCATCGCTGCTAGGTTATTTTGCAGGAACGGGTAGGCTAATCAGAGAAAGTGCCACTGCATGCTTAATAAGAAATATATCATATTGCAGATATGAAGATTGCGAGTGGGATAATGTAATACGAACATGCCATGTCGTTCGTTCTAGATCTAGATGACTACCCGAAAGCCAAAGTTATAGCCTACCCGTTTCCTAGCGTGATTGGCTGTTGTAGACCCGTCTGCTTACACTCGTCGTCAGAGCTGCGTTACTTTATGCATATCTTACTTTGACTCTGGAGCCATTAGTGAGCGGTTATCCGGAGAAAATGTATCGCGTATCTTATACAGCTCGTGCCGAAAAGGTATAAGTACATCTAATCTAGGACTCTAACTACTCTTCACTCTTGCCACAATCCTACCCGCGGATAAAAATTGACTTTGTACATTTGACCTCTTTGTTTTCAACATGGAGCAAGGCAGGATTGTAGAAGACCCCCCTGAATACGACCGAAGGTATACTCACAATTCTCTGAACCCTTTGCCCGCCGACACGCTAATCGGAGATATCAATGCAGCCGTCCGCTTGCATCTGTCGAACTTGCCTATCAATATAAATTACCAAATTGCCCAGGAAAGTCTGCCGTCGGTTTGAAGGTCACTTTTCCTCCGAATGCTTCAACTCCTCCTCACCGGCACGCGGGGGCGTCAGTTTCAGTGCTGGTTCTCGAAGGCGCCGTACTGAATAAAATGAACAATGAGCCAACCCGGGTATTTACAAGGGGAGGAAGCTTCTTTGAGGCTCCCACATGTCACCATAAAGTCAGCGACAATTACAGCACCACGGAATCAGCTGTGCTCCTTGCGAACCTGGTCGTTGACACAGAGGTTGTAGAACAGGGAGGGATTGAAGCTCTTACTGTCTTTGACGAGGAGTACAGAGATATTCAGTTTTAGACGTTCTTGTCTAGTTCATCTTGGTCTGTACAAGGCAATTCAGATTATACTTTGCGAATATTTTATCTCGGCATGAGGTGGATTGCTGTGTGGGCTGCCATTGGTTTAAGGTGTCTGTTTATAAATCGTGGTCCATCTGAAAATATTACTTATGCTCTAGGGAGGGCCATTTTTGCTAGAATCTATCAAATCTGAACGTATCTGGAGGATAATGTCATAATTTTGAACTTTCTCGTTCAATTGAATCACGTAACTACCTGACGCTCTTGATACATGTCTCGCATAGGTTTACGTGATTAATCGTCTAATAAAATCCACCCTGTCTTCGCCAATCAAAGAGTCTCGAGAAACTAGATGTGTATAATCGTCTTCTCCCTCACCATCAGCGGCAGTATCTCTGTTCCCATCTCCACCTCGCCGGCGAAGGTCGACTGCCAGATCTGACGGAGACAAGAACTAACTAATTCGCTCTTCAAGTAATACTGGAAATGCTAAATAATTGCCCAACTGCTCCACAGTTTCTTCAGCGGTTGATGTAAACAACAAAAACAGAAAACGTCTGTGTTGCGTTCATGGTGTGATCTCGCCCCTCCCTTTCATGAATCGCATCGAGGGCCGCGGGCCGAAGGACATCTTGCACCAGCTGGGTCACTTCAACACTGCTATTACCTGTCTGCGGACTCGGGTTCGTCGAGCCATCCCGTAGCTTACGAATTCGTGTCTCAACGTCGTCGAGAAAGCTTTCAGCAGTCTCGCCATCTCCAACGTGAAGAGTGACCGTGCCGATCTGCTCGCGCGCCTTCTCTGTGGCTCCGCCGTAGCGAAAAGTGGTAGATGGAGATGTGAGACTGATGCGTTCAATGCTGCCGTTCTCAGGTAGAAGATGAAGGACACGGATTGTGGCACCAAACTGGCAAATAACAAGGAGCACAGAAGGAGAGGTGGAGGGAGCGAATATGCTTAAAATACGCGAAAGACGGGCAAGCATTGTTATTTTGTGAGTCGAATTTTGTTAAATGAATAGATATTGAGTCTGGATTCTGCCAAAGGTCATGAAAGGAGGCTACCAACTGACACTGATGAATCAAATGAGGCGGATGGCGGTAACCTAGAAAAGTTAGTGTATCACCATTTCACTAAATTTATGCAAGACAACGGTTTCAAACATTCTGTTCGAAGTATCAAATCCAATTCTTTCGATTTATTAATTCATTGCAATATTAAGTATTTTACTCGGTTCCAGTCTAGAGTTGCTACGCGCCCTCAGACTCTGTAGTATACTGCCGACCTATTTCCTGTTACGGAATGGTGCCCCAATGACTCGCCTTGATTATTTTTGAATATCATGAATCTTGTCATTTTGCGTATGCTGGACAATTGGGTGGGGTGAAGCCTAATTGGGTGACTTGAGTCAAGAAGCAATAAATTGACATGCTGGGCAAATCAGCTGGGTTTCCAGTGTTACGGGCGCGTGAGTACGATATAATAAGATATCAGTTTCAGCATCTAATTGATATTTGGGTTGATTGGCTCAGTTTTGACTGACGAAAGCACGTAAAGATGTTATAATGAGATGCTGTTTTATAGCAAACGAACATTTGAAGTAGATTAACTACCAATTGTTCTTTGATGCATGAAATATGCAACATTGAGTAACTTATCTACGTCAACTTAATACTTAGGTTAAATGCACGTATCATCTGTCTACAACTTGTAGTGGCTAAGAAGGTCGGAAAGAGTTTCAACATCAAACTAATATCTGACCCAGAGCTAGTCTCGTGGTTCTCCTGAAGTAATGAATACTTAATTATTAGCTTGGACTGGCGCCTGAGTACGCGCCAGAAGAACCATGGGAGCGTAAGTCTCTAGCAGCTGGGGCTCCCGATCCAGACTCTATAATCACATCTTTCATTTGCTGGCTGCGGAATACATGTTCTTTATTTGGTATCATATGAACACGAGATTCAAGAAGAAAATCTTGTAGTCATTCATTCGTAATAAAAAGCGAAATCTGGCTTCACTTCTCCGTTATTATGTAGTATCTGAACCGTTCCCATGTAATTTTACTACTTCTCATGCTCATTGAACTACAAGGCAGAATCTGTCTTTTGAGGCATGTCTGATAGGCCGGTTTCAAAAGTCCAGTAGCAGTTATCGTCGTATCCTTGTGCGATTCTCTCAACATCGACCACAGCATCCCACGCCGCCACCGTCCTCCTGTATCTTTCCTCTTCTTCATCACCATTGATAGCGTCCAGGTCTTCCCGGGGCCTAACATCACACTCGCGGCGCAGAACCGACCTCAGCACATCTAACAGTTCCCTCCTCCACTCAGGCTGATGACCCTCAGACAGCCGTGCCTGGACGTACTCAAAATACGCGGGCATGATATTGGCCATCTCCCAGTCTAGGAGACCCGTCACTTCCAGCGTGTGGGGGTCCACAAGAATGTTCCGGTCAGACAGGTCTCCATGCGTGAGGACAGGACGGTCCCAATTACCTGTACCGGTAGTGCCACGCTGTACTTGCTCAAGGGAGACTGCCCGATCCGCGTCCGTGGCAGAGGCCTGCAGTACGCGAACGCGCGAGTCGTCCCGCTCTGAGCGGGAGGCGCAATATATGTGCGTTTCTGTGCCGAATTCGGAGAAGAGAAGGTACGGCTGCTGCGAGGGTCGGCCGTAGTAGGAAAAGTGGTGAGCACACATGCGCACGAGGAGATGACAGAGCTCCGTCTTGACGCTCTGGCGCTGCGAAGGCGTGAGCGAGGGCCAAAGCTCGACGAGTGGTGTGCCCGGTTGGAGAGTGAGAACGAGGCCTTCTTGACTGGCTTGAGCGCAGTTCGGCGTCGAAGAGACAGAGGTTATCTTGGAATCGTGACAACTTTAACAACGCGTGGGACACAGGGGCCTAGGATGGAATGGGCGAGCGCGGTCATGTTGCCTTCGCCATCTTCAGTGCCCAGCTTGAGGATAGTGGAGGGGGAATGGATGAAGAACTGTCTTCCAACGTTTGGAACGGTCGGCCCTGAGAACGGAGCGAAGCTGGGGAGAGAAACCCAGTCCTCCCTAGGAAGTTTCTCTGGCTCCTGAGAGCTCATATCTTGTAGTGTCATGGTGAACGGCGACGCAGGATTTACTGTTTTGACTATGGAAAGTGCTCTTACCGCAGATGAGTTTATTGAAGAACAAAGACTCAAGGAAGTATATGCGGCTGAGGTCAGAAGTCTTGTACCTTGACTGCTCACAGGTTTAATTTCTAAACTGTATTTTGCAAACTGTATATCATACCAGCTACTAAAACCCGAATATTCGAGTGAGTTAACAGAAAGTTCTATAAAAAGGTAAAATTAGAATTAAAATCCACAGTAAAACAATCAAGTTGAAATAGTCCACGCGAAGTGTTAAAAATTAACGATGATCTTCGGTCAGAATTGAGTTGCCAAGAAAATGTTGGCACGACCTCCGGATTGTAGTTTGTCAAATGACCGCCAGGCTAAATAAGGAATCCCTTAATAGGTTTGACATATTGCTTCATAAATATACGGCTGACAATATTGCTTCAGTTTTTAGAGGATCGACCGACGTGATTATCTCCCCGAGTCTGGACTCCTTCGGGAAATTATCGGCACTTTTATTGGTGCCGTTGCAGCGTGGCATCGCGATCCCCGCAAACAACTACAACCCCCAATTTCGTTACAAAGGCTGATAATTGGCTAGATATTAGTTCTGAGAGCAATATCCATTTTAGGGCCAGTAGTTGTTTGTGCTAAGCTTTAGTATGTTTTTGTCGGCTACTTTACCACGAAGCCAGAAAGTAGACTACATTCATCGAGACTTCCTTTCCGAGGAAATGATATGATCTACAAAAAAACAGATGTTTCACGTATGCTGCGTCTATCCTTCTTTAGGCAAATCCGCTTCATATTATAACTAGTAGCTGATTGATTGTAAATATTGCCCCCTTGGCTTATAAAAAGCTTCAAAATTTCTTGTCCGAAGAATACTTGGGGAACAATTCGTATTATTTCCACACGCAAGAAAATCAATCAACATGAAAGGATTCCAGTCACTATATACTCTTTCTCTCCTAGCAGCCATCGGCGACTTTGTCAATGGTCAAGGTGAATTCACTCTGGCCTGCGATCCCGTTACCTATCAAAGAGGTGATCCGATCGTAAGTCCTGGTAAGATTAGTAACCACACTCATATCGTGGTCGGTGGCACCGCATTCAATCTCTCAATGAGCCAGGATGCAGCCCAGAATGCAGCAGCGACCACCTGCTCGGTAGCTATTGACAAGTCCAATTACTGGCAACCACTGCTCTACCATAGAGAATCGGATGGACAGTTCAAGGCAGTGGACTTTCAAGGAAACGTTAGATTCACTTCTATCTTTCCTTTCTTTCAAAGCTAACTTCTATTTTGCAGGCTGTGTATTATTTACAACGTGCATGCGATTATGCAGACGGCCGAACTTCATGTCCCACTGGATTCATGCCGAAGGCTCCCCCAGCTGGACTACGTATGCTTTCTGGAAACCCAAACCTTCGGTACGGCATTTTTCACTATAAGTAGAAACTTAACATATGTACACTATCGCTAAAAGATCAAAACTAATAGAAACTGGAACGACACGTTTGCTCAACGCGCCCAGTCACATATGTGCTTGACAAATTCGACCAGTGTTTACACAAACTCTCTCCCAACGCAGCCCTGTCTTCGACTACGTTCTCAGGTGTTCTTCCCATCATGCTGGGATGGGAAAAACCTCGATTTGCCCGATCACTCTCACGTATATTTCCCGCCCTCGCTACAACGAAAAAGGAAAAGACTGGAATAAATAATGCTAATACTTGTATGAATACATAGATGGATTTCCCGGCCATCGGTGATTATAACACTGGCGTATGTCCGTCAACGCACCCCGTCGCAATCTTCTCGGTTTTCCTTGAGTTTTTTTATGACACATCTCCGTACCAAGACTGGCAGAATCTAGTGTATGCGATGGGTGACATAACTGGATACGGGTTGCACGGCGACTTTCTGAATGGGTGGACCGACATTGATGCATTGCAGAATGCGTTCAAAACCTGCGGCAGTAATGGGCTTTCTTTGGAGTCGCCTGGATGTTCTATTACAAATGGCACTGTTCAAGGGGCAAAGCCTCAACAGGTTGCGATTACGCCGGCGCCCGAAGATCTGGGCTTGGATGGACCAGTTGCGCAACTGCCAGGGCCGAATTACGTTACCGGGAGCATCTCCGACCGTACCCATTAATAGTATCCTAGTTGAGGATGCACAGTAGTTCAGGGGGCCTTGATAAAGACGAGGTAAAAATAGTGCATTACTGTACCACATAATGGTATCTGCATGCTGGTAAATGTCTATACCTGACATGACATCTTTTGGAATTTGGTCGGATGAATGATGAGCTTGGATATTAATGATTAGTGAGAGTCTTTGATTCGGAGACAAAATCTAAGGCTGGACAAGGATGGTGGCTTTTGATTCTTGAGGGGGTATGGCTCTCATGTCAATATGAAGTTAATTAACTATTATGATGTTGCGTGATCCTTATTCGCGGTAGGAAAAATGGATAGGATGATGTATTTGCTAGATTTGAGTGGGTCAAGCTCTACAAAAGTGATGTAGCTCGTCGTTTTGACAAGTATTAGAAAGAACTCAGCCTGAAGTCTTCTGAGAAAGATGAGGATGGTGGTACAAAGAATAGCGGGAAATAGGATCGTTGGGATTCTATTAATACAGGAACGGTAACGTGGTGGATAGACTATATCTTGAATTAGAGCATAGATTCACACAGAGACTTGGTTGTAGCGAACGTTAATACAGAACCAAGTATAGATTTACAGGCTATGCCGGTTACAAGACCAAAACAACCTTCAATGATAGTAAAGTTCCAGGATAATTCAGTATTTCATCCGCCCCAAAAAGAAAACCCTTGGCACATGGCAGAATATTGTATCCGCAATGCAGTGCGGTTCAAACGTCCTGGAACCTCAGAACCGCACTATACAGAGGCCAAAATATCCCTTTAATAATCTCTTACGCAACGACCGACTTCGTACTTATCAGAATGATCCTTGAGATTATAGCATGTGTCACCTCTGAAATAGTCCCCCTTATAAGACCATGTGTCGTATATCATCTTGTCAGCAGAGCAACTGTCATCGTTGTAGAATCCAATTCGATGTCCGCGACTTCCCCATCTATTCTCACGATAAGATTTGAAATTGAGGCCTTCTTGGACCTCAAAGTTTGCAAGGTGGACATCTTTCTTGTCGCCCTTGCAGTCAAAGTCAGAGAAGGTTGAAACACCGAGTGAAAGGGCACCTTGAAGCAAGGCCGCAGAAGTGAGGATAATTGCAGAATAATGCATTTTGATAGTACAAGGTTGTGTTTTGAAGGATAGTATATCTATATCAGTTGATAAAGACGGAGAACTGTAGACTTGTATTGTAGAGTATATTTTGAATTGAGATATAGAAGCCTTTTTATATTGATGTCTCTCTGTGTACTCGCACCTGGACTGGTATTCCTCCCACCTCATCCCGCAGTACGCCTGGTGCTGACTACTTCAGAATTTACCCAACGCCTTGCCCAGAGACTAATCACTACCATGTCGCGTATAGCAATAAGATACATGGACTACACAGCGTTGGCGACGTAATACCCTTGTTCGACTTGAACATATACACGCAATTGGCTAATCTCCACCCTGTGCCATTAAATTAGATCCCGCTGAAGTGTCAGTTACTTGGCGTGGGCGTATGTAATCCTATCCATCTGAGGTAAGATGAGACATCAAGGCAGAAATAAACGTTGGAAACTATTTTTAGTTACTACAAACAAAAAAAGAGTTACTACTATGGGAAGAGCTGATGACGGCCATAGGTCGGCATTGCTTCGTTGCAATGACGATTGTTAGGAAGTGCGTTAGGGCAACTGACAGGAGCTGGACGGGGTCGGAATTGGAGTACCTAATTTGTAAAACATTTGGAATGTACTCATTGGATAATAAAATACATAGAGAAATAAAGAGAAAAAAGACACACATTTTATTAAGTCTATCGTCTGTTATTCAAAATTCTCTTAGACTGTAGAGAATTAAGTGTCTCTAATTGGATATGCTACATGTAATTTAGAATCATGGGATCCGTTTGAGCGAAGATTATTTATATGAGTCGTGAACCTCCCGAAAGCTGTCTAGCTGTCTAAAAAAAGGTGTGAAGTATGTGGGATCGTATTCTACAGATACAAAAAAAAAAGTAATCAAGCTTTAAAGAAAAAAAAAAAAAAAAGAAAGGAATAAACCACCAAGATTTTCCTGGCGACAGGGTATCGGGATAAAATGTCCAGAAAATCTATCAAAAGATGTTGACGCTAGGTTGATGATACGAGACCGTGTTAACTGGACTGTCGTCAGAGCATCTCGGCATCTAGATATCTAGATCTCTTTGGTAACTTTTTGTCCAGTACCATCGTCTTCATGGTCTACCTCGGTCTCACCCTCGCGTTCCGTCCTCTCCAACTCCTCCATTTGCTCTTCAAAGGAAGGTGACTTGTTGAGAGGCTGAGGCACGGTTTCTCCTCCAGTCATTTGCCATTCCATCAGCTTGGTGAAGGCGCCGTCTGGGCGAGAGCTGAGATCCTGGTAGGAGCCAATCTCGGCAACCTTGCCGTCATTGCCCAACACAATGATGGTGTCAGAACGCTTGATGGTAGAAAGCCGATGGGCAATGCTGATGGTAGTGTTATTTCCCTTCAGAAGTGACGCCAGTGCGCTGTTCACCAGTGTCTCCGACTCGGCATCCAGGGCCGAGGTCGCTTCATCAAGAATGAGGATGTCTGGGTTCTTGATCAGGGCCCTAGCGATAGCGATACGCTGTTTTTGGCCGCCTGATAACTGTGCGCCACGAGGGCCAACATGTGTGTCTAAGCCGGAGGGGAAATCGCTGATAAACTGGCAATTTGCCTTTCTGGCCGCGGTCACAATTTCAGTCCTTGTGGCTCCTGGTAAGCCATATGCAATGTTCTCGGCGATGGTACCCGAAAACAGCACGGGCTCTTGAGACACAACGCCAATTTTCCGACGCAATGATTTGGCATTCATGTGGGAAATGTCTTTGCCATTTATGAGAATGCGGCCGCTGTTGGGATTATAGAAGCGGAGTAAGAGAGAGGCAATTGTCGATTTACCTCCACCAGAAGGACCAACGATAGCCACATTGGATCCTTGCGGAATTTCGAAATTGAGATCTTTGAAGATGCTGACTGCAGGTCTGGTTGGGTAGCTGAAGTCGATATTCTCAAATCGGATGGGCCCTCGAGCAGTCTCGACCTTCTCACCGACGGTGGGTAAGATTTTAGGTTGTCTGTCCTGAAGCTCAAATAACCGACTGGCGGCACCAACGCCCTTCATTAGTTCAGAGTAGAAGCTGGAGAGGCCAAAGAGACTTGATCCAGCGTAGGCGGTATACATCAAAAATGAAGTTAGCTCTCCAATGGTAATTCCGCCTGACTGGACTAAGCCACCTCCAACGTAAAGGAGAATAAGAATAGTCATGTTGCCCATGAGACCAGTCTATGAAGATTGTTAGCAACTGCTCGGAAGTGCTTATTAAGTATATACATACCGTACTGAAAAAGGTTGCGCTAATGAGTGATTCCTTTTTGCCCAAATCGAAAATGGTCTTGACTTGCTTATTATACCGTTGAACTTCGGACACTTCTGCCGCAAATGCCTGGCTGGTCTTGACATTCCCGAGACGCTCCTCAGCAATCTTAGTCAATGTTCCCAGGTTCTTCTGGATTTTGCGACTCAAGTTGCGGATCGCACGACCGTAGAAGAAAGCTGCGATTCCAATAGGCGGTAAAAGGACAGCCAAAACGCTAGACAGCTTGAAACTGACATAGGTCATTGCAGCAAAACCCGCAGTACCGCTGACAGCAGCTCGAAGACCATCAGACAGATTCTGCGTGATAGCTTTGCCCACGATCAGGGTATCAGAACTAAGCCTAGAAATCAAGTCGCCCACTCTGTTGGCATCAAAGAACTCCGCATCCTGAATAAAAGTACGTCGAAACAGTTTCGAGCGCTGCCTTGCAACAACTCGCTCTCCAACAATACGCAGGATGATTATTCTTCCGTAATTGGCAGCTGCTCCAAGGCAGAGAATTCCAGCAAGAGCACCATAGAACATTGGCACACTCAAACCGAAGAGGTCATTTGTGCTCTCTCCTTTGGTCGCGATATCCATAATTCGCCCAATCGAGAAGGGGATCGACATTGTAATACCAGAGGACACGAGCAGGAAGAAAAACGCAAGAGAAAGCGATTTTGCCTCGGGTCGGGCAATTCTCAAAAGCCGCCATACTTCAGTCAGGGCAGGCTTCTTTCCTTGCTCTTTCGCCTCGCGGCCCAATTTCGCACTTAGATTTATCTGAGCTGCTTGGGCGCCTCGCTCAGAGATCTCAAAGCCCTCATCCTCAGCTTTTTTGGGCTCAGTGGTCTTGTCGAGAACGTCAGTCTTCGCGGGTTCGGGTGTCGATGCCGGCGGCGTAGCGTTCACATTTTGCGACGAAGAAAAGAACCGAAGCTGCGATATCACCGAAGAAGACGCATTGTGTTGATACCTGTTGGATAAAGATGGTTGTGATGCCAATCGCAAGCCGGGCGTATCCGAACGGGGCAACTTTGGCGATGCGAGCGTCGACGAGTTGCGAAACTTCAGGAAGCTCTGACCGGCATCGAAACGAGCTGCGCGAGACCAGTGGGCGCCGATCGGACGAGCGAGACTGGAGCCAGCCCTGGTGTCCAAGGCAGCCAGCAGCTTGGAGCTGCGCATGGTGAGAATTGTCCCGAGACACACCGATTTCGGGTTATTTTTTGTTGTTTCAGATTTCCATATCACATCGATTGATCCGCGGTGTGTGCAATATCCATGACCAGCAGCAAAACGGCGGTCTGTTTGCCTTCGTCTCTCTGGGCACGAACGAGGTTGGGGGAAGCAGAGAGAGAAGACGCAAGGCTAGCTGGTGAACTAACTAATTCATGACGCTCCGAGTCCGGCTACTCGGGCTTTAGCCAATGCCGATCACGAACGCGCCCAGCCGGACAAAAGATTCTGCCACCGCCTTCTCTGCCAGGCAAAGAACATTCTAGCTCGTTGGGCAATGCGTGTTTTTGTGCTGGGAGTCGTTGATGTGACCAGGATGTTCGTAAATATATAAAAATTGACTTGAGAGACAATCAGCTCATAACCAGTTGCTTTCTTCCTCCTCGTTTCTATAGTTATATCTCAGGAGTCCTTCTAAAGCCTCGCTGCGGGAGTGCAAACCCCCCACCCCACGAGCCCCTCCGAGTCTTTTGTTTACACTCCTCGACAGCAAAACTGCCAAAAAGTCCCTTTCGCCATGGTGCTTGACTACAGTAAGTGGGACGCGATCGAGCTGTCCGACGACTCGGACATCGAGGTCCATCCCAACGTGGACAAGCGGTCCTTCATCCGGGCAAAACAGAACCAGATCCACCAACAGCGAGAACAGCGACGCCACGATATCGAGACGCTGAAATACGAGCGCATAATCAACGATGGCCTGCTGGAACGCATCGATAAGCTTCTCGGGGCTCTTCAGAAACACGAGGACTCGAACCGCGACCCAGAAGAAGTGGTTTTCCAGTCTCTGATCGAGTCCGCGGGGGACCCTGCTGCCGACCAGCCTCCAGCTGCGCCGGCTGGAGTGCATGCGAATGTCAAGGAGCAGCCAAAGTATTCTCAGATGATGGGCTCGCTGGTGGATCAAGTCAAGAAAGAGATCGACGAGTCTAAGTCGGATAAGTCCGTACGGGCGTACATTACAGGAGTCCAGGGTCACAAGGACAAAGTGTTGGATCTTCAACAACAATTACTGAAGAAATTGGCCGAGTTGGAAAAGGAGGAGTCGAGCAAAATCACCAGCAATGACATTCACACTGGCTTTGACAGTTCACATGTGGCCAAGTCGAAGCCTGCGGACAAAGCACGCACAGTTGAGCTTTTGAACCCATCAGCATCATCAAATGCTGGTGCGCAGTCTTCTGGAGCGGATGCCGACCTCGAAGACGAAGACGACGAGGCCGACGTCAAAGTCAGCGATCTTGCCAAACAGTTTGCCAAGATCCCAATGACAGACTACCAAGCAGCACTTCGATTTATCTCCGCGAACCCTGCAGTAATGGCAGAAAAGGAGACAGACGGTCTTTTGGTCGAAGCCTTCAACAGCCAGATGGATGGCAAGTCAGAGTATGCTCGTCAATGCGTACACCATGGTCTGCTACTTCAATACTGCCGCTCTCTAGGCCGAGACGGCATTTCCCTCTTCTTCAAACGGTGAGCTTCGATTTTTTTTTTCCCCTAGTGGTGTTGTTGCTAATTGATCAATCAGGATCACGACCAAGGACCACCAAGCCGCCACCCTATTCAGAAATGACGTAAATGAAACATACAACAAGATAAAGACACGCGCAGCCGAACTTGCCAAGGACAGGAGCCCCGAGAACGACCCCGCGGGCGTTGAGCAAATTCAACTGCATGCAGTTGACCCAAACACGCAAATCAACATAGTAATCCCCCCCGCGGATAGTACGGTCCCAGAAGAAATCGAAGCGCGCAAGATCTTCGATTCATTTCCTCCGGGTCTCCAGCGAGCATTGCAAACGGAATCGCTGGACGAAGTGAACAAAGTCTTGGGTAAGATGAGCGTCGAGGAAGCAGAAATCATCGTGGATAAATTGGGCCAAGGTGGTATGCTCAGTCTGGAGGAAGGTATAGTGGATGCTACGACGGAGGAAGGCAGAAAGAAACTCGAGGAGATTGAACTTGAAGGGAGACAAGAGGTCGTCGAGGAGATTGGCCAGCCTGTGGAAGACCAACTAGACTGAGAATCCATGGCAACATGAATGGGAAAAAGCTCTTTACATTATTCACTGTTCATTAATAATATGAATAATTCATGTCGAGTCTACTCGTGATTAGTCCATGTGTGCATAATATTGACTATACAGATCTTTCGAGGTCAAGTAAAGCTCTAAGAATATGAACTCCATTGCATTACCTGCCGATATATGAACCAGAAAAAAGGACAAAAGAAAAGGGGGGAAAATAATAAGTAAAGGTGATAGTAACAAATCATAAGAAGTCGAAACCGATGCCCGCATAATAAAATAAGATTACAATGCGGATGTTTTTCCGAACCAGTTGTGTAACTTAAATTCCAGAGGCACCCGGAGCGTTTGCATCCTTTCGCAGGTCGAGGAGCATCTCACGGAAGCGTTCCTTGCCAGAGCCGCTGGCACCACCTTTAACGCCCTTGCCAGAGATATCAACCAACTTTGCAATGCGTTCCCAGCTCGTGCCGCCGGCAGAGGTGTCCTCTCGGTTGGCAAGAAATTGCTCCGCCTCGGCGCGGGTTTGAGCGCGAGCCTTGTCGGCGCGGTTTCCGTACGATTCGTAGAAGTCGTCGATATCTTCTTGGGCTTTCTTTATCGTGGCAGCCTTCTTTTCTGCGGCTTCCTCGGCGCGGCGAGACAGGTCGGCGTCTCTGCGGCTTCGCCATTCCCTACAGTATGTTAGCCTGTCCATCCAACACAAATAAAATAAAAGAGGCAAGAGTTGTAATGTGTTCAGGTGGAGTTTCCATACTTCACAACTTCAGGTTCCTCCTCGGGGGGTGCGTAGCTTGAGTAGCCGGTGGCAGGAAAAGGGGATCCGGTGCCGGTGATGGTTCCGCCAGGCGCAACAGCCTAGAGAAGGGAAAGGAATATCAGCTTTCTGAGCAATTGGTCTGATAGGAATCGAGCCACAGTACCTCATTTCCGGTATCGATAGCAGGGAATGACGACTCAAAGCCCGAGAGTTCTTGAGAGCCAACTTGGGGAGCGGCGTCGTTGCCTCCGATCAGGTCATCCTCGTCCTCTGCGGTCGCAGCGAGATCGTTTGGTGTAGCGAATTGGTCGGCGTCTTCACCGAGAGCGGCGCGCTCGCGGGCCAAAAAGTCATCGTTGTCGGCATCGCCGTTGGCTTCGACAACCTCAGTCTGGCCTGCGGATGCATGTCAATTAGCTGGTCACAAATACTCCACGAGGGCGAGAGCGGGATTCGCACCTTCGTTGAAATCGTCGAGGGAAGGGAACCGGTCGGCCATTTTTATGGAAGGCGATGTGAGAGTAAATTGAGAGTGGCACCGATAGAGTGCAACGCGACAAAGACAAAAGAGTAAATTGTGACTGTTTTGAAGATGGTCGTCACTGTTTGTTGGAGCGTTTGGCCAACCAGCCGTCAGAGTGTCGGGCAACCGCTTTCTGCCACCGCCTTGGCGGAGCTCCCTTGTATCGCCTCGCTGCGGACGGAGCTTACCTTTCAACTCGAGGTGGTTGGTAATTACTCACTTGCTCTTTGATTTCCTTGCGCAGATTCCGTTTCTACTCTCTCATTGAATTATCGCAACTAGGATCCACTGCATACATCTGTCCTTACCTCCTGCAACACTTGCTGGGCCTGGAGAGCTCTGTATAGCCATGGCTTACACTGATGATTCGGTACGCGCAAAGCTATCTGCGCTCAATGAAACACAGGAAGGCATTGTAACGGTTGCACAATGGGTCATGTTTCATAGGTCAGTCAAATTTGAACCAAAAAGAAAACATGTTTGATGAGTAGCTAATGATTTTGTTGTGACCGCAGGCGCCATGCAGACCGTACTGCCCAGCTCTGGCTGCAGAAACTTCGAGACTCGCCGGCAAACAAGCGTCTTAATCTGATATACCTTGCAAATGGTATGCTTTGCGTTCATATTTAAAATCGTGAAATTGTCGGGGCTGACATATCTACAGAAGTCGCACAGCAGTCAAAGGCCAGGCGCAAGGACGACTTTTTGGTCGCATTCTCTCCGGTGAGTTGACGCTACAAACAAATACAATGCGAGTGCTAATGGTAGTAGATCATTGCAGAAGCGATTTCCGTAGCCTACAAAGGCTCGTCTAATGACATACAACAAAAACTACGGCGTGTCGTTGAGGTTTGGCGACAACGTGCTATTTTCGAGCTACCCATTCAGGAAGCAGTTGAAGCTCGCGTCGATGGTGAGTTTCCCGAAGCTTTCTTTTATATATAGATGTATATTTAATCGTTGGACATATTGCTGACCGCGAATAGAGTTAGATAAAAACCGATCGTCCGGCAAGAAACCGCTGTTGGGAGGATCTTTCTTTGGAGGTTCTGGGTCTGGATCCGTGCCACCCGAATTGCAGCCTCTCGTGCCTCTCCAAGTCAATGTTTCAAAGGCCTCTGTGACAACTGGCTCCGCCGTCAATGCAGCCAATACAGAGTTTGACAAAATGAACGATCCTAGCACACCAGACCCTACACCTCCAGTCCACGCCGCTCGGTTGAGCCAGCTTCTGAAAACACTAGCGAATGCTGAAAGCTCGGTATCTGAGATAATCAAGTCCCGCCAGTCCCTCATCGACGGCCTTGAGAAGATTCTCGATAGCAATCGCACCTCCCTCACGAAGGAAAAGTCACTCTTGGCTGAGCTTTCCGAGAAGAAAGCAGGAACCGAGTCAAGAAAGCGCGATGTCGAAGACGCTATTATGCGCGGCCTCTCCGCCGAAAACTCTCCCGCAGTTCACAATACTGGCGGAGACGCAGGACCTGAAGCTCCGCGACCAGAGGTTGAAGCGCTCACTCCACCCCCTGTAGAATCGCTGACTCCGCCGGGAGGGTCGCCCACGGAGACATCGCAGCCGCACCCGTTCACGTTCTCCGACCATCAAATGGACGGGCAAGCCGATTTTCATGACATGTCACACAATTCATCTTATAACGATGACTTTGCCAACGGGCTCAATTCGAAGCGGAGGAAGGTCGACCATGGGGAAGAAGGCGATTTGCAGTTCCTCGGGGGAGAGTTTGATGCGGATGTGGACGAGCTTATCAGACAGGGTCAGCAATGATACATCTATTTGAAAGAGTTGAGCAGGGGTGATATTTGGGAATTTCATATCATTTTGTTTCTATTCTTTCCTACAGGCTATAGCCTCATAGGAATGTGAGGGACTTTGTCTTTTTTTGTATGGAATTGAAAAAAAGAAAAAAGCTAGGCGGGTATTTTTCTTTCTCTCTTTTGTAGTGCTGGCAATGTACATTTATTTGGATTTTGCAAGTCTTTGAAGCTATCATCATTACAGTTGC
The DNA here is from genome assembly GCA_039119965.1 of Talaromyces sp. DC2. NCBI lineage: Eukaryota > Fungi > Ascomycota > Eurotiomycetes > Eurotiales > Trichocomaceae > Talaromyces > Talaromyces sp. DC2. Next base: position 412,524 of record JBCLNQ010000034.1, read on the forward strand.
CACACCAACATGTATATTCTTCAATCGAGCCACAGAGGGGACATGAAATATTTCGCTCTGAAAAAAGAGGTGAGACAAAAAAACATAAGAAAAATATCATTCCATAAATACAAATATAAGCCGGCCTAAAAAATTAACCAGCCGATAATAAATCCGACCACGAGGAGGAAGAAGATGGTGGATCGTATCGACGCCAGTGATGATGACGATATCGAAGAGGGTTGTCTAACGACCCGGAGTCAATGTCTAATATAGCCGCTCTTCGGGCGAGTTGAGGTGGTGATTGTTGTTGTTGTTGTTCTTCTTGTGGAGGAGAAGCAGGAGGGGGTGGATTAGGAGCAGGAGGTGTAGAGTCGTGGTGTTTGGGTTTGAAGATGAGGAGAATGACCATGCCGACGATGATCAGGAAGAGGAGGAGGATGATTTTGCGTTTTGTGGTTCGTCTCTGGTAGTTTGTGGCCTTTTTTTTTCATAGATTAGGGTTAGTTCTTAAATACATGTATATAATGAAAAGTTTGGTTAGAACGTACCACTTTGAGTTCCGTGTCTGCTTGCTTGACGTCCGTGACCATTCGCTCCACGTTGTAGTCTATCCGGTCCAGCATTGTCCCCTGATCGATAATCATGGTCTGCAACTCACGGAAAATGTCCGACAGCTCGATGATTCCCTTGGCAATGTCGTTGATTTCCCGCTCGCGCTGGGCGATGGCTTCGTCGTTTGTGCCGATGAGTTTCTGCGAGGTTTGTTGCAAGGTGGTTTGCGAGAAGGACTTGTCTGCATCTGACTCCATGAGTGAGGGGTCTGCGTAGGGGTTTTGGACAGGTGTGGCGGTTCGTTCGAATGGCAGGGCCATGCCTTCGAGTTCGCGGAGTTCTATCTCACATTAGCAAAAAGCACGTGGTGAAAACAAAACAAAACATACTCTTCAAGTATGTGCTTTGCTTCTTTCTGAAACGAGCACTAGACTCTTGGACTCGCGATGCAAGTGATATTTGCAGGTTTTTCGCCAGCGTCTCGTCTCCCTGCGTCACACCCCCAAGCTGCTGCTGCTCCTTGACCATGCCGTCAATGCGCTGAATAGCCCTCTGGCAGCTGTGAAAGCCGCGGGTGATTTCCTGCGTCAGCTGCTCGATCAGATCCTCGTCCCTTTTCCGCACCGCATCGTCGCCAAATCCCGGCAGGATATGTTTCTGGTGAAGCTGGTCGAGCCGGGCGGCTTTCGTGGCAATGTCGGCGAGGGACTCGTTGACTTCGTCCTGTATATCGATCCATCGCGGAGGAAGCAGGTCCATCTCAATCACCGCATCGCCGTCATTCTCAAACGAGTCGGCGCCGGCGATCAGCCCGCGTCTTTCTTCCGAGATCGAGGAAGATGTGGTGTCGTTGAAGCCCGACGACGGACCAAAGTAACGTGGCTTCTTGGTCGGGTGATGGGCAAAGGACTGGCGGTAGGAGATGTACCTGTACAGAAGCTTATGAGTACAGAATCTCTAAAATTCGGGTCAAGATCAATGACATACAGGTTGGTCCGGTCACGCCACATGGTGGCATATCAAGACGAGAAACGTCTCTCGGGTTGACCTCTATGTCCGGCTGCCTCGTGCCTGTATCATTCTCCGGGGAAATACAGCCGCACACAGGGGCGATATGCGATCGCTGCAGGCTGGTAGATAGCAGCTAAATTGACAGCCAATGAGTGCAAGCCTACCGGCTCTGGACGACAGTGACAGCAGGATGCTGCTCATATGTCATGGCGAAGGTCTGCGGGCCTCGAGGTTGGCCGCGGAGCTGTCTTTTCCATATGGGGTTTAGCGCAGATGGCAAGCAGCAGTATACAGGTGAGATTCCGGAGAAAAGGTCAGCGCTGCTGAGGTAGAGATTATCGTGAGAATATAATAAATGGATTAGAATAATTCAGTTAATTGTCACTATTTTTTTCGTGTAATAGGCTATCCAGATAATACGCCCCAACCAGCCAGTGTCTGTTTACAGGTTACACGCTCGTTGAACTACATACATCAATCTCACTTGCATGTTTTTCTCTCAATAATATTATTCTGTATGTACCTTGTACCTTGCTTCTATGCAGTGGATCTATATGCGGCCAGACTGGTCGATTGCATGCAAGATCCAGAGTGCATTCATTCATCTAATTAAATACTGAAGATCTGCAGGCTCAGCCACTCGCCTAGCTTTACCCCTTAGGCTGCAATGTCACGTGCCCCCTTACGCGCCACAGTGACGCCACAGCTGAACGCCAATAACAACACTAATAAGAGAGCGCCCGCCGTCCCCCCCTAACTAAGGCTCAAGCCCCATTTCCTCCTCTTCTCCAGCTCGGCCACGCAACACTGCTGCTGCACCTCGACCTGAACAAAATCTCTCCGGAATACACCTCGAATTGCTCCCCTTTCCACCCTATATTCAATCACCATGGTACGGGATTCCCTGGCCCTCTCCTGTTACTTGATGCTGCTATTGCTGCTGCTGCTGCCGCGTGCTGCATCCCCCACTGTGCGGGGCAGCCAAGCAAAGACAAAAAACGCTTACTGACGCTTTGTCGACATTTTTTGTAGGCCGATTCTCTTACCGAAGAACAGGTCTCTGAGTACAAGGAGGCCTTCTCCCTTTTTGTATGTCTCTCCTGACCTCGCGCTTTCTGATAAGCCGCTGACTGACCCGTCGTACAGGACAAGGATGGTGATGGTGAGTGAGCCCCGACAACAGCGATGCCACGATCGAATATATCTCGATAGTCTTGCACTGTTCAATCCCTATCCAGCCGTTACTGACAATTTTATGTTTCAAGGCCAAATCACCACCAAAGAACTGGGCACCGTCATGCGTTCCCTCGGCCAGAACCCTTCCGAATCCGAACTGCAGGACATGATCAACGAGGTCGATGCTGACAACAACGGCACAATCGATTTCCCCGGTATGATGATATGGTCTCATATGTGCCGCATTAAAAACTGATTATTGCAGAATTCTTGACCATGATGGCTCGCAAGATGAAGGACACCGACTCGGAGGAGGAAATCCGCGAGGCCTTCAAGGTCTTTGACCGCGACAACAACGGATTCATCTCCGCCGCCGAACTGCGCCATGTGATGACCTCGATCGGCGAGAAGCTGACCGATGACGAAGTCGACGAGATGATCCGCGAGGCCGACCAGGATGGCGATGGCAGAATTGACTGTAAGGACAAAAAACGTCCCCATACATTTCATAACAGCACACTAATAGAGTTTAGACAACGAATTCGTCCAGCTCATGATGCAGAAATAATCGTTCCCCGTCAGGACTCTGTTAGCCGTTGTTTTTGCTTTTCTTTGTTCTGGAGATATAACGGGCTGTGATTTTCTCTTGTTGCGCCTCATGATCTACTACTAGGCAGGTGTTTTAATTAGGCCGTTGCCGTTGAGGTTGAATTCGTCCATTTACGTCTTGAGCGTTCCAGCCAAGTCAGATGTGCGGTAAACGATCATAGTTTTCTTTACGGTGGACTCGAAATCCATCATGGAATGAGACAGGTTCTAGTGTTCTCTTTTTCTGACTCGCCTTAATTTCTTCGCAAGAGAACTTGTTTATTCTTGCTTGAGCGGATACGCCCTCGGCTTGATTTGTTTCCTTTCCATATCAATCATTTGTTTCCTGTATTACAGTTGCCAAAAGCCAATGATATATATGACATATCTCTCGACAAGAAGAAAGAAGAGAGATTATATGCTTGGGTATTTTTTTTTTTGTATCTCATCGGTTGAAGCGGAAAAGCTCCATGTACTGCCTGGCCAGATCGACGCCAGCATCCGCATTATCTTCATTTTCCAGCGGCGCCACCGCGCCTCCCCAGCTGCGGTCCAATGCTATAGCCTCTAATCTTTTCGTTCGCCGTAACGCTTCCTTTTCTGCCCAGCCTGGTTGTCGCCGCTGGTGTAGTTTTTGGCGCACTTCTTTGCCGACGTCCGGAACCAGGATGGCTTCTCGGGTGGTTTTGTCGGCAATTTCCAGTCGACCCCAGAATTCTCGAATCACTTGCGCCATTTGGGCATACTCTGTATCGACTTCTTCCTCTGTAGGCACGTAGACAAAATTTTCCATCGTATCATTATCCGACTCGAGTTTTTCTTCATGTTGTTGTTGGTTTTGTTGTTTTAGTGGGCTGGTTGTTGTAGCAGCAGCAATCAGCGACACACCCTTCCATTCAACCTCCATAATCGTCCCTCGCGGGCGAGCCTGGGGCTGCGTCTGGCGCACTTCTCCCAACCGCACGCGAAAGTCGCCAACATCGTACATGTTGCCCGTGGCCGTGACTGTATGCCGATGGCACCAGAGCGGCTCGCACGCGCGCACAAAATGGCGAAACAGCTCTAGCGACGAGGCTACGGGCACAGTGGACATGAGCATTCCCGACGACGCCTGCGCCTGCTGCTGCTGCTGCCCCGTAGCCTGTTGGTGGGTTGCGGTGGTGGTGGAGTCGTGAGAGGCATATATAAAGCCGACCTTGGGATAGTTGTTGGTCGACAGAAACTGCATGTAGCGCGGCCTGGGTGCCGGGTTGGGCGCGTGTGCAGAGGCCGGCAGGCATGAGGGCGTGTCTCTCATGAGCTTGTGCTCGACGCCCCAGCGGCCAATGGGCACGACCTCATCCCCATACACGGCGCGCAGGCGCTCGGTGAGCGTGGCCACGATGTTGGAGGCGCTGGGGCTCGAGGGGATGAAGAATACGCTGTGCCATGTTAGACTGGGAAGTGATGAGGTAGGTGATGGGATATCAGGAATGGGTTACCCGGTGTGCGGCATGGTGATGCCTATATTATGTAGTTGGATTCAGTGGTGGTCAGTCATGTGTGGATTCATGGATGATGAATCCCCTGTCGTGAGGTTCCTCCAGACTGGAGGGGGCAATGGCAGATGATAGATATAGACGAGGAGAGCTTCCTGGTCAACAGCAAGACGTAGTGCTGCAGTGGGGCGAGCCGGCAGACGGCCGATTGGCGGCTCTGCTTGTATACTTGGTTATGCAACAGGTCAATTATCAATTATTAGTGATGGCGCTCTCTATTATTTATTTGAGTCGATATTCTCTGGCCATCAATTGATGTCTTTGTCTTGTGTGGAGCATGCTATATTTGGAGGACTTGCGGGCATTAAAGAATGACAGTGTCGAATAGCGTATCAGGAAAACAGCCACTTTTTCTTGTCTTTTTTAAAAGTATAAATTTTCTAAAGAAATATTATTAATTTCGACTGGACTTACTATCTTCTGACGAATTCATATCTACCAGACACATCGGAATGTAACAGTTGTATATTAAATGTAAGAGCCCCAACAACGGCGGCCTGCGATAGGCGGTCGCGCGTCCACCGCCCCAGAGTCTACTAGAGTAATGAACACCTCTGCGTCAATCTCCTCCTTCGAGGTCATCTCCAACCTGCAACTCTCTGTTTTTTTACTCGGCCATCACTCTCTCACGGCCAGCACGAAATGGCACCCTCTTCCTGAGTCATTTTTGTGATAACTTTTCAGCTTGATTGCGCCGGAACGTTACTCGAATCGATTCGTTGCGGCTCCTTTTGACTCGTGCAGTATTACTATCGCAACCCATGTTACCCACCTTTCGATAGAGACTATGCCCCTCATCCGCAAGAGCCTGGTCGTACCGGCCTTTATTCTCACATTTATTATATATCTCACATTCGAAAGCAGCGAGCCCCCCGAATTGCCCCAGCTAGATGTCCATGATGTCTCCGATTCCAGTTTTGGCACGTCCTCCTCGTCCTCGACACAGTCCGACTCCGCGGCCACACGATGGCAGAAACGCCCTCAGAAATACCCGGTGGAATCCTACATTGAGCTTCCCAGCGGGAAAGCCGGCAAAATCCCCAAGATCCAGTATGATTTTCCCAAGGAAAAGCCGCTGGACCGTAAACGGCGATTGGAGAGACAGGCGGCCGTCAAGGAGGCCTTTGACCACGCCTGGGCCGGATACAAAAAGTATGCGTGGTTAAAGGACGAGGTGTCGCCGATTTCCGGCGGCTTTACCAATAGTTTCGCTGGCTGGGCGGCAACACTCGTGGATACTCTGGATACGTTGTTGATCATGGGCATGACGGATGAGTTTGAGAATGCGCTCGATGCCCTTGATCAGATCGATTTTACCACGACTAGTGACCAGTATATCAACGTGTTTGAAACGACTATTCGCTACATGGGTGGGTTTATGGCCGCCTACGATTTGTCGGGAGGGAAGTACCCGATTCTGTTGAAGAAGGCGCAAGAGGTTGGAGAATTGGTGTATGGTGCGTTTGACACGCCGAATAGAATGCAAATGGCCCGTTGGGACTGGAAGAAGTATGTTCACTGCCATCACTTACGTCGTTCTGCCTGTTGACGAACATGAAATTAGATCTATGCGAGGAGAAGCCATGACACCTGCGAAAAACACACTGCTTGCCGAAGTTGGATCGCTGTGTCTAGAGTTCACGCGCCTGACTCAGCTGACTGGGGATCCCAAATACTTTGACGCCGTCCAGCGAGTCTCGAACGAGCTGGAGAAAGCCCAGATGAAGACTGCCATTCCAGGCCTGTGGCCGATGATTGTCGACCTTGACAGCCTTGCTTTCAACAACCGACAGTTCACCTTGGGCGGTATGGCCGATTCGACGTACGAGTATCTCCCGAAAGAGCATCTTCTTCTCGGAGATTATACCAAGCAGTACCAAAAAATGTACGAAGCGACCGTGGATCCTATCAGGCAGAACCTGCTGTTCCGCCCGATGACCAAAGATGGCGAAGACATTTTGTTCAGCGGCACCAAAACCGGGGGTTCTCTCGATGCTGAAGCACAGCATCTCACGTGTTTCGTGGGCGGCATGTTTGGCATTGGAGGCAAGATCTTCTCGCGGCCGGCGGACGTCAAGACGGCGCGCAAACTCGTGGACGGCTGTATCTGGGCCTACGACTCGATGGCGACGGGCCTGATGCCGGAGATTTTCCACACCAGCGTTTGCGATGATATGGAGCATTGTTCGTGGGACGAAAAGAAGTGGCTTGCGGATGTGCGCAGAAACAACCGCCACAGCGGCGCAGGCGACGACGACGAGTCGACGCGCGAAATGGCCAAGGAGCTGGGCCTTCCTCCAGGGATGACTCGCGTGTCGGACTCGAAATATATTTTGCGGTAGGTCTTCCTTTTTTTTTTTTTAAAGGGGCATATTGTTCACTGCTAATTTCCACAGCCCCGAAGCCATCGAGTCCGTATTCATCATGTACCGCATCACCGGCGACAAGGAACTGCAAGATGCCGCATGGCGCATGTTCACCAGCATCGAGAAGATGACGCGCACCGAGATCGCGCATGCCGGCATCGACGACGTGCGCTACATCAACACGCGCAAGTCGGACAAGATGGAGAGCTTCTGGCTCGCCGAGACGCTCAAGTATTTTTATCTCATCTTTTCGGAGCCGGATCTGGTCAGTTTGGACGAATACGTGCTGTAAGTTTTTTTTTTTCCGCTTTTGTAAATGTATATTCTAACGGCTTTAGAAATACCGAGGCACACCCGTTTAAACGCCCGCAGGCTTGAGTTGCGGGTTAGTTGGCTGGTTGGATGCGCTCTGGAAGACATCCATTGCTAGATAAATACACTACGTACATGTATTTTATAGATTTTTGTTATAGTTGATGCAATATATATGAGTTGAATAGAACGCCCCTGTCAAGAAAGACTATTGCTTAGTACTGAGTCAGTGTACTGATCCATTGTTGGGACATCAAACTAGTAATTACCTAGCATGTAATTTCTGAGCCTGATCCTCTGACTCCCATCAACAGTGGTAGCACAAGTACGTACTTCGAACGTGCTTCCTTCCCTTGGGCAATCTTGGCGGTCAGGCCACTCGGAATACGGAGTAAGATTACTCGTGTAACCAACAACGAAACGATCAGATACCTTTTTTTTGAGGCTGTTGGCCGGACCCAGACCAGTGCAGCAGTGGAGTCACGCTGCAGTAGGCTGTACCACTGACCGCATCTTCGGGCTGTTGGTACGTACTAATTACTCTATGGGCTCTGGGAAAGGGTGATTTTTTCCTCACGATGGGAATATATTTACAACCAATTATCAATGCACTTAAATTATAAGAAATAATTAGAAACAAAAAGAAAACAAGATAAGAAAAGATATAAAAAAAGAGATAAAAAAAGCTCTCGCAAAGAATAATAAAAGGCGGGTCGGAGTCATTGTGGTTATCAGATGGATCAGATTAGATTACATCCGCTGCTAGTTTGCCCAGCCCGGCCGATTTCGGGCCTGCCAAGGTGCATGCGTTCCGGTATTGTATTCTACCGTTTCTCGTGGAATGATAATTGTCCTACCCGATATTAACCTTTTATTATCATAATTATTATTATGCATATTATCAATTTATCACTAGTACAGGCATTGGGTTTTACTTTCGGGGCCATGATGATTTTGGGGCTTGTTTGCTGTCAGCATCAATACTATAATTACTTTAAATGATGGTGGTAAGATTGACTCAAGACGACTATACAGAGTAGGGGCTGGACTGCTTTTCCGTTCTCAGGCAATCTGTCCAACCACCGCGCTCACCTGACCATTGTGCGGGAAACACGTCAAATAACTGCGCAATAATAATCTCTATACGTATTACAATTCATGTTTACATTCATCCCTGTGATCGCTATCTATGTTCCTCGCACGCAAGCAAAAGGCATAATAAAATACCGGCCTGTTTTCGGCGTGACCATACAGCCCGGCAGCCTCCCCGCGGCATGTTTTTATCAGATTCGGACCCAGCCGCCACGGAACATCCACTTTGTCCCCCATTTTCTTGTTTCCTCACCACGTTGCCTTCTCCTCCCTTCTTCTTCTCCTTCTTATCTCCTCTCTTGCAGCATTCTTCCCCATGCGGTCGGCCGTTTTCTGATATTTGTTTTGCCTGTCACTTTCCTCATGCTTTCTTCACGTTAAATACTCGTCCTCAGGACTGAAAAAATCGACTATACAACTACATACCGCCACCGTGTGCGCCTCGGCAATACTATTTTTCAGTCGGCTCCAAATCCGCACGATTGCTGCACACATTTATCCTGCTATCGCTCGTTCTCAGGCAATTGGCATTGACTGTGCCTTTCGAATTTCCCCGGCTCCAATGGGTATGTACTCTTGCAATTGTCCCATGCATCTACCGGTCAACCACCCCGACCCGTCCCGACATCGCCACCAGGCCGGCCTGGTCTCCGCGTTGCAAACTTAACACAAAACCTCACACCACAATGCATGTGTAGGACGCTGCTGATGAGTTCTACAAAGTTCACGCAGTCCCAGCTGCAAAAATGTCCTCCGCCGCAATGCACTCGGCCCCCGCTGGTCGAGGGCGTGTCCCCGTCTCGGCTACGTCACACCCAGATAATCCCATCCCTGAAGAACCCCGCAGCCTGCCCAGCGTGGCCGACGCCGTCAAGGCCCTGAACCTCAACCAGCAGGGATCCCACGCATCCCAGTCGTCTCAGTCAGTCGCTGGCTTGTCCGAGAGCGATTCTGACTCGGCAGAAACTCCCGTCACGGAGCACTCCGACGACGACCACTTGCAAGTAAACGTTATGAAGTCGAACCCCGTGCGCAGGCGTCGTGCCTCGACTGCGCTGATTGCTGAGAGTTCGGAAGATGTGCAGCGCCTTTTGGGAAATCTCAGCACTGGTGGAACAACACAACTGGTAGAAAAAGTGTGCTGTGGGGGTGGTTGCTGCTTGTCGCAGCCTTTGCCCAGTCCCACCACCAACGAGATCCTGAACCCGATCAATACTCCAGACAACCAGGCATATCGGAGTCTGAACTTGAAGATCAGGCGTCTTGCATTAGACAGCGAATTGACCAGTATTGTCGATCTGCCAGAAAAGACAGTCTCGTTCGCGCCCGTTTCCCCCGGCTCGGTCGACGTCAAACTAGGTCCCCAGGACCATCCGCCGCGATTTGTACAGCCTCACCCGCCATACGACGTTTTTCGTGCGCCGCTGCATCACGCGCGTGAACTCACCAAGTCCGGCGCCGAGAAGAAGACGTATCATTTTGATATCGACGTGACAGACTACCCCGAGGAAAGCGGGGATGTCGATTTTGTTGTTGGCGGCGCAATTGGCGTGTGTCCGATGAACAGCGACGAAGCGGTTGATGGCGTGTTCAACTGCCTAGGCATTCCCAAGCCCATCAGAGACAAGAAGATCACCGTTCGCACAACCAGCGGACGCTGGCCGACCATCTGGGGCGCGGAGCAGGCGCGCGAATTGATCACTACTCGACGAGAGCTGCTGCGGTGGTGCTCCGACATTCAGAGTTATCCTCCCACCAAGCAGCTTTTCCGCGTTCTGGCAGAGTATGCCTCGGACCCGAGCGAGAAGAAGATTCTCATGTATCTGTGCTCTGCGCAGGGACAAGGCACGTTTTGTGACTTGCGCACGGGGGTTCATGTCACGCTGGAGCAACTACTGCAAGCTTTCCCGTCTACACACCCGCCTCTGGACTATTTGCTGTCTGTCTTGAACACCCTCATGCCACGCTTTTACTCTCTGTCCCAAGACCCAACCATCGAATGTACAACCCGCACGGGCGACTGCCGACGGATCATCGAAATCGCCGTGAGCGTGCATAAAAGCGACGACTGGCGCCACGGCTCCCGCAGCGGCGTCGGGTCTGGCTTCTTGCAACGCCTCGCCGACCAAGTCACCGCCGCCGAGCGCGCCGGCATCGACCCAAAGACCCTCGACCTCCACATCCCCATGTTCCGCGGCCTGATGGCCAACCCTCTCGCGCGCGAGTTTGTGCTCGACGGTCCAATGCTTTTGATCGGTGCGGGCGTTGGCATCGCGCCATTCCGCGGGTTTGTGCAGCGACGACTCAAATCGGCCAACTGCGTGAACAAGGTATGGGTTCTCCAGGGCATCCGCGATTCCCTTTTGGACGAGTTGTACAGCGGCGAATGGGGCGTCGACGAAGAGAAAGTGAAAAAAGTCGTCCAATCCCGCCGCGGCGAGAGCCGCTACGTGCAGGAGGAAGTGCGCCACCAGGCGGACCTCGTCTGGTTCGTCATCAACGCGCTCGACGGCCGCGTGTTTGTGTGCGGAAGCAGCAAAGGCATGGGCGAGGGCGTCGAGGCCGCGCTGGTTGATGTGGCCATGGCCAAGGGCAATCTGAATTACGCTGAAGCGACTGAGTTTTGGGAGCGCAAGAAGGATGCTGGCCAGTATATTGCAGTAAGTTTGTGCTTTTAGGATCTGTATAAACACGAAACTAACTAGGAACAGGAAACGTGGTAACTTGTCATCTGGTGTACATTATGCTCGATTTTCTTTTTTTTTTTTTTTTTGTTGCTGTTTATTGCATGGACTGGCGCAGGAGGTTTTTTTGAGTATTTTAGCTGTATAGACTGGTTACCTTGAGCAAAAATTAAACGCAAAGGTAATACTGCATTGTAAATTTTGCATTCGCTATTGATCAATTGAAAGCATATGTATCAATTCAATGTTGAATTCTTTCACGCACGAGACTTGTAGTGTCAAATATGTAAAGACTTTTTGCGCGTAAATGGTTAGGCAAATACAACTAGTTGACTTGTTACTACTCCAATTGCCATCAATCTATAAATTACATGTAAAAATATCGGGACCACTTCCTATATCAGATCTTTACTAAAGTGTACATATCCACAAGGGATATTACATATACATATCGATATGTCCCTTGATTATTTTTTGACAGGTTCAAACGACTGCTAGGTCCCTGGATTTTGATTCTAATGTTTATTTACTATTGTTCCACGTACATGATACATAGACAGTGACAAAAACAAGAAAAAGAAAAAGAAATAGCCAAAACTGAGAGCTTCAGATTATCTGATGACTAAAGAGCTCGTTTG